>JALAZF010001249.1:0-38443 GCA_022829125.1 Lathyrus tuberosus | reverse complement strand
TCCTACTCTCTTTTTTCTTCTTAACGTTTTTCCATAAAGAAAAACAAAGAGAACAAAATGCAACCTTGGGGGGGGGGGGGGGGGGGGACATACCCCTAAGTAGTCCTTTTTCATACAAATTAATTGTGAAAAGGTTGGATATGATTAAAGTCTTTTTAATATGACAAGTACCTGAAAGGTAAGCTATACAGGAGGTATCCAAGTACTTGGGGAAAATAGGGGCATATGCCTAACTAATCCTTTTTCATCTGATTTAACTGCAAAAAAGATTTAATTGAAATAAAGTCTTTTAAAGATGACAAGTACTTGAAAGACAAACTATACAGTAGGTATCCAAGTACTCGGGGGAAAATAGGGGCATACGCATAACTAGTCCTTTTTCATCCGATTTAATTATGAAAATGTTTAATATGATTAAAGTCTTTTAAATATGACAAGTACATAAAAGGCAAGTTATACAACAAATATCCAAGTACTCGGGGGAAAAAAGGGCATATGTCTAGCTAGTCTTTTTTCATTCAAATTATTGCGAAAGAGATTTTTGAAGCGTTTTTGGTTGAGTAGCAAAAGAAACTGGATGTTGATCAAGTATTTAATTTAAATTTGTGGTTTGAAATTGATTTGATTGTGAAATGGTTGATTTGATGAAAGAGTGATGAAATGTTTTTGTTTTGAAAATGACTTGACTTTGATCAAGTGTTTGAGTTTATTAAAAAAATATTAATTTTAATGGTAATTGATTTTTTTTTTTAATCTTTTTTTATTGACAATTATGAACTAAAAAAATAATCAATAAAAAGTATAAGATGAAAGGGATGGGGTGTACTATCAATACAGTAGTGGAGTGAGAGTAAAAACCCTAAATGAACATAAGGCCCAGTATCCAAAAATATACTATAAAAACAAATAATAGAGGAGGTGCAAGCATAAAATGACGTATGACAAGAAGAAATGAAAATGGGCTATTTTTGTTAGGCCCACTAAGCATACAAAAAAACAAAACAATAAAAAAAACAATGTCGGATAGAAACTGAGCCATTGGATGAATCAAAGGACTCATATCTGGCCCTGAGACCTAACGAATTGGTGCATTAGATCACAATCTTGTGGAAATGAAGTGAGGGTCCATGGTAGACCCAATGGGGGGGTCCTATATAGGATCAAAATTCAAATTAAACCCAGCAACCAATAGAATTGTGACACATGACACTTTTAATTTAAATTAAAAAGAATAAAAGACAAAATGACAAAAAAGGAAAAGTAAAGAAAACAAGAACTCAAATCTCCTGCATCATGCTCGTTTCTTCCTCCTCTCTTTTTTGTTCTTAACGTTTTTCCATAAAGAAAAACAAAGAGAACAAAATGCAACCTTGGGGGGGGGGGGAAGGGACATACCCCTAAGTAGTCCTTTTTCATACAAATTAATTGTGAAAAGGTTGGATATGATTAAAGTCTTTTTAATATGACAAGTACCTGAAAGGTAAGCTATACAGGAGGTATCCAAGTACTTGGGGAAAATAGGGGCATATGCCTAACTAATCCTTTTTCATCTGATTTAACTGCAAAAAAGATTTAATTGAAATAAAGTCTTTTAAAGATGATAAGTACTTGAAAGACAAACTATACAGTAGGTATCCAAGTACTCGGGGAAAATAGGGGCATACGCATAACTAGTCCTTTTTCATCCGATTTAATTATGAAAATGTTTAATATGATTAAAGTCTTTTAAATATGACAAGTACATAAAAGGCAAGTTATACAACAAATATCCAAGTACTCGGGGGAAAAAAGGGCATATGTCTAGCTAGTCTTTTTTCATTCAAATTATTGCGAAAGAGATTTTTGAAGCGTTTTTGGTTGAGTAGCAAAAGAAACTGGATGTTGATCAAGTATTTAATTTAAATTTGTGGTTTGAAATTGATTTGATTGTGAAATGGTTGATTTGATGAAAGAGTGATGAAATGTTTTTGTTTTGAAAATGACTTGACTTTGATCAAGTGTTTGAGTTTATTAAAAAAATATTAATTTTAATGGTAATTGATTTTTTTTTTATTTTTTTTTATTAACAATTATGAACTAAAAAAATAATCAATAAAAAGTATAAGATGAAAGGGATGGGTGTACTATCAATACAATAGTGGAGTGAGAGTAAAAACCCTAAATGAACTTAAGGCCCAGTATCCAAAAATATAGTATAAAAACAAATAATAGAGGAGGTGCAAGCATAAAATGAGGTATGACAAGAAGAAATGAAAATGGGCTATTTTTGTTAGGCCCACCAAGCATACAAAAAAACAAAACAATAAAAAAACAATGTCGGATAGAAACTGAGCCATTGGATGAATCAAAGGGCTCATATCTGGCCCTGAGACCTAACGAATTGGTCCATTAGATCACAATCTTGTGGAAATGAAGTGAGGGTCCATGGTAGACCCAATGGGGGGTCCTATATAGGATCAAAATTCAAATTAAACCCAGCAACCAATAGCATTGTGACACATGACACTTTTAATTTAAATTAAAAAGAATCAAAGACAAAATGACAAAAAAGGAAAAGTAAAGAAAACAAGAACTCAAATCTCCTTCATCATGCTCGTTTCTTCCTCCTCTCTTTTTTCTTCTTAACGTTTTTCTATAAAGAAAAACAAAGAGAACAAAATGCAACCTTGGGGGGGGAGGGACATACCCCTAAGTAGTCCTTTTTCATACAAATTAATTGTGAAAAGGTTGGATATGATTAAAGTCTTTTTAATATGACAAGTACCTGAAAGGTAAGCTATACAGGAGGTATCCAAGTACTTGGGGAAAATAGGGGCATATGCCTAACTAATCCTTTTTCATCTGATTTAACTGCAAAAAAGATTTAATTGAAATAAAGTCTTTTAAAGATGACAAGTACTTGAAAGACAAACTATACAGTAGGTATCCAAGTACTCGGGGAAAATAGGGGCATACGCATAACTAGTCCTTTTTCATTCTATTTAATTATGAAAATGTTTAATATTATTAAAGTCTTTTAAATATGACAAGTACATAAAAGGCAAGTTATACAACAAATATCCAAGTACTCGGGGGAAAAAAGGGCATATGTCTAGATAGTCTTTTTTCATTCAATTTATTGCGAAAGAGATTTTTGAAGCATTTTTGGTTGAGTAGCAAAAGAAACTGGATGTTGATCATGTATTTAATTTAAATTTGTGGTTTGAAATTGATTTGATTGTGAAATGGTTGATTTGATGAAAGAGTGATGAAATGTTTTTGTTTTGAAAATGACTTGACTTTGATCAAGTGTTTGAGTTTATTAAAAAAATATTAATTTTAATGGTAATTGATTTTTTTTTTTTATCTTTTTTTATTAACAATTATGAACTAAAAAAATAATCAATAAAAAGTATAAGATGAAAGGGATGGGTGTACTATCAATACAATAGTGGAAGGGACATACCCCTAAGTAGTCCTTTTTCATACAAATTAATTGTGAAAAGGTTGGATATGATTAAAGTCTTTTTAATATGACAAGTACCTGAAAGGTAAGCTATACAGGAGGTATCCAAGGACTTGGGGAAAATAGGGGCATATGCTTAACTAATCCTTTTTCATCTGATTTAACTGCAAAAAAGATTTAATTGAAATAAAGTCTTTTAAAGATGACAAGTACTTGAAAGACAAACTATACAATAGGTATCCAAGTACTCGGGGAAAATAGGGGCATACGCATAACTAGTCCTTTTTCATCCGATTTAATTATGAAAATGTTTAATATGATTAAAGTCTTTTAAATATGACAAGTACATAAAAGGTAAGTTATACAACAAATATCCAAGTACTCGGGGGAAAAAAGGGCATATGTCTAGCTAGTCTTTTTTCATTCAATTTATTGCGAAAGAGATTTTTGAAGCGTTTTTGGTTGAGTAGCAAAAGAAACTGGATGTTGATCAAGTATTTAATTTAAATTTGTGGTTTGAAATTGATTTGATTGTGAAATGGTTGATTTGATGAAAGAGTGATGAAATGTTTTTGTTTTGAAAATGACTTGACTTTGATCAAGTGTTTGAGTTTATTAAAAAAATATTAATTTTAATGGTAATTGATTTTTTTTTTATCTTTTTTTATTAACAATTATGAACTAAAAAAATAATCAATAAAAAGTATAAGATGAAAGGGATGGGTGTACTATCAATACAATAGTGGAGTGAGAGTAAAAACCCTAAATGAACTTAAGGCCCAGTATCCAAAAATATAGTATAAAAACAAATAATAGAGGAGGTGCAAGCATAAAATGAGGTATGACAAGAAGAAATGAAAATGGGCTATTTTTGTTAGGCCCACCAAGCATACAAAAAAACAAAACAATAAAAAAACAATGTCGGATAGAAACTGAGCCATTGGATGAATCAAAGGGCTCATATCTGGCCCTGAGACCTAACGAATTGGTCCATTAGATCACAATCTTGTGGAAATGAAGTGAGGGTCCATGGTAGACCCAATGGGGGGTCCTATATAGGATCAAAATTCAAATTAAACCCAGCAACCAATAGCATTGTGACACATGACACTTTTAATTTAAATTAAAAAGAATCAAAGACAAAATGACAAAAAAGGAAAAGTAAAGAAAACAAGAACTCAAATCTCCTGCATCATGCTCATTTCTTCCTACTCTCTTTTTTGTTCTTAACGTTTTTCCATAAAGAAAAACAAAGAGAACAAAATGCAACCTTGGGGGGGGGGGGACATACCCCTAAGTAGTCCTTTTTCATACAAATTAATTGTGAAAAGGTTGGATATGATTAAAGTCTTTTTAATATGACAAGTACCTGAAAGGTAAGCTATACAGGAGGTATCCAAGTACTTGGGGAAAATAGGGGCATATGCCTAACTAATCCTTTTTCATCTGATTTAACTGCAAAAAAGATTTAATTGAAATAAAGTCTTTTAAAGATGATAAGTACTTGAAAGACAAACTATACAGTAGGTATCCAAGTACTCGGGGAAAATAGGGGCATACGCATAACTAGTCCTTTTTCATCCGATTTAATTATGAAAATGTTTAATATGATTAAAGTCTTTTAAATATGACAAGTACATAAAAGGCAAGTTATACAACAAATATCCAAGTACTCGGGGGAAAAAAGGGCATATGTCTAGCTAGTCTTTTTTCATTCAAATTATTGCGAAAGAGATTTTTGAAGCGTTTTTGGTTGAGTAGCAAAAGAAACTGGATGTTGATCAAGTATTTAATTTAAATTTGTGGTTTGAAATTGATTTGATTGTGAAATGGTTGATTTGATGAAAGAGTGATGAAATGTTTTTGTTTTGAAAATGACTTGACTTAGATCAAGTGTTTGAGTTTATTAAAAAAATATTAATTTTAATGGTAATTGATTTTTTTTTTTAATCTTTTTTTATTGACAATTATGAACTAAAAAAATAATCAATAAAAAGTATAAGATGAAAGGGATGGGTGTACTATCAATACAGTAGTGGAGTGAGAGTAAAAACCCTAAATGAACATAAGGCCCAGTATCCAAAAATATACTATAAAAACAAATAATAGAGGAGGTGCAAGCATAAAATGACGTATGACAAGAAGAAATGAAAATGGGCTATTTTTGTTAGGCCCACTAAGCATACAAAAAAAACAAAACAATAAAAAAAACAATGTCGGATAGAAACTGAGCCATTGGATGAATCAAAGGACTCATATCTGGCCCTGAGACCTAACGAATTGGTGCATTAGATCACAATCTTGTGGAAATGAAGTGAGGGTCCATGGTAGACCCAATGGGGGGTCCTATATAGGATCAAAATTCAAATTAAACCCAGCAACCAATAGAATTGTGACACATGACACTTTTAATTTAAATTAAAAAGAATAAAAGACAAAATGACAAAAAAGGAAAAGTAAAGAAAACAAGAACTCAAATCTCCTGCATCATGCTCGTTTCTTCCTCCTCTCTTTTTTGTTCTTAACGTTTTTCCATAAAGAAAAACAAAGAGAACAAAATGCAACCTTTGGGGGGGGGGGGGGGACATACCCCTAAGTAGTCCTTTTTCATACAAATTAATTGTGAAAAGGTTGGATATGATTAAAGTCTTTTTAATATGACAAGTACCTGAAAGGTAAGCTATACAGGAGGTATCCAAGTACTTGGGGAAAATAGGGGCATATGCCTAACTAATCCTTTTTCATCTGATTTAACTGCAAAAAAGATTTAATTGAAATAAAGTCTTTTAAAGATGATAAGTACTTGAAAGACAAACTATACAGTAGGTATCCAAGTACTCGGGAAAAATAGGGGCATACGCATAACTAGTCCTTTTTCATCCGATTTAATTATGAAAATGTTTAATATGATTAAAGTCTTTTAAATATGACAAGTACATAAAAGGCAAGTTATACAACAAATATCCAAGTACTCGGGGGAAAAAAGGGCATATGTCTAGCTAGTCTTTTTTCATTCAAATTATTGCGAAAGAGATTTTTGAAGCGTTTTTGGTTGAGTAGCAAAAGAAACTGGATGTTGATCAAGTATTTAATTTAAATTTGTGGTTTGAAATTGATTTGATTGTGAAATGGTTGATTTGATGAAAGAGTGATGAAATGTTTTTGTTTTGAAAATGACTTGACTTTGATCAAGTGTTTGAGTTTATTAAAAAAATATTAATTTTAATGGTAATTGATTTTTTTTTTTAATCTTTTTTTATTGACAATTATGAACTAAAAAAATAATCAATAAAAAGTATAAGATGAAAGGGATGGGTGTACTATCAATACAGTAGTGGAGTGAGAGTAAAAACCCTAAATGAACATAAGGCCCAGTATCCAAAAATATAGTATAAAAACAAATAATAGAGGAGGTGCAAGCATAAAATGACGTATGACAAGAAGAAATGAAAATGGGCTATTTTTGTTAGGCCCACTAAGCATACAAAAAAACAAAACAATAAAAAAAACAATGTCGGATAGAAACTGAGCCATTGGATGAATCAAAGGACTCATATCTGGCCCTGAGACCTAACGAATTGGTGCATTAGATCACAATCTTGTGGAAATGAAGTGAGGGTCCATGGTAGACCCAATGGGGGGTCCTATATAGGATCAAAATTCAAATTAAACCCAGCAACCAATAACATTGTGACACATGACACTTTTAATTTAAATTAAAAAGAATAAAAGACAAAATGACAAAAAAGGAAAAGTAAAGAAAACAAGAACTCAAATCTCCTGCATCATGCTCGTTTCTTCCTCCTCTCTTTTTTGTTCTTAACGTTTTTCCATAAAGAAAAACAAAGAAAACAAAATGCAACCTTGGGGGGGGGGGGGGGGGGGAGGGGACATACCCCTAAGTTGTCCTTTTTCATACAAATTAATTGTGAAAAGGTTGGATATGATTAAAGTCTTTTTAATATGACAAGTACCTGAAAGGTAAGCTATACAGGAGGTAGCCAAGTACTTGGGAAAAATAGGGGCATATGCTTAACTAATCCTTTTTCATCTGATTTAACTGCAAAAAAGATTTAATTGAAATAAAGTCTTTTAAAGATGACAAGTACTTGAAAGACAAACTATACAATAGGTATCCAAGTACTCGGGGAAAATAGGGGCATACGTATAACTAGTCCTTTTTCATCCGATTTAATTATGAAAATGTTTAATATGATTAAAGTCTTTTAAATATGACAAGTACATAAAAGGTAAGTTATACAACAAATATCCAAGTACTCGGGGGAAAAAAGGGCATATGTCTAGCTAGTCTTTTTTCATTCAAATTATTGCGAAAGAGATTTTTGAAGCGTTTTTGGTTGAGTAGCAAAAGAAACTGGATGTTGATCAAGTATTTAATTTAAATTTGTGGTTTGAAATTGATTTGATTGTGAAATGGTTGATTTGATGAAAGAGTGATGAAATGTTTTTGTTTTGAAAATGACTTGACTTTGATCAAGTGTTTGAGTTTATTAAAAAAATATTAATTTTAATGGTAATTGATTTTTTTTTTTTTTTTTTTATTAACAATTATGAACTAAAAAAATAATCAATAAAAAGTATAAGATGAAAGGGATGGGTGTACTATCAATACAATAGTGGAGTGAGAGTAAAAACCCTAAATGAACTTAAGGCCCAGTATCCAAAAATATAGTATAAAAACAAATAATAGAGGAGGTGCAAGCATAAAATGAGGTATGACAAGAAGAAATGAAAATGGGCTATTTTTGTTAGGCCCACCAAGCATACAAAAAAACAAAACAATAAAAAAACAATGTCGGATAGAAACTGTGCCATTGGATGAATCAAAGGGCTCATATCTGGCCCTGAGACCTAACGAATTGGTCCATTAGATCACAATCTTGTGGAAATGAAGTGAGGGTCCATGGTAGACCCAATGGGGGGTCCTATATAGGATCAAAATTCAAATTAAACCCAGCAACCAATAGCATTGTGACACATGACACTTTTAATTTAAATTAAAAAGAATCAAAGACAAAATGACAAAAAAGGAAAAGTAAAGAAAACAAGAACTCAAATCTCCTTCATCATGCTCGTTTCTTCCTCCTCTCTTTTTTCTTCTTAACGTTTTTCTATAAAGAAAAACAAAGAGAACAAAATGCAACCTTGGGGGGGGAGGGACATACCCCTAAGTAGTCCTTTTTCATACAAATTAATTGTGAAAAGGTTGGATATGATTAAAGTCTTTTTAATATGACAAGTACCTGAAAGGTAAGCTATACAGGAGGTATCCAAGTACTTGGGGAAAATAGGGGCATATGCCTAACTAATCCTTTTTCATCTGATTTAACTGCAAAAAAGATTTAATTGAAATAAAGTCTTTTAAAGATGACAAGTACTTGAAAGACAAACTATACAGTAGGTATCCAAGTACTCGGGGAAAATAGGGGCATACGCATAACTAGTCCTTTTTCATTCTATTTAATTATGAAAATGTTTAATATTATTAAAGTCTTTTAAATATGACAAGTACATAAAAGGCAAGTTATACAACAAATATCCAAGTACTCGGGGGAAAAAAGGGCATATGTCTAGATAGTCTTTTTTCATTCAATTTATTGCGAAAGAGATTTTTGAAGCATTTTTGGTTGAGTAGCAAAAGAAACTGGATGTTGATCATGTATTTAATTTAAATTTGTGGTTTGAAATTGATTTGATTGTGAAATGGTTGATTTGATGAAAGAGTGATGAAATGTTTTTGTTTTGAAAATGACTTGACTTTGATCAAGTGTTTGAGTTTATTAAAAAAATATTAATTTTAATGGTAATTGATTTTTTTTTTTATCTTTTTTTATTAACAATTATGAACTAAAAAAATAATCAATAAAAAGTATAAGATGAAAGGGATGGGTGTACTATCAATACAATAGTGGAAGGGACATACCCCTAAGTAGTCCTTTTTCATACAAATTAATTGTGAAAAGGTTGGATATGATTAAAGTCTTTTTAATATGACAAGTACCTGAAAGGTAAGCTATACAGGAGGTATCCAAGGACTTGGGGAAAATAGGGGCATATGCTTAACTAATCCTTTTTCATCTGATTTAACTGCAAAAAAGATTTAATTGAAATAAAGTCTTTTAAAGATGACAAGTACTTGAAAGACAAACTATACAATAGGTATCCAAGTACTCGGGGAAAATAGGGGCATACGCATAACTAGTCCTTTTTCATCCGATTTAATTATGAAAATGTTTAATATGATTAAAGTCTTTTAAATATGACAAGTACATAAAAGGTAAGTTATACAACAAATATCCAAGTACTCGGGGGAAAAAAGGGCATATGTCTAGCTAGTCTTTTTTCATTCAATTTATTGCGAAAGAGATTTTTGAAGCGTTTTTGGTTGAGTAGCAAAAGAAACTGGATGTTGATCAAGTATTTAATTTAAATTTGTGGTTTGAAATTGATTTGATTGTGAAATGGTTGATTTGATGAATGAGTGATGAAATGTTTTTGTTTTGAAAATGACTTGACTTTGATCAAGTGTTTGAGTTTATTAAAAAAATATTAATTTTAATGGTAATTGATTTTTTTTTTATCTTTTTTTATTAACAATTATGAACTAAAAAAATAATCAATAAAAAGTATAAGATGAAAGGGATGGGTGTACTATCAATACAATAGTGGAAGGGACATACCCCTAAGTAGTCCTTTTTCATACAAATTAATTGTGAAAAGGTTGGATATGATTAAAGTCTTTTTAATATGACAAGTACCTGAAAGGTAAGCTATACAGGAGGTATCCAAGGACTTGGGGAAAATAGGGGCATATGCTTAACTAATCCTTTTTCATCTGATTTAACTGCAAAAAAGATTTAATTGAAATAAAGTCTTTTAAAGATGACAAGTACTTGAAAGACAAACTATACAATAGGTATCCAAGTACTCGGGGAAAATAGGGGCATACGCATAACTAGTCCTTTTTCATCCGATTTAATTATGAAAATGTTTAATATGATTAAAGTCTTTTAAATATGACAAGTACATAAAAGGTAAGTTATACAACAAATATCCAAGTACTCGGGGGAAAAAAGGGCATATGTCTAGCTAGTCTTTTTTCATTCAATTTATTGCGAAAGAGATTTTTGAAGCGTTTTTGGTTGAGTAGCAAAAGAAACTGGATGTTGATCAAGTATTTAATTTAAATTTGTGGTTTGAAATTGATTTGATTGTGAAATGGTTGATTTGATGAAAGAGTGATGAAATGTTTTTGTTTTGAAAATGACTTGACTTTGATCAAGTGTTTGAGTTTATTAAAAAAATATTAATTTTAATGGTAATTGATTTTTTTTTTTTTTTTTTTATTAACAATTATGAACTAAAAAAATAATCAATAAAAAGTATAAGATGAAAGGGATGGGTGTACTATCAATACAATAGTGGAGTGAGAGTAAAAACCCTAAATGAACTTAAGGCCCAGTATCCAAAAATATAGTATAAAAACAAATAATAGAGGAGGTGCAAGCATAAAATGAGGTATGACAAGAAGAAATGAAAATGGGCTATTTTTGTTAGGCCCACCAAGCATACAAAAAAACAAAACAATAAAAAAAACAATGTCGGATAGAAACTGAGCCATTGGATGAATCAAAGGGCTCATATCTGGCCCTGAGACCTAACGAATTGGTCCATTAGATCACAATCTTGTGGAAATGAAGTGAGGGTCCATGGTAGACCCAATGGGGGGTCCTATATAGGATCAAAATTCAAATTAAACCCAGCAACCAATAGCATTGTGACACATGACACTTTTAATTTAAATTAAAAAGAATCAAAGACAAAATGACAAAAAAGGAAAAGTAAAGAAAACAAGAACTCAAATCTCCTTCATCATGCTCGTTTCTTCCTCCTCTCTTTTTTCTTCTTAACGTTTTTCTATAAAGAAAAACAAAGAGAACAAAATGCAACCTTGGGGGGGGAGGGACATACCCCTAAGTAGTCCTTTTTCATACAAATTAATTGTGAAAAGGTTGGATATGATTAAAGTCTTTTTAATATGACAAGTACCTGAAAGGTAAGCTATACAGGAGGTATCCAAGTACTTGGGGAAAATAGGGGCATATGCCTAACTAATCCTTTTTCATCTGATTTAACTGCAAAAAAGATTTAATTGAAATAAAGTCTTTTAAAGATGACAAGTACTTGAAAGACAAACTATACAGTAGGTATCCAAGTACTCGGGGAAAATAGGGGCATACGCATAACTAGTCCTTTTTCATTCTATTTAATTATGAAAATGTTTAATATTATTAAAGTCTTTTAAATATGACAAGTACATAAAAGGCAAGTTATACAACAAATATCCAAGTACTCGGGGGAAAAAAGGGCATATGTCTAGATAGTCTTTTTTCATTCAATTTATTGCGAAAGAGATTTTTGAAGCATTTTTGGTTGAGTAGCAAAAGAAACTGGATGTTGATCATGTATTTAATTTAAATTTGTGGTTTGAAATTGATTTGATTGTGAAATGGTTGATTTGATGAAAGAGTGATGAAATGTTTTTGTTTTGAAAATGACTTGACTTTGATCAAGTGTTTGAGTTTATTAAAAAAATATTAATTTTAATGGTAATTGATTTTTTTTTTTATCTTTTTTTATTAACAATTATGAACTAAAAAAATAATCAATAAAAAGTATAAGATGAAAGGGATGGGTGTACTATCAATACAATAGTGGAAGGGACATACCCCTAAGTAGTCCTTTTTCATACAAATTAATTGTGAAAAGGTTGGATATGATTAAAGTCTTTTTAATATGACAAGTACCTGAAAGGTAAGCTATACAGGAGGTATCCAAGGACTTGGGGAAAATAGGGGCATATGCTTAACTAATCCTTTTTCATCTGATTTAACTGCAAAAAAGATTTAATTGAAATAAAGTCTTTTAAAGATGACAAGTACTTGAAAGACAAACTATACAATAGGTATCCAAGTACTCGGGGAAAATAGGGGCATACGCATAACTAGTCCTTTTTCATCCGATTTAATTATGAAAATGTTTAATATGATTAAAGTCTTTTAAATATGACAAGTACATAAAAGGTAAGTTATACAACAAATATCCAAGTACTCGGGGGAAAAAAGGGCATATGTCTAGCTAGTCTTTTTTCATTCAATTTATTGCGAAAGAGATTTTTGAAGCGTTTTTGGTTGAGTAGCAAAAGAAACTGGATGTTGATCAAGTATTTAATTTAAATTTGTGGTTTGAAATTGATTTGATTGTGAAATGGTTGATTTGATGAATGAGTGATGAAATGTTTTTGTTTTGAAAATGACTTGACTTTGATCAAGTGTTTGAGTTTATTAAAAAAATATTAATTTTAATGGTAATTGATTTTTTTTTTATCTTTTTTTATTAACAATTATGAACTAAAAAAATAATCAATAAAAAGTATAAGATGAAAGGGATGGGTGTACTATCAATACAATAGTGGAAGGGACATACCCCTAAGTAGTCCTTTTTCATACAAATTAATTGTGAAAAGGTTGGATATGATTAAAGTCTTTTTAATATGACAAGTACCTGAAAGGTAAGCTATACAGGAGGTATCCAAGGACTTGGGGAAAATAGGGGCATATGCTTAACTAATCCTTTTTCATCTGATTTAACTGCAAAAAAGATTTAATTGAAATAAAGTCTTTTAAAGATGACAAGTACTTGAAAGACAAACTATACAATAGGTATCCAAGTACTCGGGGAAAATAGGGGCATACGCATAACTAGTCCTTTTTCATCCGATTTAATTATGAAAATGTTTAATATGATTAAAGTCTTTTAAATATGACAAGTACATAAAAGGTAAGTTATACAACAAATATCCAAGTACTCGGGGGAAAAAAGGGCATATGTCTAGCTAGTCTTTTTTCATTCAATTTATTGCGAAAGAGATTTTTGAAGCGTTTTTGGTTGAGTAGCAAAAGAAACTGGATGTTGATCAAGTATTTAATTTAAATTTGTGGTTTGAAATTGATTTGATTGTGAAATGGTTGATTTGATGAAAGAGTGATGAAATGTTTTTGTTTTGAAAATGACTTGACTTTGATCAAGTGTTTGAGTTTATTAAAAAAATATTAATTTTAATGGTAATTGATTTTTTTTTTATCTTTTTTTATTAACAATTATGAACTAAAAAAATAATCAATAAAAAGTATAAGATGAAAGGGATGGGTGTACTATCAATACAATAGTGGAGTGAGAGTAAAAACCCTAAATGAACTTAAGGCCCAGTATCCAAAAATATAGTATAAAAACAAATAATAGAGGAGGTGCAAGCATAAAATGAGGTATGACAAGAAGAAATGAAAATGGGCTATTTTTGTTAGGCCCACCAAGCATACAAAAAAACAAAACAATAAAAAAACAATGTCGGATAGAAACTGAGCCATTGGATTAATCAAAGGGCTCATATCTGGCCCTGAGACCTAACGAATTGGTCCATTAGATCACAATCTTGTGGAAATGAAGTGAGGGTCCATGGTAGACCCAATGGGGGGTCCTATATAGGATCAAAATTCAAATTAAACCCAGCAACCAATAGCATTGTGACACATGACACTTTTAATTTAAATTAAAAAGAATCAAAGACAAAATGACAAAAAAGGAAAAGTAAAGAAAACAAGAACTCAAATCTCCTTCATCATGCTCATTTCTTCCTCCTCTCTTTTTTCTTCTTAACGTTTTTCTATAAAGAAAAACAAAGAGAACAAAATGCAACCTTGGGGGGGGAGGGACATACCCCTAAGTAGTCCTTTTTCATACAAATTAATTGTGAAAAGGTTGGATATGATTAAAGTCTTTTTAATATGACAAGTACCTGAAAGGTAAGCTATACAGGAGGTATCCAAGTACTTGGGGAAAATAGGGGCATATGCCTAACTAATCCTTTTTCATCTGATTTAACTGCAAAAAAGATTTAATTGAAATAAAGTCTTTTAAAGATGACAAGTACTTGAAAGACAAACTATACAGTAGGTATCCAAGTACTCGGGGAAAATAGGGGCATACGCATAACTAGTCCTTTTTCATTCTATTTAATTATGAAAATGTTTAATATTATTAAAGTCTTTTAAATATGACAAGTACATAAAAGGCAAGTTATACAACAAATATCCAAGTACTCGGGGGAAAAAAGGGCATATGTCTAGATAGTCTTGTTTCATTCAATTTATTGCGAAAGAGATTTTTGAAGCGTTTTTGGTTGAGTAGCAAAAGAAACTGGATGTTGATCATGTATTTAATTTAAATTTGTGGTTTGAAATTGATTTGATTGTGAAATGGTTGATTTGATGAAAGAGTGATGAAATGTTTTTGTTTTGAAAATGACTTGACTTTGATCAAGTGTTTGAGTTTATTAAAAAAATATTAATTTTAATGGTAATTGATTTTTTTTTTAATCTTTTTTTATTGACAATTATGAACTAAAAAAATAATCAATAAAAAGTATAAGATGAAAGGGATGGGTGTACTATCAATACAATAGTGGAAGGGACATACCCCTAAGTAGTCCTTTTTCATACAAATTAATTGTGAAAAGGTTGGATATGATTAAAGTCTTTTTAATATGACAAGTACCTGAAAGGTAAGCTATACAGGAGGTATCCAAGGACTTGGGGAAAATAGGGGCATATGCTTAACTAATCCTTTTTCATCTGATTTAACTGCAAAAAAGATTTAATTGAAATAAAGTCTTTTAAAGATGACAAGTACTTGAAAGACAAACTATACAATAGGTATCCAAGTACTCGGGGAAAATAGGGGCATACGCATAACTAGTCCTTTTTCATCCGATTTAATTATGAAAATGTTTAATATGATTAAAGTCTTTTAAATATGACAAGTACATAAAAGGTAAGTTATACAACAAATATCCAAGTACTCGGGGGAAAAAAGGGCATATGTCTAGCTAGTCTTTTTTCATTCAATTTATTGCGAAAGAGATTTTTGAAGCGTTTTTGGTTGAGTAGCAAAAGAAACTGGATGTTGATCAAGTATTTAATTTAAATTTGTGGTTTGAAATTGATTTGATTGTGAAATGGTTGATTTGATGAATGAGTGATGAAATGTTTTTGTTTTGAAAATGACTTGACTTTCATCAAGTGTTTGAGTTTATTAAAAAAATATTAATTTTAATGGTAATTGATTTTTTTTTTATCTTTTTTTATTAACAATTATGAACTAAAAAAATAATCAATAAAAAGTATAAGATGAAAGGGATGGGTGTACTATCAATACAATAGTGGAAGGGACATACCCCTAAGTAGTCCTTTTTCATACAAATTAATTGTGAAAAGGTTGGATATGATTAAAGTCTTTTTAATATGACAAGTACCTGAAAGGTAAGCTATACAGGAGGTATCCAAGGACTTGGGGAAAATAGGGGCATATGCTTAACTAATCCTTTTTCATCTGATTTAACTGCAAAAAAGATTTAATTGAAATAAAGTCTTTTAAAGATGACAAGTACTTGAAAGACAAACTATACAATAGGTATCCAAGTACTCGGGGAAAATAGGGGCATACGCATAACTAGTCCTTTTTCATCCGATTTAATTATGAAAATGTTTAATATGATTAAAGTCTTTTAAATATGACAAGTACATAAAAGGTAAGTTATACAACAAATATCCAAGTACTCGGGGGAAAAAAGGGCATATGTCTAGCTAGTCTTTTTTCATTCAATTTATTGCGAAAGAGATTTTTGAAGCGTTTTTGGTTGAGTAGCAAAAGAAACTGGATGTTGATCAAGTATTTAATTTAAATTTGTGGTTTGAAATTGATTTGATTGTGAAATGGTTGATTTGATGAAAGAGTGATGAAATGTTTTTGTTTTGAAAATGACTTGACTTTGATCAAGTGTTTGAGTTTATTAAAAAAAATATTAATTTTAATGGTAATTGATTTTTTTTTTATCTTTTTTTATTAACAATTATGAACTAAAAAAATAATCAATAAAAAGTATAAGATGAAAGGGATGGGCGTACTATCAATACAATAGTGGAGTGAGAGTAAAAACCCTAAATGAACTTAAGGCCCAGTATCCAAAAATATAGTATAAAAATAAATAATAAAGGAGGTGCAAGCATAAAATGAGGTATGACAAGAAGAAATGAAAATGGGCTATTTTTGTTAGGCCCACTAAGCATACAAAAAAACAAAACAATAAAAAAACAATGTCGGATAGAAACTAAGCCATTGGATGAATCAAAGGGCTCATATCTGGCCCTGAGACCTAACGAATTGGTCCATTAGATCACAATCTTGTGGAAATGAAGTGAGGGTCCATGGTAGACCCAATGGGGGGTCCTATATAGGATCAAAATTCAAATTAAACCCAGCAACCAATAGCATTGTGACACATGACACTTTAAATTTAAATTTAAAAGAATAAAAGACAAAATGACAAAAAAGGAAAAGTAAAGAAAACAAGAACTCAAATCTCCTTCGTCATGCTCGTTTCTTCCTCCTCTCTTTTTTCTTCTTAACGTTTTTCCATAAAGAAACACAAAGAGAACAAAATGCAACCTTGGGGGGGGGGGGGGGGGGGGGGGGGAAGGGACATACCCCTAAGTAGTCCTTTTTCATACATATTAATTGTGAAAAGGTTGGATATGATTAAAGTCTTTTTAATATGACAAGTACCTGAAAGGTAAGCTATACAGGAGGTATCCAAGTACTTGGGGAAAATAGGGGCATATGCCTAACTAATCCCTTTTCATCTGATTTAACTGCAATAAAGATTTAATTGAAATAAGTCTTTTAAAGATGACAAGTACTTGAAAGACAAACTATACAGTAGGTATCCAAGTACTCGGGGAAACTAGGGGCATACGCATAACTAGTCCTTTTTCATCCGATTTAATTATGAAAATGTTTAATATTATTAAAGTCTTTTAAATATGACAAGTACATAAAAGGCAAGTTATACAACAAATATCCAAGTACTCGGGGGAAAAAAGGGCATATGTCTATCTAGTCTTTTTTCATTCAATTTATTGCGAAAGAGATTTTTGAAGCGTTTTTGGTTGAGTAGCAAAAGAAACTGGATGTTGATCAAGTATTTAATTTAAATTTGTGGTTTGAAATTGATTTGATTGTGAAATGGGTTGATTTGATGAAAGAGTGATGAAATGTTTTTGTTTTGAAAATGACTTGACTTTGATCAAGTGTTAGAGTTAATTAAAAAAATATTAATTTTAATGGTAATTGATTTTTTTTTTATCTTTTTTTATTACCAATTATGAACTAAAAAAATAATCAATAAAAAGTATAAGATGAAAGGGATAGGCATACTATCAATACAATAGTGGAGTGAGAGTAAAAACCCTAAATGAACTTAAGGCCCAGTATCCAAAAATATAGTATAAAAACAAATAATAGAGGAGGTGCAAGCATAAAATGAGGTATGACAATAAGAAATGAAAATGGGCTATTTTTGTTAGGCCCACTAAGCATACAAAAAAACAAAACAATAAAAAAACAATGGTCGGATAGAAACTAAGCCATTGGATGAATCAAAGGGCTCATATCTGGCCCTGAGACCTAACGAATTGGTCCATTAGATCACAATCTTGTGGAAATGAAGTGAGGGTCCATGGTAGACCCAATGGGGGGTCCTATATAGGATCAAAATTCAAATTAAACCCCAGCAAACAATAGCATTGTGACACATGACACTTTTAATTTAAATTTAAAAGAATAGAAGACAAAATGACAAAAAAGGAAAAGTAAAGAAAACCAGAACTTAAATCTCCTTCATCATGCTCGTTTCTTCCTCCTCTCTTTTTTCTTCTTAACGTTTTTCCATAAAGAAAAACAAAGAGAACAAAATGCAACCTTGGGGTTGGGGGGGGGGGGGAAGGGACATACCCCTAAGTAGTCCTTTTTCATACAAATTAATTGTGAAAAGGTTGGATATGATTAAAGTCTTTTTAATATGACAAGTACCTGAAAGGTAAGCTATACAGGAGGTATCCAAGTACTTGGGGAAAATAGGGGCATATGCCTAACTAATCCTTTTTCATCTGATTTAACTGCAATAAAGATTTAATTGAAATAAAGTCTTTTAAAGATGACAAGTACTTGAAAGACAAACTATACAGTAGGTATCCAAGTACTCGGGGAAAATAGGGGCATACGCATAACTAGTCCTTTTTCATCCGATTTAATTATGAAAATGTTTAATATTATTAAAGTCTTTTAAATATGACAAGTACATAAAAGGCAAGTTATACAACAAATATCCAAGTACTCGGGGGAAAAAAGGGCATATGTCTAGCTAGTCTTTTTCATTCAATTTATTGCGAAAGAGATTTTTGAAGCGTTTTTGGTTGAGTAGCAAAAGAAACTGGATGTTGATCAAGTATTTAATTTAAATTTGTGGTTTGAAATTGATTTGATTGTGAAATGGTTGATTTGATGAAAGAGTGATGAAATGTTTTTGTTTTGAAAATGACTTGACTTTGATCAAGTGTTTGAGTTAATTAAAAAAATATTAATTTTAATGGTAATTGATTTTTTTTTATCTTTTTTTATTAACAATTATGAACTAAAAAAATAATCAATAAAAAGTATAAGATGAAAGGGATGGGCGTACTATCAATACAATAGTGGAGTGAGAGTAAAAACCCTAAATGAACTTAAGGCCCAGTATCCAAAAATATAGTATAAAAATAAATAATAAAGGAGGTGCAAGCATAAAATGAGGTATGACAAGAAGAAATGAAAATGGGCTATTTTTGTTAGGCCCACTAAGCATACAAAAAAAACAAAACAATAAAAAAACAATGTCGGATAGAAACTAAGCCATTGGATGAATCAAAGGGCTCATATCTAGCCCTGAGACCTAACGAATTGGTCCATTAGATCACAATCTTGTGGAAATGAAGTGAGGGTCCATGGTAGACCCAATGGGGGGTCTTATATAGGATCAAAATTCAAATTAAACCCAGCAACCAATAGCATTGTGACACATGACACTTTTAATTTAAATTTAAAAGAATAAAAGACAAAATGACAAAAAAGGAAAAGTAAAGAAAACAAGAACTCAAATCTCCTTCGTCATGCTCGTTTCTTCCTCCTCTCTTTTTTCTTCTTAACGTTTTTCCATAAAGAAACACAAAGAGAACAAAATGCAACCTTGGGGGGGGGGGGGGGGGGGGGAGGGACATACCCCTAAGTAGTCCTTTTTCATACATATTAATTGTGAAAAGGTTGGATATGATTAAAGTCTTTTTAATATGACAAGTACCTGAAAGGTAAGCTATACAGGAGGTATCCAAGTACTTGGGGAAAATAGGGGCATATGCCTAACTAATCCCTTTTCATCTGATTTAACTGCAATAAAGATTTAATTGAAATAAAGTCTTTTAAAGATGACAAGTACTTGAAAGACAAACTATACAGTAGGTATCCAAGTACTCGGGGAAACTAGGGGCATACGCATAACTAGTCCTTTTTCATCCGATTTAATTATGAAAATGTTTAATATTATTAAAGTCTTTTAAATATGACAAGTACATAAAAGGCAAGTTATACAACAAATATCCAAGTACTCGGGGGAAAAAAGGGCATATGTCTAGCTAGTCTTTTTTCATTCAATTTATTGCGAAAGAGATTTTTGAAGCGTTTTTGGTTGAGTAGCAAAAGAAACTGGATGTTGATCAAGTATTTAATTTAAATTTGTGGTTTGAAATTGATTTGATTGTGAAATGGTTGATTTGATGAAAGAGTGATGAAATGTTTTTGTTTTGAAAATGACTTGACTTTGATCAAGTGTTAGAGTTAATTAAAAAAATATTAATTTTAATGGTAATTGATTTTTTTTTTATCTTTTTTTATTACCAATTATGAACTAAAAAAATAATCAATAAAAAGTATAAGATGAAAGGGATAGGCATACTATCAATACAATAGTGGAGTGAGAGTAAAAACCCTAAATGAACTTAAGGCCCAGTATCCAAAAATATAGTATAAAAACAAATAATAGAGGAGGTGCAAGCATAAAATGAGGTATGACAATAAGAAATGAAAATGGGCTATTTTTGTTAGGCCCACTAAGCATACAAAAAAACAAAACAATAAAAAAACAATGTCGGATAGAAACTAAGCCATTGGATGAATCAAAGGGCTCATATCTGGCCCTGAGACCTAACGAATTGGTCCATTAGATCACAATCTTGTGGAAATGAAGTGAGGGTCCATGGTAGACCCAATGGGGGGTCCTATATAGGATCAAAATTCAAATTAAACCCAACAAACAATAGCATTGTGACACATGACACTTTTAATTTAAATTTAAAAGAATAAAAGACAAAATGACAAAAAAGGAAAAGTAAAGAAAACCAGAACTTAAATCTCCTTCATCATGCTCGTTTCTTCCTCCTCTCTTTTTTCTTCTTAACGTTTTTCCATAAAGAAAAACAAAGAGAACAAAATGCAACCTTGGGGTTGGGGGGGGGGGGGGGGGGGGAAGGGACATACCCCTAAGTAGTCCTTTTTCATACAAATTAATTGTGAAAAGGTTGGATATGATTAAAGTCTTTTTAATATGACAAGTACCTGAAAGGTAAGCTATACAGGAGGTATCCAAGTACTTGGGGAAAATAGGGGCATATGCCTAACTAATCCTTTTTCATCTGATTTAACTGCAATAAAGATTTAATTGAAATAAAGTCTTTTAAAGATGACAAGTACTTGAAAGACAAACTATACAGTAGGTATCCAAGTACTCGGGGAAACTAGGGGCATACGCATAACTAGTCCTTTTTCATCCGATTTAATTATGAAAATGTTTAATATTATTAAAGTCTTTTAAATATGACAAGTACATAAAAGGCAAGTTATACAACAAATATCCAAGTACTCGGGGGAAAAAAGGGCATATGTCTAGCTAGTCTTTTTTCATTCAATTTATTGCGAAAGAGATTTTTGAAGCGTTTTTGGTTGAGTAGCAAAAGAAACTGGATGTTGATCAAGTATTTAATTTAAATTTGTGGTTTGAAATTGATTTGATTGTGAAATGGTTGATTTGATGAAAGAGTGATGAAATGTTTTTGTTTTGAAAATGACTTGACTTTGATCAAGTGTTAGAGTTAATTAAAAAAATATTAATTTTAATGGTAATTGATTTTTTTTTTATCTTTTTTTATTACCAATTATGAACTAAAAAAATAATCAATAAAAAGTATAAGATGAAAGGGATAGGCATACTATCAATACAATAGTGGAGTGAGAGTAAAAACCCTAAATGAACTTAAGGCCCAGTATCCAAAAATATAGTATAAAAACAAATAATAGAGGAGGTGCAAGCATAAAATGAGGTATGACAATAAGAAATGAAAATGGGCTATTTTTGTTAGGCCCACTAAGCATACAAAAAAACAAAACAATAAAAAAACAATGTCGGATAGAAACTAAGCCATTGGATGAATCAAAGGGCTCATATCTGGCCCTGAGACCTAACGAATTGGTCCATTAGATCACAATCTTGTGGAAATGAAGTGAGGGTCCATGGTAGACCCAATGGGGGGTCCTATATAGGATCAAAATTCAAATTAAACCCAACAAACAATAGCATTGTGACACATGACACTTTTAATTTAAATTTAAAAGAATAAAAGACAAAATGACAAAAAAGGAAAAGTAAAGAAAACCAGAACTTAAATCTCCTTCATCATGCTCGTTTCTTCCTCCTCTCTTTTTTCTTCTTAACGTTTTTCCATAAAGAAAAACAAAGAGAACAAAATGCAACCTTGGGGTTGGGGGGGGGGGGGAAGGGACATACCCCTAAGTAGTCCTTTTTCATACAAATTAATTGTGAAAAGGTTGGATATGATTAAAGTCTTTTTAATATGACAAGTACCTGAAAGGTAAGCTATACAGGAGGTATCCAAGTACTTGGGGAAAATAGGGGCATATGCCTAACTAATCCTTTTTCATCTGATTTAACTGCAATAAAGATTTAATTGAAATAAAGTCTTTTAAAGATGACAAGTACTTGAAAGACAAACTATACAGTAGGTATCCAAGTACTCGGGGAAAATAGGGGCATACGCATAACTAGTCCTTTTTCATCCGATTTAATTATGAAAATGTTTAATATTATTAAAGTCTTTTAAATATGACAAGTACATAAAAGGCAAGTTATACAACAAATATCCAAGTACTCGGGGGAAAAAAGGGCATATGTCTAGCTAGTCTTTTTTCATTCAATTTATTGCGAAAGAGATTTTTGAAGCGTTTTTGGTTGAGTAGCAAAAGAAACTGGATGTTGATCAAGTATTTAATTTAAATTTGTGGTTTGAAATTGATTTGATTGTGAAATGGTTGATTTGATGAAAGAGTGATGAAATGTTTTTGTTTTGAAAATGACTTGACTTTGATCAAGTGTTTGAGTTAATTAAAAAAATATTAATTTTAATGGTAATTGATTTTTTTTTATCTTTTTTTATTAACAATTATGAACTAAAAAAATAATCAATAAAAAGTATAAGATGAAAGGGATAGGCGTACTATCAATACAATAGTGGAGTGAGAGTAAAAACCCTAAATGAACTTAAGGCCCAGTATCCAAAATTATAGTATAAAAACAAATAATAGAGGAGGTGCAAGCATAAAATGAGGTATGACAAGAAGAAATGAAAATGGGCTATTTTTGTTAGGCCCACTAAGCATACAAAAAAACAAAACAATAAAAAAACAATGTCGGATAGAAACTAAGCCATTGGATGAATCAAAGGGCTCATATCTGGCCCTGAGACCTAACGAATTGGTCCATTAGATCACAATCTTGTGGAAATGAAGTGAGGGTCCATGGTAGACCCAATGGGGGGTCCTATATAGGATCAAAATTCAAATTAAACCCAGCAAACAATAGCATTGTGACACATGACACTTTTAATTTAAATTTAAAAGAATAAAAGACAAAATGACAAAAAAGGAAAAGTAAAGAAAACAAGAACTTAAATCTCCTTCATCATGCTCGTTTCTTCCTCCTCTCTTTTTTCTTCTTAACGTTTTTCTATAAAGAAAAACAAAGAGAACAAAATGCAACCTTGGGGGGGGGGGGACATACCCCTAAGTAATCCTTTTTCATACAAATTAATTGTGAAAAGGTTGGATATGATTAAAGTCTTTTTAATATGACAAGTACCTGAAAGGTAAGCTATACAGGAGGTATCCAACTACTTGGGGAAAATAGGGGCATATGCCTAACTAATCCTTTTTCATCTGATTTAACTGCAATAAAGATTTAATTGAAATAAAGTCTTTTAAAGATGACAAGTACTTGAAAGACAAACTATACAGTAGGTATCCAAGTACTCGGGGAAAATAGGGGCATACGCATAACTAGTCCTTTTTCATCCGATTTAATTATGAAAATGTTTAATATTATTAAAGTCTTTTAAATATGACAAGTACATAAAAGGCAAGTTATACAACAAATATCCAAGTACTCGGGGGAAAAAAGGGCATATGTCTAGCTAGTCTTTTTTCATTCAATTTATTGCGAAAGAGATTTTTGAAGCGTTTTTGGTTGAGTAGCAAAAGAAACTGGATGTTGATCAAGTATTTAATTTAAATTTGTTGTTTGAAATTGATTTGATTGTGAAATGGTTGATTTGATGAAAGAGTGATGAAATGTTTTTGTTTTGAAAATGACTTGACTTTGATCAAGTGTTTGAGTGAATTAAAAAAATATTAATTTTAATGGTAATTGATTTTTTTTTATCTTTTTTTATTAACAATTATGAACTAAAAAAATAATCAATAAAAAGTATAAGATGAAAGGGATAGGCGTACTATCAATACAATAGTGGAGTGAGAGTAAAAACCCTAAATGAACTTAAGGCCCAGTATCCAAAATTATAGTATAAAAACAAATAATAGAGGAGGTGCAAGCATAAAATGAGGTATGACAAGAAGAAATGAAAATGGGCTATTTTTGTTAGGCCCACTAAGCATACAAAAAAACAAAACAATAAAAAAACAATGTCGGATAGAAACTAAGCCATTGGATGAATCAAAGGGCTCATATCTGGCCCTGAGACCTAACGAATTGGTCCATTAGATCACAATCTTGTGGAAATGAAGTGAGGGTCCATGGTAGACCCAATGGGGGGTCCTATATAGGATCAAAATTCAAATTAAACCCAGCAAACAATAGCATTGTGACACATGACACTTTTAATTTAAATTTAAAAGAATAAAAGACAAAATGACAAAAAAGGAAAAGTAAAGAAAACAAGAACTTAAATCTCCTTCATCATGCTCGTTTCTTCCTCCTCTCTTTTTTCTTCTTAACGTTTTTCTATAAAGAAAAACAAAGAGAACAAAATGCAACCTTGGGGGGGGGGGGGGGGACATACCCCTAAGTAGTCCTTTTTCATACAAATTAATTGTGAAAAGGTTGGATATGATTAAAGTCTTTTTAATATGACAAGTACCTGAAAGGTAAGCTATACAGGAGGTATCCAAGTACTTGGGGAAAATAGGGGCATATGCCTAACTAATCCTTTTTCATCTGATTTAACTGCAATAAAGATTTAATTGAAATAAAGTCTTTTAAAGATGACAAGTACTTGAAAGACAAACTATACAGTAGGTATCCAAGTACTCGGGGAAAATAGGGGCATACGCATAACTAGTCCTTTTTCATCCGATTTAATTATGAAAATGTTTAATATTATTAAAGTCTTTTAAATATGACAAGTACATAAAAGGCAAGTTATACAACAAATATCCAAGTACTCGGGGGAAAAAAGGGCATATGTCTAGCTAGTCTTTTTTCATTCAATTTATTGCGAAAGAGATTTTTGAAGCGTTTTTGGTTGAGTAGCAAAAGAAACTGGATGTTGATCAAGTATTTAATTTAAATTTGTGGTTTGAAATTGATTTGATTGTGAAATGGTTGATTTGATGAAAGAGTGATGAAATGTTTTTGTTTTGAAAATGACTTGACTTTGATCAAGTGTTTGAGTTTATTAAAAAAATATTAATTTTAATGGTAATTGATTTTTTTTTAATCTTTTTTTATTAACAATTATGAACTAAAAAAATAATCAATAAAAAGTATAAGATGAAAGGGATGGGTGTCCTATCAATACAATAGTGGAAGGGACATACCCCTAAGTAGTCCTTTTTCATACAAATTAATTGTGAAAAGGTTGGATATGATTAAAGTCTTTTTAATATGACAAGTACCTGAAAGGTAAGCTATACAGGAGGTATCCAAGTACTTGGGGAAAATAGGGGCATATGCTTAACTAATCCTTTTTCATCTGATTTAACTGCAAAAAAGATTTAATTGAAATAAAGTCTTTTAAAGATGACAAGTAATTGAAAGACAAACTATACAATAGGTATCCAAGTACTCGGGGAAAATAGGGGCATACGCATAACTAGTCCTTTTTCATCCGATTTAATTTTGAAAATGTTTAATATGATTAAAGTCTTTTAAATATGACAAGTACATAAAAGGTAAGTTATACAACAAATATCCAAGTACTCGGGGGAAAAAAGGGCATATGTCTAGCTAGTCTTTTTTCATTCAATTTATTGCGAAAGAGATTTTTGAAGCGTTTTTGGTTGAGTAGCAAAAGAAACTGGATGTTGATCAAGTATTTAATTTAAATTTGTGGTTTGAAATTGATTTGATTGTGAAATGGTTGATTTGATGAAAGAGTGATGAAATGTTTTTGTTTTGAAAATGACTTGACTTTGATCAAGTGTTTGAGTTTATTAAAAAAATATTAATTTTAATGGTAATTGATTTTTTTTTTATCTTTTTTTATTAACAATTATGAACTAAAAAAATAATCAATAAAAAGTATAAGATGAAAGGGATGGGTGTACTATCAATACAATAGTGGAAGGGACATACCCCTAAGTAGTCGTTTTTCATACAAATTAATTGTGAAAAGGTTGGATATGATTAAAGTCTTTTTAATATGACAAGTACCTGAAAGGTAAGCTATACAGGAGGTATCCAAGTACTTGGGGAAAATAGGGGCATATGCTTAACTAATCCTTTTTCATCTGATTTAACTGCAAAAAAGATTTAATTGAAATAAAGTCTTTTAAAGATGACAAGTACTTGAAAGACAAACTATACAATAGGTATCCAAGTACTCGGGGAAAATAGGGGCATACGCATAACTAGTCCTTTTTCATCCGATTTAATTATGAAAATGTTTAATATGATTAAAGTCTTTTAAATATGACAAGTAAATAAAAGGTAAGTTATACAACAAATATCCAAGTACTCGGGGGAAAAAAGGGCATATGTCTAGCTAGTCTTTTTTCATTCAATTTATTGCGAAAGAGATTTTTGAAGCGTTTTTGGTTGAGTAGCAAAAGAAACTGGATGTTGATCAAGTATTTAATTTAAATTTGTGGTTTGAAATTGATTTGATTGTGAAATGGTTGATTTGATGAAAGAGTGATGAAATGTTTTTGTTTTGAAAATGACTTGACTTTGATCAAGGGTTTGAGTTTATTAAAAAAATATTAATTTTAATGGTAATTGATTTTTTTTTTTTTACCTTTTTTTATTAACAATTATGAACTAAAAAAATAATCAATAAAAAGTATAAGATGAAAGGGATGGGTGTACTATCAATACAATAGTGGAGTGAGAGTAAAAACCCTAAATGAACTTAAGGCCCAGTATCCAAAAATATAGTATAAAAACAAATAATAAAGGAGGTGCAAGCATAAAATGAGGTATGACAAGAAGAAATGAAAATGGGCTATTTTTGTTAGGCCCACTAAGCATACAAAAAAACAAAACAATAAAAAAACAATGTCGGATAGAAACTAAGCCATTGGATGAATCAAAGGGCTCATATCTGGCCCTGAGACCTAACGAATTGGTCCATTAGATCACAATCTTGTGGAAATGAAGTGAGGGTCCATGGTAGACCCAATGGGGGGTCCTATATAGGATCAAAATTCAAATTAAACCCAGCAACCAATAGCATTGTGACACATGACACTTTTAATTTAAATTAAAAAGAATAAAAGACAAAATGACAAAAAAGGAAAACTAAAGAAAACAAGAACTCAAATCTCCTTCATCATGCTCGTTTCTTCCTCCTCTCTTTTTTCTTCTTAACGTTTTTCCATAAAGAAAAACAAAGAGAACAAAATGCAACCCTTGGGGGGGGGGAATGGACATACGCCTAAGTAGTCCTTTTTCGTACAAATTAATTGTGAAAAGGTTGGATATGATTAAAGCCTTTTTAATATGACAAGTACATGAAAGGTAAGCTATACAGGAGGTATCCAAGTACTTGGGGAAAATAGGGGCATATGCTTAACTAATCCTTTTTCATCTGATTTAACTGCAAAAAATATTTAATTCAAATAAAGTCTTTTAAAGATGACAAGTACTTGAAAGACAAACTATACAATAGGTATCCAAGTACTCGGGGAAAATAGGGGCATACGCATAACTAGTCCTTTTTCATTCGATTTAATTAAGAAAATGTTTAATATGATTAAAGTCTTTTAAATATGACAAGTACATAAAAGGTAAGTTATACAACAAATATCCAAGTACTCGGGGGAAAAAAGGGCATATGTCTAGCTAGTCTTTTTTCATTCAATTTATTGCGAAAGAGATTTTTGAAGCGTTTTTGGTTGAGTAGCAAAAGAAACTGGATGTTGATCAAGTATTTAATTTAAATTTGTGGTTTGAAATTGATTTGATTGTGAAATGGTTGATTTGATGAAAGAGTGATGAAATGTTTTTGTTTTGAAAATGACTTGACTTTGATCAAGTGTTTGAGTTAATTAAAAAAATATTAATTTTAATGGTAATTGATTTTTTTTTTATCTTTTTTTATTAACAATTATGAACTAAAAAAATAATCAATAAAAAGTATAAGATGAAAGGGATAGGCGTACTATCAATACAATAGTGGAGTGAGAGTAAAAACCCTAAATGAACTTAAGGCCCAGTATCCAAAATTATAGTATAAAAACAAATAATAGAGGAGGTGCAAGCATAAAATGAGGTATGACAAGAAGAAATGAAAATGGGCTATTTTTGTTAGGCCCACTAAGCATACAAAAAAACAAAACAATAAAAAAACAATGTCGGATAGAAACTAAGCCATTGGATGAATCAAAGGGCTCATATCTGGCCCTGAGACCTAACGAATTGGTCCATTAGATCACAATCTTGTGGAAATGAAGTGAGGGTCCATGGTAGACCCAATGGGGGGGTCCTATATAGGATCAAAATTCAAATTAAACCCAGCAAACAATAGCATTGTGACACATGACACTTTTAATTTAAATTTAAAAGAATAAAAGACAAAATGACAAAAAAGGAAAAGTAAAGAAAACAAGAACTTAAATCTCCTTCATCATGCTCGTTTCTTCCTCCTCTCTTTTTTCTTCTTAACGTTTTTCCATAAAGAAAAACAAAGAGAACAAAATGCAACCTTGGGGGGGGGGGGGGGGGAGGGACATACCCCTAAGTAGTCCTTTTTCATACAAATTAATTGTGAAAAGGTTGGATATGATTAAAGTCTTTTTAATATGACAAGTACCTGAAAGGTAAGCTATACAGGAGGTATCCAAGTACTTGGGGAAAATAGGGGCATATGCCTAACTAATCCTTTTTCATCTGATTTAACTGCAATAAAGATTTAATTGAAATAAAGTCTTTTAAAGATGACAAGTACTTGAAAGACAAACTATACAGTAGGTATCCAAGTACTCGGGGAAAATAGGGGCATACGCATAACTAGTCCTTTTTCATCCGATTTAATTATGAAAATGTTTAATATTATTAAAGTCTTTTAAATATGACAAGTACATAAAAGGCAAGTTATACAACAAATATCCAAGTACTCGGGGGAAAAAAGGGCATATGTCTAGCTAGTCTTTTTTCATTCAATTTATTGCGAAAGAGATTTTTGAAGCGTTTTTGGTTGAGTAGCAAAAGAAACTGGATGTTGATCAAGTATTTAATTTAAATTTGTGGTTTGAAATTGATTTGATTGTGAAATGGTTGATTTGATGAAAGAGTGATGAAATGTTTTTGTTTTGAAAATGACTTGACTTTGATCAAGTGTTTGAGTTTATTAAAAAAATATTAATTTTAATGGTAATTGATTTTTTTTTTAATCTTTTTTTATTAACAATTATGAACTAAAAAAATAATCAATAAAAAGTATAAGATGAAAGGGATGGGTGTCCTATCAATACAATAGTGGAAGGGACATACCCCTAAGTAGTCCTTTTTCATACAAATTAATTGTGAAAAGGTTGGATATGATTAAAGTCTTTTTAATATGACAAGTACCTGAAAGGTAAGCTATACAGGAGGTATCCAAGTACTTGGGGAAAATAGGGGCATATGCTTAACTAATCCTTTTTCATCTGATTTAACTGCAAAAAAGATTTAATTGAAATAAAGTCTTTTAAAGATGACAAGTAATTGAAAGACAAACTATACAATAGGTATCCAAGTACTCGGGGAAAATAGGGGCATACGCATAACTAGTCCTTTTTCATCCGATTTAATTTTGAAAATGTTTAATATGATTAAAGTCTTTTAAATATGACAAGTACATAAAAGGTAAGTTATACAACAAATATCCAAGTACTCGGGGGAAAAAAGGGCATATGTCTAGCTAGTCTTTTTTCATTCAATTTATTGCGAAAGAGATTTTTGAAGCGTTTTTGGTTGAGTAGCAAAAGAAACTGGATGTTGATCAAGTATTTAATATAAATTTGTGGTTTGAAATTGATTTGATTGTGAAATGGTTGATTTGATGAAAGAGTGATGAAATGTTTTTGTTTTGAAAATGACTTGACTTTGATCAAGTGTTTGAGTTTATTAAAAAAATATTAATTTTAATGGTAATTGATTTTTTTTTTATATTTTTTTATTAACAATTATGAACTAAAAAAATAATCAATAAAAAGTATAAGATGAAAGGGATGGGTGTACTATCAATACAATAGTGGAAGGGACATACCCCTAAGTAGTCGTTTTTCATACAAATTAATTGTGAAAAGGTTGGATATGATTAAAGTCTTTTTAATATGACAAGTACCTGAAAGGTAAGCTATACAGGAGGTATCCAAGTACTTGGGGAAAATAGGGGCATATGCTTAACTAATCCTTTTTCATCTGATTTAACTGCAAAAAAGATTTAATTGAAATAAAGTCTTTTAAAGATGACAAGTACTTGAAAGACAAACTATACAATAGGTATCCAAGTACTCGGGGAAAATAGGGGCATACGCATAACTAGTCCTTTTTCATCCGATTTAATTATGAAAATGTTTAATATGATTAAAGTCTTTTAAATATGACAAGTAAATAAAAGGTAAGTTATACAACAAATATCCAAGTACTCGGGGGAAAAAAGGGCATATGTCTAGCTAGTCTTTTTTCATTCAATTTATTGCGAAAGAGATTTTTGAAGCGTTTTTGGTTGAGTAGCAAAAGAAACTGGATGTTGATCAAGTATTTAATTTAAATTTGTGGTTTGAAATTGATTTGATTGTGAAATGGTTGATTTGATGAAAGAGTGATGAAATGTTTTTGTTTTGAAAATGACTTGACTTTGATCAAGGGTTTGAGTTTATTAAAAAAATATTAATTTTAATGGTAATTGATTTTTTTTTTTTATCTTTTTTTATTAACAATTATGAACTAAAAAAATAATCAATAAAAAGTATAAGATGAAAGGGATGGGTGTACTATCAATACAATAGTGGAGTGAGAGTAAAAACCCTAAATGAACTTAAGGCCCAGTATCCAAAAATATAGTATAAAAACAAATAATAAAGGAGGTGCAAGCATAAAATGAGGTATGACAAGAAGAAATGAAAATGGGCTATTTTTGTTAGGCCCACTAAGCATACAAAAAAACAAAACAATAAAAAAACAATGTCGGATAGAAACTAAGCCATTGGATGAATCAAAGGGCTCATATCTGGCCCTGAGACCTAACGAATTGGTCCATTAGATCACAATCTTGTGGAAATGAAGTGAGGGTCCATGGTAGACCCAATGGGGGGTCCTATATAGGATCAAAATTCAAATTAAACCCAGCAACCAATAGCATTGTGACACATGACACTTTTAATTTAAATTAAAAAGAATAAAAGACAAAATGACAAAAAAGGAAAAGTAAAGAAAACAAGAACTCAAATCTCCTTCATCATGCTCGTTTCTTCCTCCTCTCTTTTTTCTTCTTAACGTTTTTCCATAAAGAAAAACAAAGAGAACAAAATGCAACCCTTGGGGGGGGGGGGGAATGGACATACGCCTAAGTAGTCCTTTTTCGTACAAATTAATTGTGAAAAGGTTGGATATGATTAAAGCCTTTTTAATATGACAAGTACATGAAAGGTAAGCTATACAGGAGGTATCCAAGTACTTGGGGAAAATAGGGGCATATGCTTAACTAATCCTTTTTCATCTGATTTAACTGCAAAAAATATTTAATTCAAATAAAGTCTTTTAAAGATGACAAGTACTTGAAAGACAAACTATACAATAGGTATCCAAGTACTCGGGGAAAATAGGGGCATACGCATAACTAGTCCTTTTTCATTCGATTTAATTAAGAAAATGTTTAATATGATTAAAGTCTTTTAAATATGACAAGTACATAAAAGGTAAGTTATACAACAAATATCCAAGTACTCGGGGGGAAAAAAGGGCATATGTCTAGCTAGTCTTTTTTCATTCAATTTATTGCGAAAGAGATTTTTGAAGCCTTTTTGGTTGAGTAGCAAAAGAAACTGAATGTTGATCAAGTATTTAATTTAAATTTGTGGTTTGAAATTGATTTGATTGTGAAATGGTTGATTTGATGAAAGAGTGATGAAATGTTTTTGTTTTGAAAATGACTTGACTTTGATCAAGTGTTTGAGTTTATTAAAAAAATATTAATTTTAATGGTAATTGATTTTTATTTTTTTATCTTTTTTTATTAACAATTATGAACTAAAAAAATAATCAATAAAAAGTATAAGATGAAAGGGATGGGTGTACTATCAATACAATAGTGGAGTGAGAGTAAAAACCCTAAATGAACTTAAGGCCCAGTATCCAAAAATATAGTATAAAAACAAATAATAGAGGAGGTGCAAGCATAAAATGAGGTATGACAAGAAGAAATGAAAATGGGCTATTTTTGTTAGGCCCACTAAGCATACAAAAAAACAAAACAATAAAAAAACAATGTCGAATAGAAACTGAGCCATTGGATGAATCAAAGGGCTCATATCTGGCCCTGAGACCTAACAAATTGGTCCATTAGATCACAATCTTGTGGAAATGAAGTGAGGGTCCATGGTAGACCCAATGGGGGGTCCTATATAGGATCAAAATTCAAATTAAACCCAGCAACCAATAGCATTGTGACACATGACACTTTTAATTTAAATTAAAAAGAATAAAAGACAAAATGACAAAAAAGGAAAAGTAAAGAAAACAAGAACTCAAATCTCCTTCATCATGCTCGTTTCTTCCTCCTCTCTTTTTTCTTCTTAACGTTTTTCCATAAAGAAAAACAAAGAGAACAAAATGCAACCTTGGGGGGGGGGGGGAGGGACATACCCCTAAGTAGTCCTTTTTCATACAAATTAATTGTGAAAAGGTTGGATATGATTAAAGTCTTTTTAATATGACAAGTACCTGAAAGGTAAGCTATACAGGAGGTATCCAAGTACTTGGGGAAAATAGGGGCATATGCCTAACTAATCCTTTTTCATCTGATTTAACTGCAAAAAAGATTCAATTGAAATAAAGTCTTTTAAAGATGACAAGTACTTGAAAGACAAACTATACAGTAGGTATCCAAGTACTCGGGGAAAATAGGGGCATACGCATAACTAGTCCTTTTTCATCCGATTTAATTATGAAAATGTTTAATATTATTAAAGTCTTTTAAATATGACAAGTACATAAAACGCAAGTTATACAACAAATATCCAAGTACTCGGGGGAAAAAAGGGCATATGTCTAGCTAGTCTTTTTTCATTCAATTTATTGCGAAAGAGATTTTTGAAGCGTTTTTGGTTGAGTAGCAAAAGAAACTGGATGTTGATCAAGTATTTAATTTAAATTTGCGATTTGAAATTGATTTGATTGTGAAATGGTTGATTTGATGAAAGAGTGATGAAATGTTTTTGTTTTGAAAATGACTTGACTTTGATCAAGTGTTTGAGTTTATTAAAAAAATATTAATTTTAATGGTAATTTTTTTTATCTTTTTTTATTAACAATTATGAACTAAAAAAATAATCAATAAAAAGTATAAGATCAAAGGGATGGGTGTACTTTCAATACAATAGTGGAGTGAGAGTAAAAACCCTAAATGAACTTAAGGCCCAGTATCCAAAAATATAGTATAAAAACAAATAATAGAGGAGGTGGAAGCATAAAATGAGGTATGACAAGAAGAAATGAAAATGGGCTATTTTTGTTAGGCCCACTAAGCATACAAAAAAACAAAACAATAAAAAAACAATGTCGGATAGAAACTGAGCCATTGGATGAACAAAGGGCTCATATCTGGCCCTGAGACCTAACGAATTGGTCCATTAGATCACAATCTTGTGGAAATGAAGTGAGGGTCCATGGTAGACCCAATGGGGGGTCCTATATAGGATCAAAACTCAAATTAAACCCAGCAACCAATAGCATTGTGACACATGACAATTTTAATTTAAATTAAAAAGAATAAAAGACAAAATGACAAAAAAGGAAAAGTAAAGAAAACAAGAACTCAAATCTCCTTCATCATGCTCGTTTCTTCCTCCTCTCTTTTTTCTTCTTAACGTTTTTCCATAAAGAAAAACAAAGAGAACAAAATGCAACCTTGGGGGGGGGGGGGGGGGGGAGGAAGGGACATACCCCTAAGTAGTCCTTTTTCATACAAATTAATTGTGAAAAGGTTCGATATGATTAAAGTCTTTTTAATATGACAAGTACCTGAAAGGTAAGCTATACAGGAGGTATCCAAGTACTTGGGGAAAATAAGGGCATATGCTTAACTAATCCTTTTTCATCTGATTTAACTGCAAAAAATATTTAATTGAAATAAAGTCTTTTAAAGATGACAAGTACTTGAAAGACAAACTATACAATAGGTATCCAAGTACTCGGGGAAAATAGGGGCATACGCATAACTAGTCCTTTTTCATCCGATTTAATTATGAAAATGTTTAATATGATTAAAGTCTTTTAAATATGACAAGTACATAAAAGGTAAGTTATACAACAAATATCCAAGTACTCGGGGGAAAAAAGGGCATATGTCTAGCTAGTCTTTTTTCATTCAATTTATTGCGAAAGAGATTTTTGAAGCGTTTTTGGTTGAGTAGCAAAAGAAACTGGATGTTGATCAAGTATTTAATTTAAATTTGCGATTTGAAATTGATTTGATTGTGAAATGGTTGATTTGATGAAAGAGTCATGAAATGTTTTTGTTTTGAAAATGACTTGACTTTGATCAAGTGTTTGAGTTTATTAAAAAAATATTAATTTTAATGGTAATTTTTTTTATCTTTTTTTATTAACAATTATGAACTAAAAAAATAATCAATAAAAAGTATAAGATCAAAGGGATGGGTGTACTTTCAATACAATAGTGGAGTGAGAGTAAAAACCCTAAATGAACTTAAGGCCCAGTATCCAAAAATATAGTATAAAAACAAATAATAGAGGAGGTGGAAGCATAAAATGAGGTATGACAAGAAGAAATGAAAATGGGCTATTTTTGTTAGGCCCACTAAGCATACAAAAAAACAAAACAATAAAAAAACAATGTCGGATAGAAACTGAGCCATTGGATGAATCAAAGGGCTCATATCTGGCCCTGAGACCTAACGAATTGGTCCATTAGATCACAATCTTGTGGAAATGAAGTGAGGGTCCATGGTAGACCCAATGGGGGGGTCCTATATAGGATCAAAACTCAAATTAAACCCAGCAACCAATAGCATTGTGACACATGACAATTTTAATTTAAATTAAAAAGAATAAAAGACAAAATGACAAAAAAGGAAAAGTAAAGAAAACAAGAACTCAAATCTCCTTCATCATGCTCGTTTCTTCCTCCTCTCTTTTTTCTTCTTAACGTTTTTCCATAAAGAAAAACAAAGAGAACAAAATGCAACCTTGGGGGGGGGGGGGGGGGGGGGGGGAGGAAGGGACATACCCCTAAGTAGTCCTTTTTCATACAAATTAATTGTGAAAAGGTTCGATATGATTAAAGTCTTTTTAATATGACAAGTACCTGAAAGGTAAGCTATACAGGAGGTATCCAAGTACTTGGGGAAAATAAGGGCATATGCTTAACTAATCCTTTTTCATCTGATTTAACTGCAAAAAATATTTAATTGAAATAAAGTCTTTTAAAGATGACAAGTACTTGAAAGACAAACTATACAATAGGTATCCAAGTACTCGGGGAAAATAGGGGCATACGCATAACTAGTCCTTTTTCATCCGATTTAATTATGAAAATGTTTAATATGATTAAAGTCTTTTAAATATGACAAGTACATAAAAGGTAAGTTATACAACAAATATCCAAGTACTCGGGGGAAAAAAGGGCATATGTCTTAGCTAGTCTTTTTTCATTCAATTTATTGCGAAAGAGATTTTTGAAGCGTTTTTGGTTGAGTAGCAAAAGAAACTGGATGTTGATCAAGTATTTAATTTAAATTTGCGATTTGAAATTGATTTGATTGTGAAATGGTTGATTTGATGAAAGAGTCATGAAATGTTTTTGTTTTGAAAATAACTTGACTTTGATCAAGTGTTTGAGTTTATTAAAAAAATATTAATTTTAATGGTAATTTTTTTTATCTTTTTTTATTAACAATTATGAACTAAAAAAATAATCAATAAAAAGTATAAGATCAAAGGGATGGGTGTACTTTCAATACAATAGTGGAGTGAGAGTAAAAACCCTAAATGAACTTAAGGCCCAGTATCCAAAAATATAGTATAAAAACAAATAATTGAGGAGGTGGAAGCATAAAATGAGGTATGACAAGAAGAAATGAAAATGGGCTATTTTTGTTAGGCCCACTAAGCATACAAAAAAACAAAACAATAAAAAAACAATGTCGGATAGAAACTGAGCCATTGGATGAATCAAAGGGCTCATATCTGGCCCTGAGACCTAACGAATTGGTCCATTAGATCACAATCTTGTGGAAATGAAGTGAGGGTCCATGGTAGACCCAATGGGGGGTCCTATATAGGATCAAAACTCAAATTAAACCCAGCAACCAATATCATTGTGACACATGACACTTTTAATTTAAATTAAAAAGAATAAAAGACAAAATGACAAAAAAGGAAAAGTAAAGAAAACAAGAACTCAAATCTCGTTCATCATGCTCGTTTCTTCCTCCTCTCTTTTTTCTTCTTAACGTTTTTCCATAAAGAAAAACAAAGAGAACAAAATGCAACCTGGGGGGGGGGGGTGAGGAAGGGACATACCCCTAAGTAGTCCTTTTTCATACAAATTAATTGTGAAAAGGTTGGATATGATTAAAGTCTTTTTAATATGACAAGTACCTGAAAGGTAAGCTATACAGGAGGTATCCAAGTACTTGGGGAAAATAGGGGCATATGCTTAACTAATCCTTTTTCATCTGATTTAACTGCAAAAAATATTTAATTGAAATAAAGTCTTTTAAAGATGACAAGTACTTGAAAGACAAACTATACAATAGGTATCCAAGTACTCGGGGAAAATAGGGGCATACGCATAACTAGTCCTTTTTCATCCGATTTAATTAAGAAAATGTTTAATATGATTAAAGTCTTTTAAATATGACAAGTACATAAAAGGTAAGTTATACAACAAATATCCAAGTACTCGGGGGAAAAAAGGGCATATGTCTAGCTAGTCTTTTTTCATTCAATTTATTGCGAAAGAGATTTTTGAAGCGTTTTTTGGTTGAGTAGCAAAAGAAACTGGATGTTGATCAAGTATTTAATTTAAATTTGTGGTTTGAAATTGATTTGATTGTGAAATGGTTGATTTGATGAAAGAGTGATGAAATGTTTTTGTTTTGAAAATGACTTGACGTTGATCAAGTGTTTGAGTTTATTAAAAAAATATTAATTTTAATGGTAATTGATTTTTATTTTTTTATCTTTTTTTATTAACAATTATGAACTAAAAAAATAATCAATAAAAAGTATAAGATGAAAGGGATGGGTGTACTATCAATACAATAGTGGAGTGAGAGTAAAAACCCTAAATGAACTTAAGGCCCAGTATCCAAAAATATAGTATAAAAACAAATAATAGAGGAGGTGCAAGCATAAAATGAGGTATGACAAGAAGAAATGAAAATGGGCTATTTTTGTTAGGCCCACTAAGCATACAAAAAAACAAAACAATAAAAAAACAATGTCGAATAGAAACTGAGCCATTGGATGAATCAAAGGGCTCATATCTGGCCCTGAGACCTAACAAATTGGTCTATTAGATCACAATCTTGTGGAAATGAAGTGAGGGTCCATGGTAGACCCAATGGGGGGTCCTATATAGGATCAAAATTCAAATTAAACCCAGCAACCAATAGCATTGTGACACATGACACTTTTAATTTAAATTAAAAAGAATAAAAGACAAAATGACAAAAAAGGAAAAGTAAAGAAAACAAGAACTCAAATCTCCTTCATCATGCTCGTTTCTTCCTCCTCTCTTTTTTCTTCTTAACGTTTTTCCATAAAGAAAAACAAAGAGAACAAAATGCAACCTTGGGGGGGGGGGGGGGGGAGGGACATACCCCTAAGTAGTCCTTTTTCATACAAATTAATTGTGAAAAGGTTGGATATGATTAAAGTCTTTTTAATATGACAAGTACCTGAAAGGTAAGCTATACAGGAGGTATCCAAGTACTTGGGGAAAATAGGGGCATATGCCT
>JALAZF010001248.1:0-39333 GCA_022829125.1 Lathyrus tuberosus | reverse complement strand
TACAATGTTGTCAAATATTGACGTTAAAGAACGCAAAATCTTTGACACAACATTTTGCTCCAACATTGTTTCTCCACAAGACTTGATTTGATTCACCAACCGCGCAATACGCGTCACATAATCGTTGATCATTTCCTTCCCTTCCATTTGCGTTAACTCAAATTGCCTATTGTGAGTTTCTAACCTTACCACCTTCGCCTTAACAGCCCCGACATAAGCTTTCTCAAATATCTCCCAAGCTTGCTTTGCCGACTTGCAATCGTCAACCTTTTCGAAGTTGTCACCATCACACAAGAATGAATCAAGAAGAGTGCCTTGTAATCTTTCTTTTTCTCTTCCTTGAATGCATCCTTTTGTGCCTCTGTAGCTTCTGCTCTAAGTGGTGTAACTCCATTATTAATCTCTTCAAGAACTTCTTGATACCTAAACAACACTTTCATTTGCTTTGACCACTTCGCATAATTCTTCGAATCAAGAATTAGAAGGTTGGTAGGGATTCTATCGTTGGAAACGGTACTCATTGTCGCAGCGGAATTGGATCAGAACCAGAGCTCTTGATGCTAAATGTTAGAACACGCAAAATTAATCAACGTGAAATAATGGAGAATTTGAGTAATTTGGAGAAGATGAAGTTAAGAATCGAGAGAGAGAGTAATTGAGGGTGAGAATGAAAATTGACACTAATAATAATTGGGAGCACTAAAGGCCTTTTATACATTAGTTACAAAATAATGGGAAAAACAAAACAACTTCAAATAAGGTAAAACAGTTACTATAATCTGGGTAACCGGTCACACCCAATTAAAAACGCCACTGCCTCTAACAAACGACCATGTAACTGGTTATCATAAATAGAATAACTAGTTACACCAATAGAAAGACAAAAAACATCTTTCTCAACAATATATATATATATATATATATATATATATATATATATATATATATATATATATATATATATATATATATATATATATATATATATATATATATATTTTAACAAATCAGATTTGCGCGTATATCCCATTAATTAAAATAAGTGAGAAAAACTGTAGGTGGAAAAAAAAAGGACCGAAAGATCTAGGGCCAATTTGTTTTACCTTTAAAATATAGATTTTTTCTTTGTATTTTTGAAAATGGATTCTACAAAAATATTTTTTTAAAATATTATAAGTTTTTCTAAATTTGTTTTTTATAAATTAAAAGACTAATTTTGACATACTATAAAATTAACATATATTATTGAAGATCAAAACATAGTTTTTTTCAAAAAATTGTATCTCAAAAATTATTTTTATGAAAAACTATTTTAAAATAGTTTCAAAATTAATTGATTTTTTAAAATTTTGATATTTAAATTTTTTTTTCGATAATATAATAAAATAAATCAAATAACATTTTAAATATAACTATTTAAAGCAAACTTTTATTTAAAACTTCTATAAAAATTTTGTTTGTAAATTTTTTTTATACTAAAATAGTATATTATACTATAAAAAATCATTTAAAAAAAAAGCCGCTGCTTAAACTAGTGCACTTGATTAATCCAAAGGACATAATTGACTGAAAGACAGGGTGCTTTTCCGCCTCAAAGGCACTAAATCCCACAATTCTGAACCCTGCTACTAACGCGCACAAACAAGCCTCCGTGAGTTCGTAATTAGGGTTTAAGAAAAACAACGAGGAAGAAGACAGTGATTGAAACTGTGTAACATCGCAAATCATGGCCGAACCAGAACACACAATTCAAGCTTCACCTATTGATACGCATAAGAAGAAGAAGAAGCGCGACAAAAAGAGACTCCGTGAAATTGTTGAGGAGCAAAACGAAGCAGAAGAAGATGTGAATGATACTCGTAGTAATGGAGAATCATCGAAGAAGACGAAGAAGAAAGAGGAGGAGGAAGTAGAAAATGAAGTAGTGGAAGAGAAAAAGGTGAAGGATAATAGTGGTTCTGGAATTATGAGCACTGAGTCATTTGCTTCTCTCGGATTATCTGTACCCACTTCTAAAGCCATTACGGATATAGGATTTCAACGCATGACTCAGGTAATCAACGAATTTCTGAAAATTTTGTGATAATATAATGTTAGAAAATTAGAATTGACCATGTTGTTGTTATCAATGTAGATTCAAGCAGGATCAATTCCGCCACTTTTGAATGGAAAAGATGTTCTTGGTGCTGCAAGGACTGGTTCTGGTAAAACTCTTGCTTTTTTAATTCCTGCTGTGGAGCTTTTGTACAAGCTTAAGTTCAATCCTCGAAGTGGAGCTGGTGTTGTTGTCATATGTCCCACTAGAGAGCTTGCTATTCAGGTACTAAATTTTGCTGATAATTCTTTCTTGGCCGTGTTGATGTATACTTAAACTGTGCAGTTGGAATTATGGTAAAATTTGGATTAATTTCTAGCTTATGATTATGTGAACTTTTCTATGAAAATAAGTTGATGGTCTTAAAGAGCTTATGGTTTGTATGGAGATGTTAAATGATAGAAGTGCAATTTGGACAAGTTTTGTTATTCTTTATGATGTTTTATCATGTTTGATGTAAGCGGATTTTGTTATCTAGTTCTCCTTATTTGCTGATTTTACATTTCTTTTAGACCCATGATGTTGCCACGAAGCTTCTAAAGTATCATTCACAAACTCTTGGATTGATTATTGGAGGTTCAGCTAGAAGAAGTGAAGCTGAACAGCTTGCTAAAGGGATAAACATATTGGTCGCTACTCCTGGTCGTCTTCTGGATCATCTACAAAATACCAAGCGGTTCGTATATAATAACCTGAAGGTATATAATGAGTTGTTCCAGTAATTGTTTCTCTATTTTGCTTCACTAAAATATAGACATATTTCATTGCTGATGCTGGTGTTGAGTTTTAGGGTTTCAGATATGGAAGGAGAGAAGAGGAAAAATAAACACTTTGCCCCGTAATCATGGTTTGATAGTATGGAAAACTAAACACTAATCCATATATATAGTAGTTCTAGGCTCCAAATCCTAATTAAATAAAAAAAATTATTCAAGATAATATAAACACCTATAGAACAATTCTAATAGATAATCTGAAATACTTTTAGATCAAGATATCATTCATTATTTCCATGCAATCTATCATTGATCTAGTATTTATTAATGATGTGTTTTTGTCATCAATATGGTTTGTGAGTGTTTGGTGCATATCATTAATGTAAGCATTTCTTGTAGAATATATATGTAATTCGTCAATGCTCATCACATGGACATCTTGGCTACAAAATATCTATTTGATCTTAATCAGAAGTTTATTCATGTATTTTGGCTGATATTTTTTTATGCTTACATACGTTGTGACATTATTCATCTGTCCTTCCCGCTTGCTCTTGAAATAAGTAGATGCATGGAATGCATATTGCGTAGATTCAGGCTATTCTCTTACTTTTATATTCCTGAACTCGTTGGCAGTGCCTCATTATTGATGAAGCTGACAGGCTATTGGAAGCAAACTTTGAGGATGAATTGAAGCAGATTATCAAGCTCCTCCCAAAGGTATCTATAATGCTGAGCCTATGAAGTTATAATGGTGGTTTCTTTAAATTGCTTTGGCCAGCCTATTTTCCTTATGTGGATTGGATAATTGAGCCAGAAAACACCTAGCAAAAAGGACTTAAATAATTTAACGCATTACTATTGTCTAGTTCTTACCATAGAGCATAAATACAATCATGAATTCTGCCTAAAAGTTTGTTGACTTTGAATGTCAACAGCTGCTTGCAGTTGGCCTAAAAATGCATGGTCATGTAGCTCATATTTTTATATTATGGCCAACCATTTTAGGCTGGATGAGATGTTCTTTTATATTTTTCATTTAATCTGGCTTCTATAATTTCTGCTTACTACAAGTGTAGATGTAGTTTGTGTTCTTAAATGATGTCTGTGGGCTTGACTAATTGTTCTACTTCTCTTTCAACAGAGTAGGCAGACAGCTTTATTTTCAGCTACACAAACAAAGAAGGTCTGTTCTTCATTTTCCATCTCCCATCAATTTCTTTCACCAAAAGTTTATTTTCATCTAATTCAATTTTTAATAAATTTCGTACAAGTTTCTTTGTTTACTTTGGATACACTGTACTTGAAAGTGAGAGTACACTTCTCCTTTCAATTTTGGCTCTATCAATTAGAGTTATATACTTTTTAATGAGTGGCTTATTTGCAAGAATAGATAAATGGTATTTCTCATTTTCAGTTTTAGGCTCTGAATCATACTTTTCTTTAAAAATATAGGTTGAAGATCTTGCTCGCCTGTCATTTCAAACGACTCCTGTCTATATTGATGTAGATGATGGAAGAAAGAAGGTTCACTGAATTTATCCTAGTCTTTAAACTTTGCTCATCAGCATTATCATCATATCTGAGACGGAACTCATAAATGCAGGTCACAAATGAAGGATTGCTACAGGGTTATGTTGTTGTTCCCTGTGCCAAGCGATTTAGTGTTCTCTATTCCTTCTTGAAGAGGCACCAATCAAAAAAAGTGATGGTCTTTTTCTCTTCATGCAACAGTGTCAAATTCCATGCAGACATTTTCAATCACATTAATCTGCATTGTGCAAATATTCATGGAAAACAAAAGCAGCAGACCCGGACAGCTGCTTTCAGAGACTTCTGCGAAGCAGAAAATGGGGTCTTGCTCTGTACTGATGTTGCTGCTCGTGGTTTGGACATACCTTCCGTGGTATATTCATCTTTCTTATCAACTTACTTGAATGTTTTGATGGAAGAACATGACTCATTTTGGCTAGTTTTATCAGGGCTTCCCCAGTATTGAGTATAAAATCGGCTAATCTATTGTTAAGTACTATCTAAAGAAAAGAAGTGTAAGAGTGTTAATATTATCAAAGTATATAATATTGGGGTTACCTAACCTAAGTAAGAAACCTCCAGATAAAAAACACCAGAGCAAGGGATATAAAATCTTCCTAATGTAAACAAAATAAAAATTAGAATTAGAATAGACATGAAAATCACATTTATTATGCAAAACTTGCTGCATTCTCTGCATATTAAACTATGAAGCACGGACACCTCAAATACGACACCGACACCGACACGGCAATATCGATAAAAAATTTAAAAAATGAATAAATTAAAGGTAATTACAAGTGTCGGTGAAGGTGTCGGCGCCCGACACGGACACGGACACGGACACGTCATTTTTCAGAGGTGTCGGTGCTTCATAGATATTAAATGACCAAACCCCTATAACCGTTAGGTGCGCCGCATAACAAGGGTAAGAAGACAACTTTAGCCTGCTATAAAGATGCAATGGCAAAGCTGTTCTTGAAAATTCTATAATTTATCATCATATTTCAGTCACTGCCAAATTTCATAATACCGTGTGCACCACCCAAATGCTGTGAATCATGGTTGTCAAGATCGGGGTCTTGCATGAGATTGGGAAGGGATAGCAAGATTGTAACAAAGATCGGAAGATCCTACCCAATTATATTTGTAAGATCAAGAGGGGGTAACCAAATTCGTAAATCATAAGATCATAACAAAATTAGTAAGATACCACCAAAACGAAAAATAATACTATATATTTAAAGTACTTTTACATATATTTTGGTAGGCAAATGTGTTCATGGGAAAATGACTATGTTTCATATTCTTTAGATATGTATGATTGAGTTTTTATACTTTATTATCATTTACCATAAAAAAACATTTGTTAGACATTAGGGACATATTTGGCCCGTTAATTGGTTTATCACTAGTACGTTATTTAAAACAAACCTACAATTGAGATGTTTAGTCTCTAAACTCTAAATCTAAAACTTCATTTCAAAAGACATGCATTTGTCACTGCCAAACTGTAATTGCAGCGCATCTGCATCTTGTCATCCTTCTCGGTTTGTAATGGTGGTAGTCGGGAAACGGCCGACCATCTCTGGAACGGGCCAAGTTCGCACAAAATGAATGGTTTTATGATTTTTTCACAATTTGGCTACAACCCACGATTCTACTCTACATCGAGATTTTGATAACCTTGCTCTGAATGAAATTTGAGATAGTTCACACAACACGAATCCCGTTATTCACAAAAGCACGAGTCTACACCAGAAATACCTAACAGTTGGGTAATGAAAGGTAAATAAGTTTCCAGTATCAGAATATGGGAAACACAGCTTGTTGTGGCTTGCAAGAAATAACTTTGCAATCAAGTAAACATCACTGTAGTTAAAATGAAAGATTTGATGTAAACATCACTGTAGTTAAAATGAAAGATTTGATGTAAACATCACTTTAGCTTCCATATTGATTTAACATATTTTGAATGAATTATTGTGCTTATGTAGCAATGTATTCTGTTTATTGAAAGTCATTAAGGTAATTGTTTTATCTTCCCCCCTTATTTATGTTGTAGGACTGGATTGTGCAGTATGATCCGCCTGATGAGCCAAAGGTACTTCCTGCTCTTCTATTGACTGGACAAATTACTTTTTTATTTGTTTCTTAGCAGTCTTATGTGTTGATGTACCATAGTATAATGTATGTTTTATCATGCAAACAGGAATATATTCACAGGGTTGGTAGAACAGCTCGTGGGGAAGGTGGAAAAGGCAATGCCTTGCTTTTCCTGATTCCTGAAGAATTGCAGTTTCTTCGCTATCTAAAGGTCAGTTTCTCTCACTTAACAGTAGCAGATCTTAAGCTAGTTGATGCTGAACCAGAATTTATTAACTTGTCAGTATATGTATTTACTTTATCTGAGAATATATCAAAGTAAAAAGGTAAGCATAGTGCTCTGATGCTGAACCACAATTTATTAACTTGTTAGTGTATGCATTTACTTTATCTGAGAATGTATCTAAGTAAAAAGGGAAACATAGTGCTATGACACCCGTCCATGCCTGGGGCCTAGAAAAGACTCTAATCTGTTGTTGGTTAAGGTTTAATGTTAAATTTAAGACTAGACAGCCTTACCTGACAAAACACCAGCTTTAAGTGTTGTGACCTATGAAGCACGGACATATGTACACCACTAATTTCCAAACTGCAAGACACATTGATGCTATATACACAAACGTGAGGTACAAATGACAAAGGTTGTATGTGTGTTGGGCATGGGACACGCCTAAAACCAGAGGTCTCCGTGCTTCTTAGCAACAAGACATTATTCGGTGAATTTCAACTGTGAGCTTCATGTCCAGAGTACATGATATATGGGAAAAGTGATTGCTATTTCCCCTAGGCTCCTGGACTATGCTTATTTTTATAATAAAATTTATGCTTGGCTCATCCCAAATAATAAATTTTATATTTATCCTTATTTCAGGAAGCTAAGGTCCCTGTCAAAGAATATGCTTATGATGAAAAGAAGGTGGCTAATATACAGTCTCACCTGGTATACTCCTTCTTCCTTGGGTCAAATAAAATTTTATTTATTAAAGTATCCAACTGCAGCTTATGTTACAAAGGAACTTTTGTGTTGTGTAGGAGAATTTGGTTGCTGGAAATTATTTTTTGAACAAAATGGCTAAGGAAGCATATAGATCATACATATTAGCATATGATTCACATTCCTCGAAGGATATATTCAATGTTCAACGCCTTGATCTGCAGGTACAGCTCTTAGAGTATATTATACTTTATAATTATTTCATTAAATATATTGTCTAAATTGATATTATGTAGTTAAGCTCTCGTGCCTTACATTTTAAATCACCTGTTACTGGGAACTTATATATATTCTTTCATTTTGATCAAAAGCTTCAAGAATAGGGGCAAATGGAATGGTTAATTAGTAAGAATAAATTGCTGAACAAAATCAAGATAGATTAAAGTAGGTTTTTTATGTTTGAATTCCTAGTTTAACGGTAACATCATATTTAGAGAACATTTTTGAAGGTAAGTTCATTAATTGTAGAGACAAGAGACTGGAAAGTGTTCCGATTAAGTTAGATCTTTAAAAAATTGATTTTGAGAAAATTAAGTGTCATTCATTGCTTTTTTTCTTGTTTTATTTTAATAGTGAAAACACAAGGGAAAAGAAAGAAATTATTGTCTTAATTTAACATGAGCAATCTGAATATTAATTTAATTCAGGATTGTCATAATAGAAATATGTCATTAGTAGGTAGCCTTGTGCGTTAAGTGGTAGGCTAGAGAAATAATCATTTCATGATCTATAAGTTCTCTGAGAGCTGTATAGGTATGTTCATAAGCATATTAACAGTGATAGAAAAGTATCGTCACTGGTGAACTTAAACTGTTTGGATTCGAAAGCCGAATAGTGTCATAATACCCGTTTATATACTTTGAGCAGGCTGTTGCAGCTTCATTCTGTTTTTCAAACCCTCCAAATGTGAGTATAAACATAAGCAGCAGTAAGCAAAGGAAGAAAACACGTAGAGTTGATGGAGGCAGACATGGATTCAACCCCAACAATCCTTATGGAAAGCGAAATACTGATGATATGCGGCAGTTTGTGAGGCATTAACAACAAGCGTGCCACGATGCGGTACAGTTCAAAAAGTTTTGGTAGAATTTTTATAAAATTAGATTTTATAACTTAAAATTTTTCAACATAAGATTATTCAAGCCATCAGAATTTTCTACAACTGGAAATGTCTCTGCATTCTTACCTTGTACCTGAATAATACCGCCACATCATGTTTCCAGTTTGTAATTATTTTATTGTTAATTTTTATCATTAACTTTTATACCTGGCTTCTGAAAAGCAATGGAAATGGAAATACAAAACCAAGTTTAATTGTTCATTTTTGTTATTCACATTAACTAGATAATAATACACTTGTGTATTAAGCATGCACTCAATTAATTTAAATATGCAATTGGGCATCCGAATTGCAGTTTTTGAACATGACTCTAACGTGGTAATGAATAGCAATCACACCAATCGTGAGAGGATCATTATGAATTCAGTTCTATTGCTTTGGAGAAGTGTGGGTTTTTCAATCAACTAGTGGAAAACCCGTGCATTCGCACGGGTACTGGTATTGTACGCGTATTTTTTTCAAATTATAATAAAAATTAAATAAAAAAATTAAAATTTTCAATCAAAAAAGTTATTATTTTTAAAAGATATAATAAATTAGTGTCTATAATCAACAACGAGTTTGATCCTGTATATAAATATTAAATTTGTTTTGAAATTACTTATATATTTGAATTTATATAAAAATATTTGAATCAACAAAATATTTTTTTAGTATTTTTTAATATTTATGAATGACACAAATTTGTCCCATAAAATATTTAAATAAAATTATATATTAAAAAATAAATTAGTATAATTATTAAATATAAGAGATGAAAGGTAAGCAACAATATCAATAATAATATGATTAAAAAAATATTGAAACTTGTATTATATAAATGAAACTAAAAAAATATTGAAACTTGTATTATATAAATGAAACTTGTATTATATAAATGAATCGTATATAAAAATATTATAATCAACAATATATTTTTTCCGTATATAAATATTATTTTTGTTTTGACATTATTTATAATTATATTTGAGTCAATAGTGAAGTTGTTCCCGTTTATAAAAATATTTAAATCATAATATTATTTTTGTTTTGATAGGATTTATAAAAATATTTGAATAAATAGTAAAGTTGTTCCCATTTATAACAATAATATTTTTCCCCTATATAAAAATATTTAATCAACAATGTATTTTTCCTGTATATAAATATTAATTTTGTTTTAATATTATTTATAAATTATTTAAATCAACAGTAAAGTTGTTCTCGTATACCAAAAAAATTGAATCAATAATAAAATCGTATATTATATAAACAAAAATGAATAAATGCAATTATTTGTATATTATTTCTTACAAATTATTATTTGATAGACAAAACATTTAATACTTTAAGTGGATTATATTATTTTCACTTTCATCCGGTATACTTTTATTATTAGTTATTTTGACGCGGTGAAAATATTTTGTGTGAACTTATTAAATAGACAATGGAAAAATGTGGATTAAAATAATTGTTTTTCATTTGATATTTTTTTAAACAATTTGTTTTCGTATATAAAAATATTATAATCAACAATATATTTTTCCTGTATATAAATATTATTTTTGTTTTGACATTATTTATAATTACATTTGAGTCAATAGTGAAGTTGTTCCCGTTTATAAAAATATTTAAATCATAATATTATTTTTGTTTTGATAGTATTTATAAAAATATTTGAATCAATAGTAAAGTTGTTCCCGTTTATAACAATAATATTTTTCCCTTATATAAAAACATTTAATCAACAATGTATTTTTCCTGTATATAAATATTAATTTTGTTTTAATATTATTTATAAATTATTTAAATCAACAGTAAAGTTGTTCTCGTATACCAAAAAATTGAATCAATAATAAAATTGTATATTATATAAACAAAAATGAATAAATGCAATTATTTGTATATTATTTCTTACAAATTATTATTTGATAGACAAAACATTTAATACTTTAAGTGGATTATATTATTTTCACTTTCATCCGGTATACTTTTATTATTAGTTATTTTGATGCAGTGGAAATACTTTGTGTGAACTTATTAAATAGACAATGGAAAGATGTGGATTAAAATAATTGTTTTTCATTTGATATTTTCTTAAACAATTTGTTTTCGTATATAAAAATATTATAATCAACAATATATTTTTCCCGTATATAAATATTATTTTTGTTTTGACATTATTTATAATTATATTTGAGTCAATAGTGAAGTTGTTCCCGTTTATAAAAATATTTAAATCATAATATTATTTTGTTTTGATAATATTTATAAAAATATTTGAATCAGTAGTAAAGTTGTTCCCGTTTATAACAATAGTATTTTTTCCCTATATAAAAATATTTAATCAACAATGTATCTTTCCTGTATATAAATATTAATTTTGTTTTAATATTATTTATAAATTATTTAAATCAACAGTAAAGTTGTTTTCGTATACCAAAAAAATTGAATCAATAATAAAATTGTGGAATAAAATGTGGAAACACTGTGTGAACTTATTAAATAGACGATGGAAAAAGGTGGATTAAAATAATTGTTTTTCATTTGATATTTTCTTAAACAATTTGGTCTAAATTTGATATTTCTTACAAAATAATTGTCATAAAGAGTAATAAATTTTAGTAATATTCTAATAATGAATCTATGATATAAACCACACAAACATAAATTTAAAATATTGGTTATGATTTTGAAAATAACAAAAATAACATCTTATAAATATAATTGTCATTTTAAAATTTTAGTAAAATATAAATTATTATTTTAAAGTTCAGATTGTTAATTATTTTTTTATATAAAGAAATAAATGAAATTAATAGCTCAAATTTTTTTCTGTATATATAAATAATTTAATCAATAACGTACTTTTTCCCGTATATAAATATTTTGTTTTGTTTTGACATTACTTATGTATTTGAATTTATATATAAATATTTGAATCAACAATGTATTTTTGTCCGTAAGTAAATATTATTTTGTTTAATTACAAACATTTTTAACTATATTTTATAATTTATTTTAATTAAAAATTTATGATTTCTTTAAAATAAAAAATTATTATTATTTTCTTAAAAAATATTATTTTTTAATTTAAAAATAATATCAAATTATAAATATTATTAACAAAAACATGTATAAAAAACAACACACTTATTATTTTATAAATAATACTTTTAACTATTTTGTGCAAAATGTAAAAATTGTTGAAAAAAATGACATAGAGTTGACACACTACAATAGAGACAAAAATAACTTTTCCAAAACACATACATTTCTAGCAATCTTGATTTGTTAGAGACAAGGTAGTACAGTTACTCGTACTCTTGTACGAGTGGGTGACATTAACAAATATTAATCTCTGGGGTGGGGCATTACTTTTCCAACCTAAAGGGGGTTCTGCACTCTTGGAAAAAATTAAAGATCCCTCTAAAATTCGGAAGTGCCATTCTTTAGCACCTCATACAGGGAAATGTTCTTTTTATTCTTAAAATATATTTTGAAAATTCCTCAAAAGTAATTCTAAAATATCTTTTATATGTTTAAAGAAATATCTTTGAACGCACCTAAATATTAAAAAAGTAATTCTCTTATATATATATATATATATATATATATACCACACTTGATTATAAATAAATTACACTTTTATTTTATAAAAAATATATATATAATCCGAAAATATATTTCAGAAAAAAAACCGACACCTTCAATACCTCAAACACTTTTATTTTATAAAAAAAATATATATATATATAATCCAAAAATATATTTCAGAAGAAAACCGACACCTTCAATACCTCAAACACTTTTATTTTATAAAAAAAAATATATATATATAATCCAAAAATATATTTCAGAAGAAAATCGACACCTTCAATACCTCAAACACCGCACTTCTCCGGCACCCTCGCTTTCAACTATTCAACTATGGCAACTGATAATGAAACTGTGTCCATGAACATTATTATAATTAGAGGTTAAATATCCTAACACAACACCACCACCCTATGTCATGCTCACGTCACAAATCATTTTCCATTTTATCAACTATAACTATGGTATTTTCTTGTAATTCAATATGCCATACACAAACCAAACCAAATCATACTGTGGTGATTCAAAATCATAAGATTTTCAACAACAAAAAATAGTGATTTAAAATCATAAGATTTTCAACAAACAAAAAATGGTGATGGAATTCAAGGTCTTGCAACAGTGGTGTTTTTTTGTTCACTTTAAATGTGTTAATTGTTGAAAGCGAGGGTGCTAGAGAAGTGGGGTCTTTGAGGTAATGAAGCCGTGGGTTTCCTCCACAAGTATTCTTTTTGATTTATTCCGGAAATATATTGTTCACCATATTTTGATAAAATGAAAATCTACTCACTTATGAATGAGTGTGATATACATGTGAGATAGTCTAAAAGTGCACTTCTGAATTTGAATTTCATGAGCATTTTTAAGTTTATAGAGGGTAGCTCTTCACCACTAAGGGTGAGAGAAATAATGTTTAATCTTAATTAGTACTCCATCCGTTTTAAAATGATTGTTATTTAAGGTTTTTGCACACAGATTAAGAAATGTAATGATATTATCATAAAATATTGCACTTTTATTAAATTAGTCTTATTAATATGTTGAAAATAGTATATAGAGTAATAATTATATGACACAATTGAAAAAATAGTAATTATTACTACAATAAAAAGTGAGAACGACAGTCATTTTAAAACAATTTTTTTTCCTAAAACGATAGTCATTTTAAAACGGAAGGAGTATTATTTTGGGTTGGTCAAAGGTACGAGAAGACGACTCAATTATGAGGTCCAATTAAGCTAAAGTGCTCTATTACCTGATGTTCATGTGTACCTCTGCTCTGGCATATTGATATACATTCAACCCATTACAATTTAAATCGGATCTTCGATACAGTTTTAACAGTCACACATATATAAGTCTGTCACCCCTATATACTGATTTCAATCTTGCCTATCACCAAACACAAAATCTATTTAAATAGTACAAAATAAATTTTTTCTTACTCAAACATTTGTCCAATTGCAGCAATAACAACAAAGTTTAGTTGCAAATTATATTAAATAAAAGAAAATTTTATTAAAACAAATTTGTTTTATTTGATCAGAAATTTCAAGTTTTAGCCTGATATAATTAGCTATGGAAAATGGAACGCATTAGCCTCATATAGAAAAAGTCAATAAACTAACTAAAAAGTAAACAAAATCATCATGATGACAATAAGGACCTTCTAAATCCTATTATGACTAAACCAACAAAGAAACTACACCTAAATACTCAACAAAACAAAACACCTAGAACTAGACCATACTCATAAACTAACCTAAACGACTAAGAATTAGCAATGCTTCAAACATAAACCACACCAAGGAATGAAAGAACAAAGAGTGTGAATGCTGTGAAACTAATAGGAGCCATTTGAGTAGCTTTAGAGTGTGTTATTGGTGCAGTCTCATTTGCAGATTGTGGTGATGGTGCTGTAATTGGCTCAATATCCAAAACCTTGATCACCATTTTCTGTCCTCTTGCACAATGACCACTAACACCACTAATGAAGTAGAACATTCCCGGTCGTTCAAATTTGTAAACCGTGTTCCCATTGTTTTCGAAAAAGAGTGGACGATCCGATTTGCACTTTTCGTATTCTTCTTCACTCACCATCATCACCGAGTCCTTATCGTACTTGAAATCTACACAAATGTTCAAAACAATATCATTAATATATCTATCATTATATCGTCCTAGTATATAAGTGACACAAATGTCACTTATATTCTAAGACGCTGAAATAGAAATTATCTCAACTCAAACAAAAAATACATATGTATTGAAAAGTAAAATCGCTAAGAAGTGGTAATTACGAATAGTGTCATCGATTTTGAATCGATTTTGGGAAGCCCATTGGTTATACATTTCATCGGAGTCTTTTGAGGTAGGGACAACCCAACCAACTCTACCTCCAACTTCAAATTCAGCACAATTGGTAACCAAAAATTGTGAGGCAGAGAAAAGGATCAAGCAAAGGAAAAGTGAGTTTGAGGCATTGAAAATGGAAGCCATGTTTGGATTTTCTATAGGGAGCTCTAGTAAGTGCTGTTGTTACTTTTGATGAAGTGAAAAGTAATGTTATGAGAAAATGAGTTAGTGGACTTAAAAAGAGATGTAAAGTGGAAAAAAAGAGTTTGTTACCTAAGAAAAGGGAGAGAATTTAGGTACACGTTTTAAGGTAGTGGACTATGTTGTGAGTCATGGCTTCACAAAATGCTCTATGACATGACTTTGTCTAAATTTTGAGTGAAATTAGCTACTACGTGGAATTTGAGATTTTTCTAGTTTTATCACAAATTAACTAACTTTTTGTCCAACTTCCACTTTGAATATATATTTAAGCAAATTTTTTCATAAATGCTAATTTTAATAAATACTTCGTGCTATAAACTTCTGTTTATCTAAATATGTCCTATTATGTCTTCATCTTAATTTAATATACTTTTCATTATATTATAATATAAACAATATTTAATTAAATTCTCTAAAATATTTAATTATATTATAGTAAAAACAATAATTTTCTTCTCAAAAAATGTTAGCCAGAATTGCAAGGATCAACTTGTTCATATGTCGGGATTATTGAAACAAACTCTCTTGAAAAATACCTTGGAGTACCATTAACTGGGAAAACTCCCAAAAGAAATGACTTTCAATATATCATTGATCAAGTCAACTCGAAATTATCAAGGTGGAAAGGTAAACAACTGGCCTTCGCAGGGAGAATTACATTAGCCAAGAGTGTGATTGAAGCTTTACCTATCTATCATATGATGACGACGATGATACCTAAAGCTTGCATCCAGGAGATAAATAAAATGCAGCGTCACTTTATATGGGGAGACGAAGACGACAAAAGGAAATTCCATGCTGTAAATTGGACCAAGATCATGCAACCTAAGAGTAATGGTGGTTTGGGATTGCGGGATCTCGATAGTATGAATGAAGCATGCCTGTCCAAATTAGCTTGGAATTTGCACAATGGTATGGATGCTTTCTGGAAACAAGTTGTTTGGGAGAAGTATGCTGGGAGTAGAAATACCGAAGAGCTGATACTTAAAAACTTAGACTCTTGTTTTTGGAAAAATATGCAGCGAATCTGGTCGAAAATCGCTCAAAACATCACCTGGGCGATCGGAAATGGTAAGAAAGTGGCTGCTTGGAAGGACTGCTGGCTAGGAGCGGGTATCAGGATTGCTGACCTCGATGTGGATATTCCCGTGCACCTGAATGAAGCTAAGGTTCGTGACTTGGTCACTGACAGTGGTGACTGGAATTGGGACATTATGGAGTCTTGGCTACCGGTGGACATTGCAAATAGACTTCGTAGCTTTTATCCTCCTCATGAAACTGCGGGTGAGGATCAAATTATAGGAATAGGCCAGCAGGCAAAACAATTTGGAGTAGGAAACATGTACAACATTCTCAAAAATCATGAAGATGGTATAGACAACAACTTGTGGAACAACATTTGGAAACTACAAGTTAGCCAATGAATCCGAACTTTCCTTTGGATGTTAATGCACGACGGCCTTCTCACAAACTTAAAAAAGAGTCGCTTTGGGATTGGGAGTGCGATGTGTCCGTGGTGCTTGGATGTTGAAGAGGATGCTCTTCATGTTCTTCGTGACTGCCCGCGTGCCATGGCGCTATGGGCGTCGGCGGTCAATACTAACATGAGATTAGTTTTTTTTGCAGGTGATTTAAAAAGTTGGATCCTTAGTAATTTTTCCAACAATATGGGATGGCAGATCAATGATGACTGGAAGATTTTCTGGGCAACTGCTTGCTACAACATTTGGATTTGGCATAACAAGGAACTTCATGAAGAGAACTTCTCAAGACCCACTAATATGGAGCAAATCATCAAGAGCCTTGTGCTAGACTACAACCAAGCTTATGCTGATTTGGGAAATATTCAAGACCATCGGCGGGAGATTATTCAAATCAAGTGGGAGGCTCCTGCGATGGGGACAGTGAAACTTAACACGGATGGAGCTATGGATAGTCATGGAAATGCAGGATGCGGAGGTATTATTCGGGGAGATCAAGGAAATTGGATTTGTGGATTTTCTAAGTCCATTGGTGTGTGCGATAGTTACACTGCAGAACTTTGGGGAATATATGAAGGTTTGAAACTTGCAACTAGCATGGGATTCAATCACATTGAAGTGAATCTTGATGCTCGGCAGGTCGTTATGGATATCCATTCCTGTAAGATAACCAACACCACGAACAGGAATTTACTCCAGAGGATTAGAGAATTCACTACCAGGAATGATGATATCATTATTAAGCATGTCTACCGGGAAGCAAATATTTGTGCTGATGCCTTGGCCCATGTTGGACTAACCCTCCAGCATGGAAGTCGTGTTTTTAATAGTTGTCCCACTTTTGCCTCTAAGTTGTTAGCCAGTGATTTATCTGGAATTTCTACACCGCGTATTGTTGTGGTGTAGCGATTGTCAGTCTTTTTTTGAGCGTAATGCCCTTCCTTCTACCAAAAAAAAAAAAAAACAATATTTAATTAAGTTGTATTAAAAAAAACTAGTCTCCATGTAATTAACTACCCCACTAAATTATATTTATCCACTCACTACTACTTCAACTTTTCAGTTTCTCCTTTTATTAATGTAATTTATCTTTATTATTTTTTCAAATTATTTTTATGTAATTTATCTTTTCTATATTTTTATAATTATTTTTAGTTTTCAAATCTAATCACAATCTTTAGTCAAGTCTCTCTTAACTTTATCCACACACACTCTCAATTCTTACAAAAATGTTCAATATCTTCATTAAACGTAACTAGTAAGAAACCGTGCTATCGCACGGGTCTCGTCTGGATTCGCATCACATGCCTACCAAACCATCATTTGTAAAGTTTGAATTGATTCTTCAATTAATTAACATTAACATAGTTACAAATATATATTCCCTCCGGTCATTATTATAAGCTAAAATAACTACTTTCACACTTATTAAGAAAGTTAGTTAAGTGTAATTAATTTTCTTGATTTCATGTATAATCAAAGTAAAATTTACGATAATATCCTTAGTTTATTTAATGAATTAACTACCAACATTAAATACTTTTGAATTAAATTAAGGGTATAATAGTAATACAAGCATTACTTAGTCTAAAATTTAATGACTTTTACTTATAATAGTGACCAAGATTTAAGGTGTGTTTTTTGCTTATAATAGTGACCGGAGGGAGTACTAATAATATACACCAACTTTTAATTGCAGCAAGAGAAATATTTAAAAGTTTGACATTAAAATGAACAGTCTACAACATAGTCTCTCATAGATACGTTTACATTTACCCGTGAATCCAGATGAGTTAACAAAACTCAGTTGAATCCAGATGAGTAAATTCTAAAACTATAAATTTGAATAAAATCATTTTTCCAATTCAAATAACATTACTTTTTAGATATTAGTCCATTTTTCTAAACCTAAAATTTATAACAGCTTTCCGTCAAATATCAGTTTTAAATCCTTTTTATTATATCATATTTACAATTTTTACAAAACTACAATATATATGACAACTCCCCATCAAATTTCAGTTCTAAATGAATATCTACACTCCATGGTATACGTTTAATAATAGTAAATCTGTTTGATTCTATGCTAATATTCAACACTTTTCTATAGCAATAATTTAAAATTATAAAAAAATTAAAATAAAATAATTTATTACAAATTTTAAATTATAAAAAAAATAAAATATATTAATAATATATTTATTATAATTAATTAAAATTAAAGTTGTTATTATTTTTAATTTTTATGAAATAACAAAGGTTCATAATACAATATACATTTGAAATAAAATAAATACGTGTCCTTTCAAATCTTTTCAACAAATCTTCATAAAATAATAATAGAATATTATTTTAATTTATATATAAAATAATTATATTATATGAATTTGATTTTATATATTAATTCATGATTGCATCTACTATAATAAACTATATAATATATAATATTCCTTATATAAATAAACCTACTATAATAAATGGACTAAAAAATAATTCACACATTTTACTTAATTGAAATAAGATATAAAATATAAAATATAATCAAATATTTATAGAAAATACACAAACTTAAGATACAATCTTTATTACATTTAATTAAATTTAAATGATCATGAAATAGGATAAAACCATAAAACTATATAAATATTTGGAAAGGAAATCTCGTGTGAGGTTGTGTGCTTTTTTAGAAAAGGGAATCTGGATTCCAGTGTCTGCTTGTTTATATATTTGTACCAATATTATTCGCACGAGTTCTGTCTGGATTCACATTACACGTTTCAGTGACTACTACATTGTGATCAATTTATAAATATTCACGTAGTTTTAATTATATACTAATAATATATACTAACTTTTAAGCATTGATTCGTATTTATAATAAATCGTACAATACCAACTTTTAAGCATTGATTCGTATGACAGTAAATCCATAGCTGGTGTATCATAGATATATGTTCACATCTACCAGTAAATCCAAATGAGTTAACTCTAAAAATTTATTAAACCTATTTTAGATATTAGTCCTTTTTTTCCAAACCTAAAATGTATGACAGCTCCAGTCAAATTTCAGTTTTAAAACTTTCTTATTATATCATATTTACATTTTTTTTAAATGTATTAAGAATTGAAATCAAAATTAATTTGGTTTTAATTTTTGATTATGTTAATCAATTATTTGATTATTGTTTTTTTATTTATTTTAATTATTGTTATAAATAGTTGACATTTTCAGGAGGCCACTTTTTTTTTCATAACACAAAACCTTATTTTGAGGTCATTCACAATTTTCAACAATTCTCACTGTCACGTATAACATTCACAAATATTTCCAGGTATATTTTTTTTACAATATACAATGTATGACAATTACTCGTTAAATTAAAAATTTAAAACTTTCTTATTGAATCATATTTACAAATTTTACAAATCTAAAACTAGCTAAATACCCGTGCGTCCGCACGGGTTAAAATAATTTTGTACGATATATTTATATTTAAATGTATATTGAGAATAATATTTATGCATAAGAATGTTTTTGCATGTTTTTTTTTATCTAAATCTAATTAATTATGTTCCGTGTCATTTCATAATAATGTTAAAATCGGATAAAAAATGATTATTTTTTTAAAATTTTAAAAATTGAGTATTTCATATTTTTGATAATAATAATAATAAGAATAAGAATGATTTGATACATGATAAAAACAATAATATTATACATTAACATCAATAAAATTGTTAACATACAAAATTAAACATGATATTTATAGGATAACTTCAACAAAATATAAGTAAATTAAATAAACACGATTTTCCAAGTAACATTTTTTAAAAGTTTTTTCTCTCTATTTAATTGTTTGCAATTTTCTCTTTTTTGTCTCTATTATTTATATGCAATTGCAAATATTTTTTTTTAAAAATGAGTTTGGAGTGAGACAATGAGTTCAAATATAAAAATGAGATGGAGAATACCACTACATTGACAGTAATATTATTTTGATATGTTAAAAATTATTAATAAACTTTTTCTCATTTCTAATTTGTAAGAAAAAAATATGTGTTTTTATTTAAAACTTAATATTTGTAAATATTATTTTTACCATATAAATAAATTATAATAATGATTATTTATTAGTATTTATTTTGTAATAATAGCCATTAAATAGTGTTTAAATTTTGTAATTTGCCAAAAGGTGTAAAAACAAATTATTAAGTATACATAATCTACACCTATTGTACCTGTCCATTGAACAACACCAAACCACAACCTATTGTTTTCTGGTATTATAAGTAACTCTGCTATGTAGTAACAGTAACTATGCAATTTAGTGAAAGTAACATTGTCATACCTTAATTCCAAAGCACATGATCACATACTATGAAAAAGGTACCAAAGCACTATATGGTCAAATGACCACACACCCTAGATTTTAGGAAATCTAGTGATGTTTGAAATAATAACTTTTTCATAGTGAGCCATTGTGCTCTGATTGAAATGTTAAAACAAAGGTATATAAACATAAACATTTCCATCAAATGAATAGTATGAATGCATCCCCACTATGGACAAATTTACAATAGGTTTGACGGTTCCTTTTTGTCCAAGACACATTATTACTACACCATATATCATTACTGAATGACGACAATTCACATTTGCAATTTGTTTCAAATTCAATATAAGAAAATTGAAGTGCTAGCCATAAAAAAGGGAGTCATGGATGGATAATAGGTCGGTAGTAAAGCCAACGCACTAATAATACAATGCAAGTTAGTTGTATGTCTTATTGCTAGTTCATTAGCAAAAATATTTAAAGTGCTACCATGTTCTACATTTCTAAATTCAAATACATACTAAAAACAGGAAAACTAACTTAATTTAAAGGCAAATAAATTCGAAATAAATAAAGTTTTATTTATATGATCCTTCAAGCAGTAGCAATAGTTGCATGTTCTACATTTCTAAATTCAAATATATTGCCAATTGCAGGATTTGTTGTTCCTTTCATGAAGCTGCCAAGCCTAAACAAAACACAAATAACATTAAGTTATGTTTGAAAGTAATAAACGGTTGAAATAGTTTGAATATGAAATGCTCAAACTAAAGTTGTTCTTAGACATAATCATGGGCTATAAGTATAAGACCAACAAAACCATGATATTTTATATGCAACAAAATGTTCATTCGATGCATTATCATGAAAAGTGTGAGAATCATCCTCTACCTTACTTTCCTTTACATCAACTACATTGCTGAAAATCTCTCCCACTTCATTGTCTTCTCACCAGTACAATCATCATTTTAATTTATGCACTAAAGAATTGTTGATGGCGACAACAACACGACATCGACTCATGAATCACATCAACATGAAAATTGTCACACTCGCAGTCGTCGTAGATACACAGTAGCTAGGTTGTTTGTTTCGTCGTTTTGTAACATTTACAGGATGGTAATAATCTCTCAAGTCACCAATCGGCCAACATACGCAAACAATAACAAAACACGGTTCAATTGACCAATAATAAAAATCAAGAAATAAGACACATAGCAGCATCTTTAAGGGAAGTATTAAAAACTGAGCTCGATAATTTCGAATTAATACCTAGCAACAACATAAGTAGGTTCATTAAATTGAGACACACCCATTTGATTCCATTCTTCATATCTCTCTATGACTCCATCACCTTCTCTTGGAAAAACCACAACATGTTATTGATTTACTCATCCATGACTTACTGTGATATAACAGCAAATAAAACCAAATCATATGTCATTGACAGGTTGAAACCAGATCTATTATAGGAAAAAAAATATAGAATATTTAAGAAGATAATTAATTCACCACAATTTTTTAGCAAATAATTAACTCAGCAAATAAAAAAAAAGCAGTTAAACAAACCAAATGAAAATGATGTTTTCAGATCCAAAATGCTATTACAGGAGATTTTTTTTAAGCTAAAAAACTCAAACATTAGTAAAGATAACGAAAACGAAGATAACATCAAAAATGCAAATATGATAAACTCAACAATACTAAGAGCTCAATTTTTATAACATTTTGTCTCCAAACACAATTCACACGTATTTTGCAATAACCAATTTGAATTTTACACGATAAATTTCAAAAACCATTGTTGACCGGTTCGATATGGGAGAAATAAAATGGAAAGTTAATGCGTCAAAATATTATACAAACTACTTAAACAAAGAATCAAAGTTTTAGTTCAACGTCATGGAAATGTCTGTCCATCAGCTTAAATCTTGCAACTGTCTGCCTCCCATCTAAACCGAAAAATAGAGTTTTATGAAATGAATCTTACTAAAATCATGTTTCACGATAGATGAATGAATAGAATATCGAATCAGGAAATCAATACCAGAGCACAATGCATCTACCAACCAACTAAATTTATAAAATAATACAGGGGTTAAAATTCATTGAATGGAAGATCAAATTATCATGTTACATATCCAATCCATATTTGATCAAAAAAATTAGGTGTGATTGGTGAAGATCAAGTTATGACAGTGTAATAAGTATTTAGAAATCCAAATAAATAGTATTGTTACCCTAAAGTGCTAACTCACAAGAAAATGAGAGATGGATAAATCAGAGAGAGATGCAAGGAATACATTTACAATTTTGAAGAAGACTTGTTCCCAGGTAAGGGTGCCTTCTATACACCTGGAGATTTTCGACATTGTGTTGCTATAAATGCATAAGAATGGAAGAAAACATGTCAAATACATAATGACGGTATTTAATTTGGAAAAACCACAAAAAATAAGTGATGCATGCATATAATAGAACAATATCACACATTTCAAAAGAAAATTGTAAATATTAAGATAGTACAATTCTCATTAAATTTCTAAGATATGAAGTACCTTTCTTGTTTCGTGCAATGCTTATAATATCATACCCAGAATCCATCTTAATGTGATGAGCATTGAAGATGCAATGATAGTTTCCAAATTATGGAGATCTTTTCTAAATAACAAAGGAAAATATAGCAGCCTCTTGTCAATCTTCAAAAGGAAAAAAATTACATACTAATATAAAGTCAGGGAGTGGAATTGGTTTCAATGGCAAAACTTGAACATGTGTATCATGGTAGTGATATTTATGTAGAGCCTTCACTATTTCATGAAGTGTCTCAGCAGGTTTACTATGCAACAATAGTTGCATCTCGATATCATTAGCATGATTACTCTTCAAAGCAGTAACTGCAACATCAAGCTGATTGATTCTTTTGGTCAAAGCACTACAACATATTTCAGGCCAGTTTTCATTCTCAGTCCAGGCCAATTCATTCTGAAGGCACAAGAGATCCTTTTCCAGTTCATCAATTTCAGTATCGGCTTTAGTGATCAAAATTCTCAAAACCTCAACATTTCTTGAAACACAAAACGACAATAAAATAACAAAACATATGCCGAATCACTATCAACATTATTACCTAGAAAAATAAATAAGCATCTTTGGAAACTATTTCAACATCATAGTTGATATACTTGAAAAAAAATCGGTGTCCCAAAACCTAAAAATCGGTGAGACTTGCAATAAGAAAAACAAATACATAAATGTATTCTTCCCCGGCTTTCTCTATGTATCCATTTTCAAAAAACTCACATATAAAAGAATGAAAAAACTCACCGAATAACGAAAATAGATTGTCAAATTTCTCGCCTCACCATTGTTTCTGCAAAGATTTTAAGAAAGAAAAACCACACCCATATATATCGGGACCTTGAAATAAAATTTTGATATATAGATATGAAGATACATATATAGAAACACACAAACCTCTCAACAACAGTGCTCGGAACCAATCATTTTCATTGTCACGGTTGGTAGGTGAGACAGCGTATACTTCGTGGCAAAAGTGGATCTGGGAGATTTGGTGAGACGCAAAGAGGAAAAAGTGGATCTGGGAGATTTGATGAGAGGAAAATAGCTAATGGAAAGCAACATAAAACCTGAAAAAGTCGAACTCAGAAGCAACATGCATCCTCATCAGCAGGATCTGCAAGGGAGAGATAAAGGAATAAAAGGTGGCACAGAAAAAGAAGATGATAAGAAAAAGGGTTGAAAGAAGAGATTTTTCTGGTTGACTGAGATTGAGATTGTGAGAATGAGGGGCGGAACTTGGGTGAGAGAGACATTCTGAGAGAGAAAGAGTTTAGGGCTTAAGTTGAGAGACAGAGGGAAGATGGTATTATTGAAATAAGATTGAATTTTGAAAATAACTAGTAAAAAACCCGTGCTATCGCACGGGTCCCGTCTGGATTTACATCACACTTCTACCAAACCATCATTTTAAATTTTGAATTCATTCTTCAATTGGTTAACATTGACATAGTTACAAATATATGCTAATAATATGCACCAACTTTTAAGCATTTATTCATACGTACAGTAAATCGTACAACCGATTCTCTAACTTCAATTATATAAAACAACAACAAGAGAAATATTTAAAAGATGAATATTAAAATGAACACTTTACAACTGGTATCTCATAGATACGTTTACATCTACCCGTGATCCAGATGAGTTAACAGTTGAATTCAGATGAGTTAATTTTAAAACTTCAGATTTGAATAAAATCATTTTTCCAATCAAAATAACATTACTTTTTAGATATTAGTCAAATTTTCCAAACCTAAAATTTATAACTGCTTCCCGTCAGATATCAATTTTAAATCTTTATTATTATATCATATTTACAATTTTTACAGACCTTCAATATATAACATCAACCCGTCAAATTACAGTTATAAATGAATATCTACATTCCATGTTATCTTGAAAATAAAAGTAAATTGATATGTTTAATAATATTAAATCTGTTTGATTTTGTCTACCAAACTATCATTTTTAAAGTTTGAATTCATTATTCAATTGGTTAACATTCACATAGTTACAAATATATACTAATAATATGCGCCAAATTTTAACTGTAGCAAGAGAAATGTTTAAAAGATGGACATTAAAATGAACAGTCTACAACATAGCCTCTCATAGATACGTTTACATCTACCCGTGAATCCAGATGAGTTAACAAAACTCAGTTGAATCCAGATGACTTAATTTTAAAACTACAAATTTGAATAAAATCATTTTTCCAATTCAAATAACATTACTTTTTAGACATTAGTCAATTTTTCTATGCCTAAAATTTATAACAGTTTCCCGTCAAATATCAGTTTTAAAATCTTCTTATTATATCATATTTACAATTTTTCCAAACCTACAATATATATGACAGCTCTCCGTCAAATTTCAGTTATAAATGAATATCTACACTCTATGGTATCTTGAAAATAAAAATAAATTGATACGTTTAATAATAGTAAATCTGTCTGATTCTGTGCTAATATTCAACACTTTTCTATAGCAACAATTTGAAATTATAAAAAAATTTAAATAAAATAATTTATTACAACTTTTAAATTATAAAAAAAATAAAATATATTAATAATATATTTATTATAATTAATTAAAATTAAAGTTGTTATTATTTTTAATTTTTATGAAATAACAAAGGTTCATAATACAATATACATTTGAAATAAAATAAAGACGTGTCCTTTCAAATCTTTTTAACAAATCTTCATAAAATAATAATAGAATATTATTTTAACTTATATATAAAATAATTATATTATATGAATTTGATTTTATATATTAATTCATGATTGCATCTACTATAATAAATTATATAATATATTTATATTCCTTATATAAATAGATCTACTATAATAAATGGACTAAAAAATAATTCACACATTTTACTAATTGAAATAAGATATAAAATATAAACTATAATCAAACATTTATAGAAAATACACAATCTTTATTACATTTAATTAAATTTAAATGATCATGAAATAGAATAAAACCAAAAAAATATATAAATATTTGGAAAGGGAATCTCGTGGTGTGAGGTTGTGTGCTTTTTTAGAAAAGGGAATCTGGATTCCAGTGTCTGCTTGTTTATATATTTGTACCAATATTATTCGCACGGGTCCCGTCTGGATTCATATTACACATTTCAGTGACTACATTGTGATCCATTCATAAATATTCACGTAGTTTTAATTATATACTAATCATAGTTTTAAAAACCGGACCGGACCGGTTGGACCGGGAACCGGCCAGGTAACCGGCCGGGTTCACTTGCTGGATCGGCCTTGTCATCGAACCGGTGGGAACCGGTGTGAACCGGTGCGAACCGGGAAAACCGGCGGTTCAACTGCTTATTTTAATTTTTTTTTAAAATTTTTTTTAAAATTTTTTTTTTAAATTTTTTTTAAAAATTTTTTTTACTCAAATACATAGGAACTTTTCTCCAAGAATAATAGTGATCACTCATTTGATTCAAGTGATACACAAATTAAGTTTCGTAATATCCACAAAACTATTTTTACTATTTTGTATTTATATTGATTGAAAAACCATCATACAAATATTTGTATAGAAATTTAAGAACACATATTAAAAAACTAAATATAATATAATTTTAGACTTAACTGATTTCCATTATATATATATAGACTTGAAAATTTTATTATTTAGAATAATGTTAATATTTGTATTGTTTTAATTATTAACATTAAAATTGATTTTCTATTAACATTAAAACTATGAATTTAAATTAAACTCTGTTTAATTTAGACTCTGTTTAAAATTTACAATTAGACTCTGTTTAAAATTTGAATTTAAATTATGAACCTATGAATTTATGATATGATATTTTTAAAAAAATTAAGTGCTAGTTATATTTTTTAGAGACTGAATCATCCGGTTCGACTGGTTTTACCGGTTTTATACCTATTATAATGACAGGTTTATTCAACTGAGTTATCCGGTTTAATCCGGTTTGGTCATGCGGTTCGACCAATGACCCAGTGGTTCGACCGATAAACCAGTGACCTAGTACCCTCACCGGTTTGATGACTGGTCCGATTTTTAAAACACTGATACTAATAATATATACTAACTTTTAAGCATTATTCGTATTTATAATAAATCAAACAATACCAACTTTTAAGCATTGATTCGTATTTATAATGTCTACGATTTATTATAAAAAATCAGATCTAAATAATAATTGTATCCAACATCAACCACAATATTAAATAATAATTTAATATTTATTAATGTAGATATCAGTAAATAAATCAAAAATCAGATCTAAGAATATCAAAAAATCAATTACAATATTAAATAATAATTTAACATTTATTTTTTATATACACTCAATACATATTTACAGCTTTGTTATAAAAATAAGCCGTGACTTAAAATAATAATTTAACAATATGTTCAATTTTACTATTGTAATTAAAATTTGTAATTTATGCATTTAATTTTTAATTGAATACCAGAAATTTATATTAACATATTTTTCATTATATTATAAAATTTTATGGATAGAAATAAAATTTTATTTTTTATTATATTATAAAGATAGAAATAAATTTTTATTTTTCATTAAAATAAAATGATATAATAATCATAAGTGACTTTAGTGAGAGTGAGGGGCGGAACTTGGGTGAGAGAGACATTCTGAGAGAGAAAGAGTTTAGGGCTTAAGTTGAGAGACAGAGGGAAGATGGTATTATTGAAATAAGATTGAATTTTGAAAATAATAATAATAATAATTTAAATTTCAAAATTTGAAAAAAAGAGGGAATGTATTGCTGCCACATGTCACTCAATGGTGGTGTATGAAGTGTTAAAACCTAACATGTGGCATGTTGTAATTGGATAGGAGAATGAATAAATGGTAACATTAGTCGATTACATAAATGCCCTTTTGGTAGTGTAAATAAAAATGAGTGAAAGGACAAATATGGAAGTTAATGCAATTGAATTTTGAAGGGTTGATAGTTGATAGTTGATAGTTGATTTTACAAATTTTACAAACCTAAAAGATTTTGTTCAATTTTTTAAAGTTGCACTTTTATGATAGATTTTATTTTAGGAAAAAAATTAATACAATTGATTTAAATATATTAAGATCAATACAATTGCACTTTTATATATATATATATATATATATATATATATATATATATATATATATATATATATATATATATATATATATATATATATATATATATATATATATATTTTCATCTAACAATTACACACAAAAATTCTTCACAAAAGAAACTCTTTATCACTAACATCAATCCAAACAGATCACAACCATGTACAAACCTCCCTGTACGTGCAATTTTTCACAGAAGCGTAATCATACAAAAATCGTTTGTTCACCACTTGGTTAAACCAACAAAACTCACATGAACCATCATTCCACCATTGCCATAACTCACCTGCACCCGACTTTAAACAATAACATGAATAAAACATCATCAACTTCATCATTTACTTTCATTCACAACTAATACCATTGACATGACAAATAAACATTAGTAATAATTTAAAATATATATAGATATAGTATTCTTAAGTCTTCAATCTAAAGTGTAAGTGCTACATAGATTATAAGTCTTCCACGTATATAAAAGATTTTATATAAAATAAGAGTTTGATTATATAAATATATAAGTTACCCGAACCCACTCAAAGTAACTAACAATAACACCTCCTGAATTTGCATATATGTCGGTGAGGATCACGACACCTTTTTTCTTTAGAATCTGCAAGTTAAGAAGGTAGTTAAACAACATTACATCCATTTATGCATTCTAAATTTATTTGAGAAAGAGAAGGAAAGAGAAAAGAATATGAAACTAACCTCATCAGCATCTGGATCAGTTGGGTGATTGGCAACTTCTACTATAAATTTTGCCTTGATTTCATTTGCATTTTCCCTTCAACAATACCAAAAGAATAACAATGTGAATTAGCCTTAGATCTTTCCTTTGTTATAACTCAACTTTACAATAGAAAAGCACCACCTGTTGATGACACCCCCAATAGCTGCTGGGATTAAAACATCACAGTCTTCTAGCAATATTGAGTTTGAATCAATTGAATCAACACCATGAAATCCTTTTACTCCCTTGTTCTCTTTGGTTTGCCTGAGTAGGCTTGGGATGTTAATGCCTTTGTTGTTCTTTATGGCTCCAGTTATGTCATTCACATCAACAATTTTTCCACCTTTTTCATCAATCAATTGTGCAGTCCAAGACCCTACATTTCCAAAACCTGGAAAAAAAAATACACAACTTCGGATCAAATGCTAAATTCAAAACTTCATTGAAATAGTTCTTAAATAAAATACGTAGCAACAAATGTCAACAAATACCGCCGGCTTGCCGCAGGGTACATGTTAACCGGAAAACAACTATCAAAATGTAGAAACAATCGGGTAAACATTACAACAAAAACAATGGACACATAATATGTAAATACAAAACAGAAACATTAGATCAAAAACACTACAACAGAAACATAAACATTACAAATTGAATATCTAATTAAAACATAAACTGGAATGGAGAAAATCAAAACAAAATGAAACAGAAAATAAACAAAGGATCAATAAGCGTTCACTTTTTTTCGGATTGAACTTGTTGCTTGGAGGAAAAATCACCTTTGAGTATATCTGATGTGTCTTTTGAGTACCCAATGCATTAAGCAGACTGAAATTTGAAAATGATATTGGAAATTGGATTGTGGCTTTTCAGTTTATCATGGAAAACGTGTATTTGGTCTCATTTGAATGCTAAAATTAAAATAAAACAAAAATAAAAATTTGGAGAAACGTGAAAACCTTAATAAATAATTAGTGGAATAAAAATAATATAAAATCCAACAAAATGTTAGAATTGTTAGAAATAATTAAACTTTATTTAAATTTATAAAATAATTTTCATGAGTTTAACTCTTAGAAAACAATTATTGAAGCTGTGTAAATAAATAATTTTTTTAAAAAAAATGTTAAGTAATTAAAATTATTTATGACATTTGGATATGTTAAAAAATAGGTAAATTCTTTGTTGCTTATGAATTATATTGGGTATCGATATTTTTAGTGTAAATTATTTTAAAATTTTAATTTATTTTAAAATAAAATAAAATGATGCGGCAATGAATTATACTATTTAATTGATTGAGGATATCGAAACTCAATTAAATTCAATGGTACCGAATTGATCACCAAAAATATATTTATAAAGTTAAACAAAATTTAGATAATACTTTTATAATGTTTGTATAATTTACTATACATATCTGTACGATGTTAGATTAGTTAGAAATAAATTTCTAAAGTTAATTTTGGAAGATCTTCTATTTACAACTCAACTTTTATTAAAGTTTTATTTTAAGTATAAAATTTATTTTATAATTAATATGTAATTAATTCATAAGTGGTTTATCGAGAAAAATGATAGTTCATAAATTTTCTTTTCTTGAGGCCATCGCACATGTATTTAGTGCTAAAATTAAAATAAAACAAAAATAAAAAATTTGGAAAACCCTAATAAATAATTAGTGGAATAAAAATAATATAAAATCCAACAAAATTTGTAAGTGTGCCACATCAGCTGTATTTAATGTTAAATCACTATAAATCAAGCAAGGGTGCAATTAGTCGATTTTAACTTTGGAATTAGAACAATTTATATTTATAATCAGAAGGTTAATTGTGGTTTTTCCAAATACTTTAGAGTTTATATATTTATATTAGATACTTTTTTTTAACCTCTTTACCGCTATCAACGGAAGGCTTTGAACTTCTCTCATCATAGTTTTTTTATTATAATTTATTAATTCTGTAAGAAAAAAAAATTGAAGAATTTTTTTTAATTAGGTAAAAAAAACCATAATTGAAATTTTTTGTTAATTCTTTAAAAACATATTATAATATTATTAGATGATTTTAAAAAATATTATATTTATATTTTTTTCCTAGTCATCAATATCATAGATTGATTGATGTTATTATTTTATTTTTTATCTTAATCATTAGTGTCACATTAATGCAACCTCTGAGAGAGAAAAAAAAATAAAATTTAAAATGGAGGGACTAAAGTGTTAAAAATTAAAATAGAAGGATCATCCGTGCATTTATGTCAAATAAAAATCAAGCAATTATTTGCATTTCTTTCGATCAGACAACGGTTGCACAAAATCGACTCCACTTCTTTGGTTCAAATAATTTAGGATCGTTCAATTTAGTTTTTTCTATTTTGACCCTCAAGTAGTTTTGTACTGTTAGCCGAACTAGTTCCAACCTCAGTTTTTTGTCCAATTGATTGAGCTGGTCGATCCGAGTTTTATATCACTGCTTAAAAGCTTATGAATTATCATTTTTATACTCCTCTATTTAAGAATATGTAATCTAATTCTTTTAGTATTTGATTGTTGTTAACCTCATAATGAGTTAATTATATTTTGTTTGATAATATTAGACAATAGACTTCGATTTAGAGGGGTGGATAAATCACAAATTTAAAATTTAAACTTTTGGAAAAAATTATTTTCAAAAGTTTTATGGCACAACGGAAAGAACCCTAATCGAATCGTCTAACCAAACCTACTATCGAAAAGCTCAGATATACGTAAAATTACACAATTGAATGACAATGAACACAAATTGTTCAACAATGATTAATCACAAACCAATTAAATGTTAAGCTACACGTAGAACTTATTTCCAATGATAAAAAATCAATTAAAAGCACTAAAGACAATTTATCGAACACTTTGTGTGCAATCGATAACGTTTGAAAATTTATTTTGTTTTGTTGACGTTAAAGCCAATCACAATCAAATGATTATGATTATATCAACAAACCTTAATTCAACATGTAATAAATATATATATATATATATATATATATATATATATATATATATATATATATAAGGAACGTATCATATGAGAATGTCATTTTTATGTGAGAACATGAGAATGAATCTGAACCATTAGATTTTAAAATAAATGGTGGAGATTATATGTTAGTTTTTTTTCTCTCTCCTCCATCATTTATTTTAATAATGAAAGAGAGAGAAAAACAAAAATCACACATAATCTCTACTATTTATTTTAAAATCTAATGATTCAGATTCATTCTCATGTTCTTATATAAAAAAGACATTCTCATAGGATATGAACCCTATATATATATATATATATATATATATATATATATATATATATATATTATTATATATATATATATGTGTGTGTGTGTGTATGTGTAGAGAGAGAGAGAGAGAAGGATTTGTTTAGTCAATTCCCCAATCGGCCTCGCTATGGGTACATCTGCCCTTAATTCGAATCCGAATTGAAATAGTTGCAATTAACTTTATTTTGCAAATAATGTATATAAAAGAGATGAATAACTCTAACCCTACAAACTCTATGGTTTGTTGTTAATTCTACCACCTCCAAAACCCTTGATCAAATTTTAATCAAGTCTGTTAGAACAAGATTTGTTCATGACATATTTTCCTTGGGTTTTGATGATAATAAAGCATTGAAAGAACAATGGTTTTATTTGATGTGTGTTACATGAGTAAAGGTTCTAATACTTATAAATATTATAGTCAAAATCTGTGTTAGATTAAGCACACTTTGAGAGTTGCTGAATTGCTAGCTTCTGGTAGCAGAATCTGAAGAACACTTGCTAAGTGATGTCTGGCGTAGACTCTGAAGCTGAAGGTCTCAACATCAAAAGAAGCAACATAATTTTCTCTACACTTAGTGAATGAAAATTTTATTCTGGCACCATTCAAAGTTGGTGATAAAGCTGAAGCTGTCAGTACTGCAAAAAGCAAGTTGTATGGTCAAATCAATTTGTCAACTAGATTTTACAGATTGCAAGGCTCAAGAAAGGCTGAGACGCTTTCTGGATATCTACTTTTAACGGCTTTAATAGTACATAAACTCTTGAAGACTCAAAGGTTAAACATATTACACATTGGATCAAGATCTTCTGGTATATCTATCTTCAACGGCTCTTGTACTATGGAGTAACAGCAAAGACTCTTGATCAAGTTACCTCTTCAACGACTAGTTTATGAAAAGGCTATAAATATGGCTGAAGGTTCAAACTGAATCTTTAACAAGGATCATCCAAAAGAAGGAGTAACATGATCAATAATTATCAACACATTGTATATGTAGATTTTTCTGATGTAGGTTGTAAATGTAAAAGCCTTAAGATTTCTTACACATTGAATATCTTAGAAATCTTAAGTGCTTTAGGTCTTTGTTATGGTGACTTCTTGTACCTCTAATACTAGTATCATGTACACCTTGTTCTCTATTCTGCTGAGTTTGTTCAGCAGTTTAGATAAAAGTCTTGTGCCATTGGGATACAAGCAAGGAAGTCTCGAGCCAAGATGCTTGAGCCACGTAAGTCTCTTTCTACGTGTTTGAGCTGTGAAAGTCTTAATCAACTAGGTTGATTGAGCAGAAGTCTTATATCATTGGGATACCAGCAAGAAAGTCTCGAGCCAAGATGCTTGAGCCACGTAAGTCTCTTGCTATGTGCTTGAGCAGTGAAAGTCTTAATCAAGTAGTTTGATTGAGCAGGAAGTCTTGAGCCAATGTGGCTTAAGCAAGATAGCCCGATACATGAAATTTGGAGCAGTAAGTCTTGACCTGAGGGGTGCAAGCAGAGAGGCTCATTTCATGGGACCTGGAGCAGAAGTCTTGAGCTAGAGAGCTTGAGCAAGAGAGCTCAATAAATTGAATTGGAGAAGTAAGTCTTGACCAGAGGGGTCCAAGCAGAGAGGGTTGTTTCACGGGACTTGGAGCAGAAGTCTTGGGCTGAGGGCCTGAGCAAGGAAGTCTTGAGTTCGTGGAACCTGAGCAGGAAGTTGCGAGTGAGGAGGTTGAGCAGAAGTCTTGGATAATGGGGTCTGAGCAAGCTTAAAAGTCTTATGCAGAATGCATAAGCAATTGTAATCATGATTTGATTATAGTGAAAATCGTCTGTGAAGCAAGGGGACTGGACTACTCCCAGTTTGGGAGGAAGCAATATAAATTTTTGTGTCTTATGCTATTATTTATTTGCTTATGTTAACATTTTGTTGCTAAGAATTAACCAGAATCTGAACACCAGTTTAGATTCTAAACCTGATCAAATGCAAACGAAGAAAACAGAAAACACAATTCAATCCCCCTTCTTGTGTACTTTTCTCACCTTCAAAGTCACCAACAATGCTGCTTCAATCCACCAGTTCTTGTTACTACCTTGCAATACCTCCCGTCTCAAAGTTTTCGCTCGGTAGAATTAATCCTAAGCACACACTTGTTGAACCCAAGATTTACGAACACGATCCACCGTCTCACGCTGCTCCTTTGATAGAAAACCACTTTGTCCCTAGGCCTTCACTCGATCGGATCCGTATTTGCGTAATCTTGTCCAAAACCTTCAAATCCTCAATGATCTTGAAGGAAAACCCCAACTTGGTTTTCTTATTTGAAATACACAAAGGACTCAACCCAATGTTCTTGGTACACAACCTAATTGGACGTTATCAACCCTAATCTAGATGGTCACGCAATCAAAAAATGATTATGGGTAGTTTGATTGTCTGTATGCATAGAAGAGAGGTTGAAGATGATGAGCATGCTTTGTAATTTTGGTTTCGTATAGGTTTTACACTAGAACCTTGCTAGAAAATGAAGCATGCATGCGTGTATATATATATATATATATATATATATATGAGATATGAAGCAAAAGGAATGTAAGAAAAATTAAGAGGAAAAACAAATTTTTTAAGTTTTGATGTGAATAGGTCGGCCTATGAAAGCAATAGGTCGACATGTAAAGGTGTTAGGTCGGACTATTTGAGGCAACCTAAAGGCAGTGTCTACAACCTTCGTTACTGAGGCATAAAGGTCGACCAGAGCAAGCTATGTGTCGACCTATACTGAAGCAAAAGCTTCTATAGGTCGACCTGAGCGCGCGTGTGTCGGCCTATGAAGTATTTTCACACTAAAAACTCATTTTTGATGCATGTAACATGCCTAAGATTTTTCCAACCATTTTCAAACATATTTATATGCACCCTTAATCCATGCTTACAACTGTAACATGCCCATAAAGCGTTATAGGCTGGCCGTTATGATGCCTTACGACCATAATATGCCCATGAAGCTTAAAAAACCTTGGTTTTAACTTGCAATCATTCATGAATATTCCAACATAATACTCCAGAGATCATAATTCAAGCATAGAAAGAATATACAACATGTATCAACACAATCACAGATGAAAAACTCATGGATTTCAAAACCTAATCCTTTATTTCCCAAGTGCAAAGTCCATAGGTGGAACTAACCCAATCATCACCTAAAGAACCCAACCTTTTTAACGATGAAACCTGAAATTTGAAGGAGACGATTATGATGATGAAAAATCTTGATGATGGACTTTGATCTTATCTCTTCTCCTTAGTTAGATGCCTTCTACTCTCACATGCAAGAAACTTAGAGCTTGGAAATTTCTTCTTTTCTTCCTCTCTTTCTCTCACTCAAATTCCCTTTTCTCCCTCTCCGTATTAAGCTTTCATCCTGTCTCAAATTTTCTAATTCTATGACAAGTGGAAAATGAGAGAAATCTCATGTTTTGGGGTTGTTATAATCTCATAGTACAATGACCTATTTGCCCTTAAGTTTTAGCCCAAATAACAATTGTTCTATTAGTGACATTAGGTTTAGAAAATTCTAAGATTTACTACTAATTCTCATTGATATATTATTGATTTAGGTTTAGAAATTATGAGGAATATTACATTTCCCCCCTCCCCACCTTAATTAAAATTCCTTCCTTGAAATTTAGAATTTACCTAAAGAGGTTTGGATAGTTGGCTCACATCTATGATTCCAACTCCCACGTAGTTTCTCATAGGTGAGATTCTTCCCACAATACTTTCATTAATGGTATGTCCTTATTCCTTAAAAACTTCACTTTATAATCCACTATTTGGCTTGGTTGAGGTTGGAATGTGAACATCATGTAATATGGATATGGAAGGTGGAAGTTCCAGATGGTAGGCCACATCACCTACTCGAGTTATGAGTTACAATGTATCTCAAACTCAGCTTCTTCGTCCCGAACGTTCCATTCAGTCCTAACCTTCAAAAACACATGATATCCTTCATCAAATTCCAAGGGTATCCTATGTATATCTCCATAGATCTTTTGTTGATCTTGGGCTTTCTTCATATTTTCTTAAATAACCCTTATCTTCTCGGTGGTCTCCTGAATTATCTCCGACCCTAGAATTTTGTTGTCTGATACTTCTGCCGAACACAAAGGCGTTCAATACTTCCTTCCCTATAAAGCTTCTTATGGTGCCATTTCTATAATTGAATAATGACTGTTGTTGTAGGTGAATTCAATCAAGGACAAGTGTTGATGCCAACTTCCTCCACTTTCTAAGATACACACCCGCAACATGTCTTCCACGGCCTGAACTTGGCCATCAAATTGAGGATAGTTAGTTGTACTAAGATTCAATCTAGTTCCAATTACACGGTGGAAATTGTTTGAAAATCTAGAAGTCAACTTCCGGTCTCGGTTGGATACGATATTGGTCAGTGCCCCATGCAATCATACTATTTCTACAATGAAGAGCCTTGCTAGCTGGATAACCTTGTAAGTAGTTTTGACTGGTAGAAAATGAGTATACTTGGTTAATTTGTCTACTATAACCCAAATCGAGTCATGGCCACCAATCGTAGGGGTAATCATACTATAAAATACACGAAGATGTTCTCTTACTTCCAATCAGGTATCTCCAAAGATTGCAACATACCACCCTCGTTTCTGGTGCTCAATCTTCACTTATTGACATACCACGCTCTAGCCACATATTCTGCGATGTCCTTCTTCATCCCAAGTCACTAGAAGTTCTTCTTTAGATCATGGTAAATTTTAGAATAATTGAAATAAATGTTGAAATCACTCTTATGAGACTCCTCTAGAATTGTGCTCTTTAGCTCTGAATCATCTGGTAGTCATATTCCTCAATTAAGTAAGAGGATTTCGTCCCCCCGATTGGGTGAAAATTGGATGTATGACCCTAGACTGCAGGTTTGCATCAGAAAACTAGGTTTGCCTTATTCTCTCCCTAAGATCTCATATGATACTCATCTGGATGATCCGAACTCCTATTGAGTCCATGTGAAATGTAGGTTAAGATCTCAGAATATTTCCAGTAGGTTATGCTCTAGCATCATCAACTCGGTTATATGCATCTCCTTCCTACTAAAAACACCCACTTCTTTATTGGCCTTCCGGGGTGGTACTTCAACTCGAAATTATAATCCTTCATAAATTCCACCCACCTTATTTATCACATATTTAGTTCATTTTGATCAAATAGGCACTTCAGACATTTGTGATCACTAAACATCTCAAAGTGTACTTTATTAAGGTAATGTCTCCACACCTTGAGAGCAAAAATGATTGCACCTAATTTCAGATCATGCGTCAGGTAATTCTATTCATGTTCCTTTAATTGACGGGATGCATATGCTACTATTTGGTCATTATGCATTAGGAATCATCCTAAAAACTTCTTCGAAGCATCACATAAAACTTCCTACTTTTAAGTAGGATCATGAATATTTAAGGCTGGAGAAGTAGTCGAATTTTCCTTCAACTTTTGGAAACCTTGCTCACACTCTGAATCCCAACGTAATCGAGTTTTCTTACGGGTGAGTCTAGTCAAAGGTAGAGCTAACTTAGAAAATCCCATGATAAACCTTCGGTAATAACCAGTCAATCCTAACAAAGTTCTCACTTTTGATGCATTCTTGGGAGTTTCCCAATTTATCACTACTTCCACCTTGGAAGGGTCTACTACTGCTCCTCCTTGAGAAATTACAAGCCCCTGGAATTTAGGAAATTTTCACCTATGACATCCAAAATTCACACTATTAGAACAAGATTTGGTTCTGCCGGATATCTCTAAGTTTTGATAATAACAAAGTAGTATTTGCGTGAGAACAATTTTGGTACTCTTACGTTTGTTTTTCTGAAGGATTAACAAACAGGCTCTGAGTCTGATAGAGAAAGCTCTGACTCTGATAGAGACGGTGTGCAACGTCACTCTAATTTGACCAAAAGTCGCTTCTGCACAAAAGAAGCAAGTCTGCTTCTGATCTACTCACATTCAGAAAGATTCTAAAAAGAAAATATGTTGTTGCTGCAATGCTCTCTTGGATTGTGCCTCTGAGCGTAAGCTTCTGAAGTCATTATCTTCTGAAGACTAAGTGTTGAAGACTCTGAAGACAAGGTTCTGCTAAACAAAGTTCTGAAGATTCTGAAGACTTGAGTTTCTGAAGAGTAAGTTCTGAAGACTCTGTAGACAAGGTTCTGTTGAACAACATTCTGAAGACTCTAAAGACTTAAGTTTCTGAAGACCAAGGGTTCTGAAGACTGAGTGCTAAAGACTCTGAAGACAAGGTTCTGGTGAACAAGTTCTGAAGACTCTGGAGACACAAGACTCTGAAGACCCAGTGATCAACTCTTCTACTCATGCTACAATCATCTCTATTCAAAAGCCTCTGATGTACATAAGATAAGATCAAACATTTACGAGGGAAAATAGTACATAGTATATATCAAACACATTCTTTTCCACTACCCTGATTTAGTGGTATAAAGGACAACTTTTGTGTACGATTTTCATCCCTGCGTAACAACATTATTTCAACTCGCTAGCTCTCTCAAGGATATTCATGATCTTCCCTCCAACAGATCTTTTACTGGCTATATAAGGACTTGATCACTTGAAGAAAATGGTGAATGCGAATGCGCGTGAATGAACCAAGAACAGTGAAGCACCATAATACAACACAAGAAACATTGTTCATACTGTATAAATTTTCTAAGTTACTTGAGCTATTCATAGTGTTTATATCTGCTTGTGTAGAAGCAATTCATTGTAAACATTAATTTCTTTCAAACAGTTGTTTTTATTCCTTAAGGGACCAGTTAAGTCAGAATCCTTAAGAAGAGACAGTTAGTCTTGTGCTTGTTAGTCACCAGCAGTTGCTAGTGCAGTGTAATCAGTTGATTATAGTGGATTAAGTCCTTGTGTATACGGAGAAATCACCTTGGCGGGTGGACTGGATTAACTTAATAATTTTCAAGTGAACCAAGATATATCGTGTGTCTTTCTCTCTTA
>JALAZF010001247.1:0-39336 GCA_022829125.1 Lathyrus tuberosus | reverse complement strand
GATTAGGAGGTGTTGTTCTATATCCATCAGTGTATGGATACAGAGATGTTTGAGAAAATCATTGATTTGACGACAGCAAAGGCGGCGTGGGATACACTAGTGTGGTCCTACGGTGCTGACGAATTAGTGAATAAGGTAAATTTTTAGTCCCTACGCAAGCAATATGAGAATCTCATCATAAAGAACAATAAGAAGGTGCTTGATTACATCTCCAGAGTGATTGTGCTCACTAATGAGATGGGGTCTTGTGGAGAAACACTCTCTGAACAAGTAATCATTGAAAAGGTTAAGATCATTTACTCCTCAGTTTGATTACATAGTAATAGCCATATAAAACTTTAAAAACACGAGCACCATGAGAATTGAAGAGCTTTAGAGTAGTTTAGGGGCACAAGAGTTGTGTTTGACTAAAAGAAACTATGAAAAAGAGTCAGAACGGACTATGAAAGCTCAGAATCTGAAAGCTTCTTTTGGCAAGAAGAACCAGAAGCAAGCATGGATAGAGAACAAAAAAAAATATGGTGGTGGTGTTCAGAAGTCAGAACTCTCCAACTCTGAACAAAAGAAACATAAGAATGTTCAGAAGGGAAAGGAGTTTGATAAAAGAAAGGTTCAGTGCTACAATTGTTACAAGTTTGGCCATTTTGCTACTGATTGTTGGTCAAACAAGGTTAGATAGGGTGAAGAAGCTGACATAGATAGAGGAGGTTATGATGATGAGCCTGTGCTATTGATGGCATATGAGAATGCAGGTGAAAAACTGGTAGACTGGTGGTTTATGGACACTACCTTCTCAAATCACCTAAAAGGAAACAAGCAATGGCTTGCTGATTTTTTACTCTGATAAAAGAACCAAGATTAGATGTGATGATGATGAGTATCTAAATGCTAAAGGAATGAGAAATGTCAAAGTGAAATTGAAAAATGGCAAAACTATACTGATTAAAGATGTATGTTATGTTCCTGGCATGAATATCAATCTGATGAGTGTACGTCAGCTGACTGAAAAAGGATTTTCAGTAACGATGAAGGATAATATCTTGAAGTTGTATGACTATAGTCAGAAGTTGATTATGCAGTCTGAATTGGGAAGAAACATGAAATTCAAGGTGAATATTGCAACAACAGACACTCAATGTCTTAGTGCAAGACGTGCTGAAGGGGAAAGTGAGCAGTGGCACAAGAGATTGGGGCATTTGAATTACCAAAACTTAGGGCATCTTAGTTCAAAGAATCTGGTACATGGAGTTCTTAAAATTATGGCACCATAGAAACCATTTGATATATGTGTGAGAGGAAAGTAACCAAGATTTTCATTCTCATAAAAAATGCCTCCAAGAGTAACTCATGCTTTAGGTGTGGTGAATTCTGATGTATGTAGGCCATTTAAGGTACCTTCACTTTGAGGGAACAAGTACTTTGAGTCATTTTTGGATGAGTCGACAAGAATGACATGGGTATCACTCATAAAGTTCAAACATGAGGTGTTTGCTGAGTTTAAGAAGTTCAAAGTGAAGGCTGATAATCAAAGTGGACAAAGGTTGAATATCCTTAGAACCGATGGTGGAGATGAGTTCAATTCAATAGAGTTCAAGAAGTTCAGTGAGGAACATGGTATTGAGCATGTGGTGATTGCTTCATACACTCCATATCATAGTTGTCTTGATGAAAGGAGAAATAAAACTTTGCTTGACATGACAAGGAGCATGCTGAAGGAGAAGAATCTACCTAAGCAATTGTCACATCAACATATGTGCTCAACAGATGTCTAACAAATAAGTTAAAGGAAGTAGTTCATATAGAGAAGTGGACTGGAAGAAAGCAAAGTGTTATCCATTTCAAGGTGTTTGGTTATGTATGTTACAAACATATACCAAATGCTACTAGAAGGAAATTGGATTACAGAAGCATATTCATGTTGCTTATAGATTACCACTGTACAGGTGCTTATTGTAACACCCTAATCCCAGACTTGACAATTAACCAAATAATTTAAAATAAAACTCCATGATCATAGCATAAAAATATCAACATAACATAATCAGCAAAACTCAGCAGCGGAAAATAATTACATTTGGCATACAAGCCTCAACATCAAATGAACAACAAAACTTCAACATAAGTAACGCATAAAACAAGCAAACAGTCAACAACCCATCCCTAGTGCTACATATCAAAGTGGGTCCTCTAAGCCTCAAAGATAAATAGATAAAGAGGCATCGACGTCGTCCTCTAACTCAAGCAACTACTCTTATACCTGATTATTTGTACTTCAGAGGAGCACAAACGCCACAACAACAAAATGGGTGAGAATGAACTCAAATAATATAGTCGTGCAATACATAAAAAGGGCATACACAGGCATCTACATCATCAAATCAAAACATCACCACATTTTATCACTCACCCACGCATCAACAGTCATCTATTCATCATCAATTACTCATACGTCATCAAATCAATCACACTTCACATATATTACACGTCACATCATTAATATAAACTCATTCATGATGCATGTATATATGTAATGTGACACGACCTCAATTCTACATCCAAATGTGGTACCGACTTATGGGAAATTAGAGGTATGTTACTGATATTTCTCACTCGCTCCGGATCCCACCGATGGATCATAGTACATCAAATCGTTACTGATTCCACCACTGAATAAACAACGTTCACCACTCCCATTATACAGGAGTTGGCTACTCACTCTCGATCCCACCATTGGACTAGAGCACATCAAAATTGTTATTGATTCCACCACTGAATCAACAACGCTTCACTAGTCCCGCCATAAGAATTAGCTACTCGCTCCCGATCCCACCACTGGACCAGAGCACAACATTGAACCGAAGTTTGTACATCATGATGCATGACACATAGAACTATACGCTAAAATAAGGCCATCAACGCGACATACATGCATAATTCACAACATCAATGAATCATCACATAACATCATTTATGTGTAATATTAATTTATCAACAACGTTCATCAATATTAACTCACTAATGCATATCAACCTTTATGTAAGCTTACAATTTATCAACAACTAATCTGACACTCATTCGATAACATTGAGAACATATAAATTCATGCATCAACACATCAAACACTATAAAACAACATCAAATAATTGTCGGATTCATAAACAACACTGAATATTCGAATCGACGCTTCAAAAATGACCGCCCAGACATTAATGGCCTGTTCTAGGGCCATAACGATCATCATGGATGGGGATAACGACCAACATGTCATCCCTTTAATCCATCCATCACCATTTCCCCTGTCCGTCATCCCTCAAAAAGACCCTGACGATTTGCCCCTCATTCAGCCGACGATTGTGATTATTTTTAAGCGTGTTGACGGGTTATCCGTCATGCAGGTGACGGTTGTCACCCCTGTGCAGAATGCATAAACGCATTTTCTGCCATTGGATCTCATTTGAAGCTCCGATTTCACACCTGGAATACTCAAATTGACTATAAACGAATCATACATTAATTATAAAACATGTACATGTTAATTTGACGCAAATTCACACTTTATTTCACAAATTTATCATGAATTAAGATCATGCTCATGAAAACTCAAACGCACAATTTAACGATAACAACTTACAGATTTCACATACTTTCATCATGCATCAATTTTCCATAATACAATACACGAATTTCATATCACAATGAACATTCCAAACAATTCCGTCATAATTATATATCAAACATACATATATATCATCAATTGGGGAAAAATAGAGAAAACCTATAAGAGGATTAAGGAGTCGTGACTACCCTTTCATGAAATTAACACCCTTAATTGAGTAATTCTCCCCTTTTACCTTAACTTTCCAGCAAAAACACTCTAGTTATGGCTTCCCCTTCTTCCTCAAACCATTTTTATTGCCCTCCAAAAGCTCTTTCCTCAAGAAGATGACAAGAAGAAAAATAATCTAAGTCACTCTAAATATGAACATGTTTATGAATTGTCTTATTTTGAGCTGCAAACGGCTTTTGAAAATCTTCATAGAGAAGTCGTAGACGCTTTCAAAAAGTTAGCTTCAAACAAAAGAATTTTGCTCATTTAGAAGATAAATTTTTGGAAATCGAAAAAGAATATGGAAGCTCTTAAGCAATCTATGGTAGATATTCAAAAAGTTAAAGATGAGGATAATGAATCATCATGGGTCGGTTGTGAAACTTGTCATATTTGGCAAAAAAAGGTAGATACTCTTAAAGCTAAATTGGACAAAACATTACAACCAAAGGTCACTTTTGCTACTAATACTAGTAAATATAATATGCTCTCTCATAATCCTTATAGAAGGTATAACTTTGTTGAAAAGAATCAAATTAGCAAAGATAAATCTTCTCATCTTTTAACTTGTCACTTTTGTTGCAAGAAGGGTGATACCATTACAAAATGCAAGTTTAAGAAGTTTCTTGTGCCTAAAGGCATTTTTCAATGGTTGCCTAAATGCAACCAAGATTTCACTCTCCTTCAAGGGCCCAAGGAAGATTGGGTACCCAGCACTTCTTGTTGATTTTGTAGGATAAATGTCTAGGCTCTATGAAGAGAGTATTGGATCTCATTTGTGGTTGCTCAAGACATGATACGGGTGACATCTCTTCTTTTTTCTACTTTGTGGCAAGAAACAAGGGGTGTGTTACCAAAGGCGTCAACAACTTGCGTTCGTAAATTGGTAAAAGTGTCTAGATTAATTGTAATGCTTCCATCCAAAGAAATGTAGAAAAGGTATTTCATTTCATGCAAAAGGCTTATCTTCAAGAGACATACTCAAGAAAATTGAACAAGGGATTGATCAACCTAAGACGATGAAGCTTGAGGAGGATTAAGATAGCTATCATGAAAGAGACAAGATTGAAAGTCCAACCTAAAAGGATGATCATCAAATCAATAATTTTCTTTCGCGGATTCATTACAAATTACATTTTTGGATACTTTGTCAAAGTGAAAGGTGGTAAGATCATTGTTTTTATTGGTTTGTGGCACGTTTTGCATTTATTCCAAATTTCGTTCGAGAGTTCCTTGCGGAATGCATGTGCATCCTCTGTCATTCGTACGGTGAGGTAATGGCGTTTAAATTTTCGCTTTGTAAGTAAGTTTCCTTTTTTACTTATTTATTGTTCAAAGGTATGTTATATAGGGTGTGTATGATACATGTTATGAGTGTTCATTTCCAAAAATTTCATGCGTAACCAATGTGTGTTTCATTTAATATGCTTATAGTGATCTCATTCATAATATCTTCACATGTGATCTATATATCTTATTATATCATGCTTACATTTGTGTGTTTGCAAGTCACTGGCTAACAAATCATGAAAAATAATAATATGCATGTGTCTCTCATAAATTAGTTATGCATAAGTCAATTTGAGTCATCCTAAGTCATTCTAAATTCATATGTGTCAAAATTTTCATGTTTTGGACCTCATAGGTCGACACATGAAAATAAATTTTTGAATTTTTCAAGATTGGTTCAGTAAGTATCTACACATGCTTTTATAGGTTGGCACGTGGGATTAATTTTTGAAATATTGTAAATATGTTTCAATATGTGTCTAATCATAACCTTTTTAGGTCGACACATGCTTCCAAGAGGTCGACCTATGCTTACAGCAGGTCGAATCATGACGCGTTGAATGGTTTTTCATTTCATTTCTTCATTCATTTCTCATTCATGAACTTGTTTCAACTTCTTCTGATTCCTCTTGAGTCTTGTAACTCTTCAAAGTGTCATAAATTTCTCCATTTTTCCTCTTAGATTCATCCATTACAACTCATTCCTGTCTACATTTTCCAAAATCCTATTAAATCTCATCATTCAATCATAATCTTCATCTTCTATAAATACCTCTTTATCCTCATATTTCAAACCACACCCAAGTCTTCAAACTCCGATTTTACATTCATTTTTAGTGTTCATTATCATTTTTGTGTTCATTAGAATCTTTATCTTTTTTTTTTTGGGTTTGTGGAAAATCATATATCCCTCAAATCTCTTCAACCCTCATTCACACATTCTAGTAAACACCTAGTGTGCAAACTCTGTTTGAACAATTCTCAGTGGCATCTAAGTCTGCAAAAATCAAGGGTGATTCCAAAGGCAAGGGTAGGGATACCACATCTTCTTCTGCCCAAAAAATCGTGTTTTCATTGGTCCCTTATATTTATGTTAAGGAATTTGAAGAGAAACACCAACATCGGCTTGTTGTGAAGCAATACATTTGGAAGCCTATGGTGGTTGGTTATTTGGATATTCCCAAAGTTGCTAGTCTCGTTACGCATCAAACAAATTGATTACTTTCTGAAGCTTTCTTAGGACTATAATGAAGACCTTATTCGTGTATTCTACTTTGGGTTACATGACAGGCAAGGTTCATGCTTTAAGTTTACCATAGGTAACACTGTTTATGAGTTTACTATTGATCTGTGGAAGTCCATATTTGGTATTACTGTTATCGATGCTGATGATGACGATGAAGCTGACCCGTTGGTGATGGATACCAACATTCATATGCGATTAAAGTGGAATGTTAATGTAAATGAGATGTTTAAGGCTCCCCAAATAGATGATTGTTATGACACCATAGTTGTCAGTCAATTGAAGATGGTTCCTGTAAGACCCTAATTTTTGACTCCTAAGATTCCACATATCATTCACATCTCATTTTTGCGTCTTATACCACAAGCAAGATCATGCTTTGATTCCTTTATCCCTCTCTTCTTTGGGTTTATGCCTTGCAGGGATCACCGAGCTGTGTGTTTCTTATTTGCCTTTATTTGCTTATGTTTACTAACCTTTAATTAAAATCCAAAAAATATGTTTGTTTTTGTCTTCACTAACTTTTTCAGGAAGGGGATCAAGGATATCAAACAGTCCCTCAGCTCGAATGAATTTCATCTGAACAAAGTCAAAGTTGATCTGCAAATAATTCAAAATTATCCGATCAAGAGTTTCCAAGATTTAATTGATTATTATTCAAGAGACTCCAAGGTTCATGTGTTTATTTCCATGCCTTCTTTGACAAATCAAGAAAATCGAGCCAGAGCCAGAACAATCCATCCAACAGGCCATTTTTCAAGTTTTTCAACTGTGCAATTGATTGCACTATTGGTCCAATCGATTGCACCAGTCATTTTTTGCCTAGATTTTGAAGTTTTCAGCAGTGCAGTCTATTCGCGCTATAGTGCAATCGACTGAACAAAGACAGAATTGGCCAAAATCAGCATTTTTTAAATTTTGAAGTATTTGGCACCAATTTTATCATTTGAAAATATTCTAGATCACCCAAAAATAATTCCCCTACATAATCACAATTAATTCCCACAATACACCTTCACTAATCACCACTTGATCTTGATTTTCCCTCCAAATTCAAATTTCAAGCCTAATTTTCATTTCCAAACCAAATTCCAATCCACCAACTTTTCCAAGCCTAAACTCTATAAATAGAACCCTTATTTCATTCATTCTTCAAGCTTTGGATAGCCAAATTCACCTTGTCAAAATTCTTCTTGACTCTCTCAAATTTCTCCAACCACCAAAATTCACTAAAGCTCACTTTTCTTCTTTTGAAAGTTAACAAGAATTCACATTGAATCTTGTTCAACTTTGAGCTAAACCTTCATCCAAACTTGTTTTCTTCATCAATTATTGTAGATCAAGGCTTTATGGTTTGGATCTTGGAGTAATTTGAAGGAATTTTCAGATTTGAAGTGGTAATTCATCTCTCACCATTGTTGAAGCTTCAATTTCATCATCCACAATGTAGATCTTTGTTGATCTTGTTTGCTTGATCTTTGGATCTTGCAATTTGTGTTTAATTACTGTATTGGTTGCTATTTGCTTTGCATTTTCGTGCACTTTTGATTCCATGATCATGAGGTGTTTGAAGAAAGTTTTAGATCATAATCATGTTGAATTTTGCTGAATTTTTGTTGTCACAGCAGGGTGCAATCGATTTGCATTTTCGTGCAATAGACTGCACAATGCTATTTTTTGCCTTGTTTTTGCAAATCTGTCAGTGTGCAATCGACTGCGCAGAGGCAGAATTGTGTTTTTGGCTTGTTTTTGGGACTGCTTTGGTTCCTTTTCCATTTTCTTCCCCTTCCTTTTGTTCTTAGCCTTAGATCACATAATTGTGTGATTTAATATGGCTTTCTCTTCATCTATTTCTTCTTTTATTTTGATCGATGAAAGTATTATGGATCATAGAATTCCTTTGTTGAATTTTGATCAAGACTAGATCGCTACCTTCTTTTCTTTTTGTGCGGTATTGCTTTCGGATGACGATCTACATATCGTTCATCTAGCATGCATTAGCACAAAGAGCTATTGACAGGCCTCATTGTAGGGTAATTACTCCGTAAATTACTCGGTGATTGCTTAACATAGCGCAATATTTGTCCCGTATCGGAAAACTATCAAGAATGGTTGATTATTTGTCTTTTGGTTCAAAATTTATGAAACTTGTCGTTAGGAGGCTTTGGTCTTATCAATCCTTTAATGAGTTTTCATCAACCTTGGCCTAAGTGCAATTATTCAATTATTATTGATCACTTACTCTAACAACTAATTACTAACTTCTAACTTCTTTACAATTCCTTCTCGCTCCCGGTCTCTCTTTTACTTTTATGCAATTTTTCCTTTGTCCGTTGGACACATGTTTATGCTTCCGCATATTTTTCCTTTGTCCGTTGGACACATGTTTATGCTTCCGCATATTTTTCCTTTGTACGTTGGACATATGTTTATGCTTCCGCAATTTTTCCTTTGTCCGTTGGACACATGTTTATGCTTATGCCTTTTTCTCTTTGTCCACTTGGACCAAAAACATTAATAAAGGCCAAAACCTCTAAAAAACTTGCGCTTCTGATCTTGGACTATGGTTACTATCCTTTGCAATGGACATGGAGTTTTGCACCTAGACCTTGGACTTCAATGCTATTCTTGAATCCTTGGACTTAGAACTAGAACATTGTTGGATGCAGAATAGGGCAAGCAAGCAAAAATATTTATTTTCGAAAAGAATTCGCTCCGGGATTTATGTCGTGTCCACAGAGATCAGTTCGAGGGAAAGAATGTCGTTCGACAGCCTCTTGCGTTTATGAGTTCGGGTTTAAATGGTTTAAAGCGTAAATATGGAAAAGTAAACATTAAAACAAAAAGAACTCATTCCTCAGAGAGAGAAACTTGTCCGACAATGCACATAATCGACTCCTCACAAACTTAAACTTACCGACCAGTTATACTCAACCTACAATACTCCTCAATATCATCCAGCATCGCTCTCAAAAGTTTTCATCTCTGACACACCTAGCTGAGAGAAAAAACCGTATTACTCTCGTCGACACTCTCGCACTCGACTCAAATAACACGGAGGCATTAAGCTTCGACACCCAAATAGATTGTTAGCTCTAAATTTATCTCTAGCATCCAGAACGAACAGGTAATCATCCCTAATCGAAGTTTGTGAAGTTTATCTCTTACACGACCCAAACCTCGCGCATAAAGCAAAAATCAGAGACAATCATCAATAGAGATTTGTAAAGCCGATATCATATAACGCCATGGACGACAAATATACATGAGTTCAGAATAAATACATATACACAACCCAACATAGAAGAAAAACACAAAGAATAAGAGAAATGAACCAAACATCTCGCTGTTTGTCAGAGCCGATCGACGATCAATCCAACTCGGTTCATCTGTATGCAAGCTTCCATGTTGTTTTCTAAGTTAATCTACCAAAGAATGAGGTTTGATGGAGTTGGGATCACAAAATCCCAAAACCAACCCTAGAAAAATTTGTTCTTTTCCTATTTAAGGACTGAAAGAATCGCAGATCGCGCTAAGCGCGCCCTCATTTATTGTTAAACCGCCTTAACACCGTGCTAAGCGCGGCCGGACCGCGCTAAGCAGGCTACTTGCTGGAATTTGCTCCATCTGTGGGCTAGGAGCGCGTTAAGCGTGCTTGTAGCATGCTTAAAAAATGCTCATTTTTATTGGTTCAAATGGCACATCTTGGAGCCTTTATTTGCTTATTGCTTCAACAATGCTTTATCACCTACAAAATGAATGGAAAACTATCAATTGTTACACAAACGAACCAAAAACACAAATATATACTAACCACGTATTTATACACAAAGTGGGGTTTATTCAAACAATATTTACCAAAAACTCTTGATAAGTGCAACAAATTTATATACAAAAATAGCTACAATTTTCACTTATTAACTCTCCCCAACTTACATAGTTATTTGTCCTCAAACAAAAATCAAACAACTCAAAGAAACAGAGTGAAAACCAAAGAATCACGAATCAACAGGTTTTGAAAAACGGAACAAATGTATGGTTCAAATGAAAAACGGTACACACAAAGTAAATACTTACCACTAAACTACGACGATAACATAGTCACGAAACAAATGCAAAATACAAAAATCATGCCAAACATTCTAAAACAACACAAGTTCAAATGTGAATCACACCTAGTAAAAACAATCATCGGTAGATGAAAAACACAAAATAAGGTACTTATCACTCACACAACAATCATGCAAACAATAGACTAAATTATGCATCCATCCAAAAATCATATTGAACATACAAAGGCAAGAATCACAAGGACTTTTCAAGGTTGTAGCATGGTCGGGTAAACAAACAAGGGGCAATTCCTAAAGCTAATCGAAACAAAAACTTGCCTAAACCTAAGGGAGTGATAAACTCACAAAGACTCAAACATCAAAATTTCAATCAACCTCTTCCAAAATCCCAAGTGTTACACAAAACACAATACTTATTTAGGACAATTATTTGAACTCTTTTTGTTTCCTTTTTCAAGGCTTTTTCTTTTTCTTCTTTTTTCTTTCTTTTTCTCTTTCACAAATTTTTCTCTTTTTTCTTTTCTTTTTCAATCCTCATAGAATCCAACTAATGAATACACAATCATTCTCTCCCCAACTTGAATTCAACCGCACCATCATGTGAATACTCCCTACTTTCTAAGGCAAGGAAAAAAATCCATACAACAACACAAAATTGAGGTCCAAGAAAAAAAAAATCCATTCAAAAATAAGTGAACTAAATACTCATAGACAAGCATTAAGTTCAAATAGAAACATGGATCAAAAAGCTCAAAGTGGTTACAAATTCTCACGCACTCACAAGGTGAATTTACTATTTGGCTAGGGTAGTTGTGCTCAAAATGAAACAATTACCTTGATCCTTTTCATGCATTCATATACACAACATAAACAATAGATTAAGCATAATAAAATCCAGTTAGAACAAGAAAGTTGGTACTCCGCGCATATATGAACAATAGAAGGCCACCTCACAAAAAGGTTGGGAATTAAAGTGATTCACACAAGAACAAGTATACAAAAGAATGAATGGCATGAAAGTTTGTAAAAAGCCTAAGTATCATGAATATGCTAAGTATAAAAAACGATAAATACATACCTTGAACGTGTACAAAACTTAACAAAATCATCACCACACATCCGCAAGTTGAAACACTCAAAATCGGAAAATCACCGAATGCGACTTCAAGCAATCGAACCAAAATTTGAGTCCAAACAATCAACAAAATAATTAGAAAAATTACTCATAATTACTAATATATAAGGCCTTGGTGGAAGTGGGAAGAAGGGGGGACCAAGTGAACAATTAAAAGAATTCACTGGCTCAGCACAGCAGAGCGCGCTAAGCGTGCAGGCCCTCGCTAATCGCGCTACACCAGAACCAGAAAAACCAGTACAACAACAAGGTTCTGGTTAGGCCTCCACTTAACACCTACACAATCTCATATATAAAAATTGGTCTACAACTTGTTTAATTCAGTTTCACCACACTACCTATGCTATAATGAAAAAGTAATAACGGAACAAAAACGATAAAACATGCTTGTTTTACGCCGTAAGCTCGACGCCTATTATTTATACTCACTTCTCCGAGTTGCCTCTTTACACGGTTAGCGCTCACCGACGACGAAACCTAACCAAACACTTAGCAAACGTGAAGAGAAACAAACATATACACTATATTCACAATTATGCAAAACATGTAAAATTCACAAATATGGTAAACATATACAAGTATCAATATAAACAAGTGAAAATAGACAATATATACGATATCTACAAAACTCAAAAACAAAGAAACTATCGCAATGCGATTCAATATCAGAATCGATCCCCGGCAACAGCGCAATTTTGTTGGATGCAGAATAGGGCAAGCAAGCAAAAATATTTATTTTCGGAAAGAATTCCCTCCGGGATTTATGTCGTGTCCACAGAGATCGGTTCGAGGGAAAGAATGTCGTTCGACAGCCTCTCGCGTTTATGAGTTCGGGTTTAAATGGTTTAAAGCGTAAATGCGGAAAAGTAAACATTAAAACAAAAAGAACTCATTCCTCAGAGAGAGAAACTTGTCCGGCAATACACATAATCGACTCCTCACAAACTTAAACTTACCGACCAGTTATACTCAACCTACAATACTCCTCAATATCATCCAGCATCGCTCTCAAAATTGTTCATCTCTGACACACCTAGCTGAGAGAAAAACCGTATTACTCTCGTCGACACTCTCGCACTCGACTCAAATAACACGGAGGCATTAAGCTTCGACACCCAAATAGATTGTTAGCTCTAAATCTATCTCTAGCATCTAGAACTAACAGGTAATCATCCCTAATCGAAGTTTGTGAAGTTTATCTCTAACACGACCCAAACCCCGCGCATAAAGCAAAAATCAGAGACAATCATCAATAGAGATTTGTAAAGCAAATATCATATAACGCCATGGGCGACAAATATACATGAGTTCAGAATAAATACATATACACAACCCAACATAGAAGAAAAACACAAAGAAGAAGAGAAATGAACCAAACATCTCGCGGTTTGTCAGAGCTGATCGACGATCAATCCAACTCGGTTCATCCGTATGCAAGCTTCCATGTTATTTTCTAAGCTAATCTACCAAAGAATGAGGTTTGATGGAGTTGGGATCACAAAACCCCAAAACCATCCCTAGAAAAATCTGTTCTTTTCATATTTAAGGACTGAAAGAATCGCAGACCGCGCTAAGCGCGCCCTCATTTATTGTTAAACCGCCTTAACACCGCGCTAAGTGCGGTCGGACCGCGCTAAGCGGGCTACTTGTTGGAATTTGCTCCATCCGTGGGCTAGGAGCGCGCTAAGCGCGCTTGTAGCATGCTTCAAAAATGCTTATTTTTATTGGTTCAAATGGCATATCTTGGAGCCTTTATTTGCTCATTGCTCCAACAATGCTTTATCACCTACAAAATGAATGGAAAACTATCAATTGTTACACAAACGAACCAAAAACACAAATATATACTAACCACGTATTTATACACAAAGTGGGGTTTATTCAAACGATATTTAACAAAAACTCTTGATAAGTGCAACAAAACTTATATACAAAAATAGCTACAATTTGCACTTATCAGACATCCAATGCTATTCTTGGAGCCTTGGACTTAGAACTAGGACCTTTTCCCTTTGCTTTGGAATTATGGTTCGAAGACTTCGAAGACTTGTACTTTTGCATGGTTTATGGTGAAAACAACTACATTTGTGGTTAGATCTTTCTTATCCTTAGCTTTTACTTTATGCTTTAGGATAGTCACTTCTTCTCCACCCATTCTTCAATTTTCAAAATTCTGTCCCTTTTTCAAAACTTTCTTGATTTCAAACTATCACCTCTTTCATAATCAAACGTTGACTTTGTCAAGTGATTTTACTCTTTTCTTTTCGTTTCTTAACAAATGCTAAACTACATAAGCATATTGACACCATTTTCAAAAGACCTTAAAAAACTTCAAACTCATTCAAACCTCTTTTTGTGCCCTCGTGCACTTTTTCCTTTAACTTTTTCATAAGTTTAGACATGATTCATTTCTTTAAGCGGAATTATTCGCTTGGAAATGACGACTTGTCTTTACATTTAAAAACAACCAAAACAAACAATTTCATTATTTGTACCACGAACTACGAGTTTTTGATCCTACATTGCACTTCGTGGGTACGTAGGCATGAGACGACAAGTCTCTCCAAACACAAAAATCTTAAAAACAATTTCTCTTCTCATCTCCTCAATCTCTTTTCAAGCAAACTTTTTCATACCAAAAGCGGTAGATATTTCAAAGGGCTCCTATAGAGTACTATAGACGTTTTGGGTGCTAACACCTTCCCATTGCGCAACCAACCCCCCTTATCCAGTCTCTCTTCACTTGTTCTTGTTGTAGAGCTTGTGTAGGTTTTGTTCGCTCTTTTTTCTTTCCTTTTTGGATAAAATAAAAGTGCGGTGGCGACTCTTGCTTTTCGAGTTAAGTTAATCAATAGCTTACACTCACAATTTTGTCCCTACAGTTCCTAGGATTTTGTTGTGGCTAGTTTTTCATGTATTGCGCCCAAAGAATGGAGGGTTCTCAAGAATAGGCAATGTTGAAGTTCATCTCGTCTACATTCTTCTGAACAAAATTCAGATTAATTGGGAAAATTATTTTGTTTCCCGAATGTTTGACATCAAGGAATGCAACAGAGGAACCTCATTTTGTTACGCCTCCATGATTGCTAAAATCCTAAACGAATTTGACATAGGAGTGCCAAATCTTCTGTTTAAAACCTCTGTTGGGTTCAGAAGTTCTCCCAACGCACCTTATCTAACATGGGTTACTTTTGGGATAAAGAGCTTCAGGTGTATTACTTTCATATGGGCAAGCATGGTAAGAAAAATTACAATTTTGATGACCCTTCTGAGTTTGCTGACACAACTATCGAGCCATATGTGATTGGTAATCAACCCGCTGGAGTTTCTAATGGTATTTTTCAAGGTGATGACTTTATGTAAGATGTTGATCATAAGGATGGTCAAGTAGGTGATGAATATAGAGATCAATCCTCCATTATGGCTATGCTTCAAAATATGCAGATCAAGTAAGATGAGCGTTATGAGGAGGAGTATCAGAGGTGCGATACTTTTAAAGCTGCTCAAGTGGAACAATTTCGTCTCATGCAAGAGCGTGTGACATCACAATATGCCAACTTTGATGCCTTTGCCTCATATGTGACTGAAAGGCTGGTCTCTATGAAGAGAGAAATAAATGCTAATCACACTACCCGCAATGGCCAAAATTAATCACTTGATCGTTGCTCAAAATGAGAATCACCATCATTATGCTCAATTATACCAAGAGATGTATGACTTATTGGATCATCATTTTGGAAATTATGGACAAGGCTGGTTCTGTGGCGTAAGGCCGATGCCTCGAGGTCGTGAAGGATGCTGAAGTGTTGAGTCTTTAGGTCGTTTATGTCAAACGTCTTAGGAATTTTTCTGTCATGCATTTCATAATTTAAGTCTTCATGCATTTTATTTTTGTTTGTTTTGAGCTTTTAGCTTATGTCTTGGTAATTTTACAACTATTTTTTAATATGAAACAATGATTTTACTATGAGTATTCCCTTGGATGATTATTATATCATGTTGTTTAATTGCATTTTTTATTTATGTTGAGTTGACTTCTACTGTGTATGATCATATATGTTACGTATATGTGAGTGCACATACTTTTCTTTGCAAATGCCTCTGTCAGGTATATTGTATATATGTTGTGTTGTATCTGTGTGATACTGCTAATTGACTTGCTTTGTCTCTTTTTGATGTTGTCAAAGAGGGATAAGTATTTGCAACTTTGAAGCAGTTATGAAGCATACATTCAGGGGGAGCCTTCATGGAGACGAAAATGTGTTGACTCAAGTTTTGCCATCATAAAAAAGGGGGAGTATGTGAGTTCAACTTTCCAATTAGATGTATTTTGAATGATGTCAAAACTATGATATTTTTGCATTTATGTACATTGAACAGTATCATCTGAGTCTAGATGTGTATTTTAGCATTAGGGAGCATAACAACATATTAGAAAGGATTAGAAAAGATTCATGCATCAAGAAATAATTTTATGCATAAAAAATTGTGAAAAACTCTGCTACAGTCGACACATACGACTATAGCTTGATACATAGAAGAAAATTTCTTCTACAGGTCGACACATGCATTCTATAGGTCGACACATGTGTTGCAGTTTTAAGGCCTGTAGGCTCTGTTAGATGTGGTGCCTCTACAGGTTGACACATGACTTGTATAGGTCGACACATCATTTTTATATATTGACCTATACATCAAAAATCTTGAAAAATTGAATTGTTTTCCATTCCTTCTGAATTCCCTTTACTTCATACTTGCTTATATATATATACCTGCTACATACATCATTTATTTTAATGATTTTGGTAAAATCATAAACAAAATTTTGGAACATACTAAGTGTCTTCTTCATATTCAACCTTGATTTTATGCATACACACAAACAAAGTGCACATAATCATTCATTGTTTAGGTGTCATATAGAATCAAGTTGATAACGTCTAATATAGCTTGTGGTATTATAAATTAGGTTGAGACCTTCTAGGGGTTTCAAATAAGAAAATCAAGGTAGAGTTTTCCTTCAATATCAAGGTGAGGATTTGAAGGTTTTGGACAAGATTACTCAAGTTTGGATTCGATCGAGTGAAGGCTTTGAAGAGCTGCGATTCTTGCAAAGGAGTAGCGTGAGACGGTGGATCATCTTGGTAAATCTTGGTTTACAATAATTTGTAATTTGGATTTAATCGAGTGAAGGCTTTGAATGGTTGTGGTACTTGTAAAGGAGTAGCGTGAGACGGTTAATCAAATTGGCATTGTTAGGTGAGTTGATCAAGCTCAGATCAAGGGAAGAGAAATTGTTAGGATCAACATCAAACTTAGGGTTTGTAAGGTTGCATTGCTACATTTCTCTTGTAAACTACATTTGCAAAGTAATGTTAATTTCATGATCTCAATTCAAATTCGAACTGAGAATAGTCATACTCATAGCGAGGCCGATTGGGGAATTGTCTAAAAAACTCCTTGTGTACTCTCTTTCTATCTATCTATCTCTTTTACATTTTATTTCCAATCTGTTGATTTCATCATTTGTGTGATTAATTCCTTTGGTAAATTCTTTTGAAAATAGTTTGAGAAACATTTTGTTGAATTGATCATAATCACTTTCATTGTGGTTGGATTTTAAGATCAACAAAATCATACACATTTTCAAACAAAATCGATTGCACACAAGGTGTTCGATAATTTGTCTCAATTGATTTTTTGTGTGATTTATCATTGGATATAACACTGCTTATTGAGTGGCTTTCAAGAGATTGTGATTGAAACTTATTGATTAGATAGCTTATCATTATCTCCGATTTGTTTTCACATACGCATATTTGAGATTTTCGATAGCGATTCGATTTAGACGAATCCAACTAAGTTACTTCCGCTAGCCATTGTTTTTAAAAACACTTTTCGTAAAGAAAATTTTATTTGGGGATCTATTCACCCCCTTTAGATAAGTTGCATTCGTCTAACACTATTTTCCGTCCAAATCTCACTATTTGTCACTTCCTATTTATTTAATTAACATTCAACTATTAAAACCAATCATAACAACCCCTAAACCCCACATACCACATATTATCATCAAATAATTAATTAAAAACATATTAAGTCATTTAAATAATAAAATAAAGCAACAAAATTCAATTAAATAAATCAATTGAATTCAGAGTGTTACACTTATAAGCTCTATTGCCCAGTCACCAATAAAGTTGAAGTCAGCATATATGTCATAGTGAAAAAATCAGAAACCTGAGATTGGAACAAGTCTCAATCCAACTCTAGTGCAATGTCAACACTACAGTCAAATTATGCCTTTGAAGGAGATTTTTCCTCTGAAGGTAATTCTAATTATGAAGGTGACCCTAACTCCGAAGGTGAGTCTGGCTCAAAAGATGATTTTGACTATGAATGTGAGTCTGACTTTGATGGTGACTTTGACTCTGATGGTTGACTTGACTCTGAAATGATCCAGCCTCTGCAGTTGACTCTGCTTCTGAAGGTGAACTTGCGCAGTTCTAGAGGCCACAAATACTTAGACAAATATCATTTCTGAAATATAAAATGTACATAATCGTGTTCAACATGACATGTCAAAATATATTATATTTTATTAAAGAGAAGTTGAAGAGTGGGTTGGTAACTACACTATATATTCATATGAGGTATCACCTAACAAATATGTTAACATACTCTTTCCTCACAAAATAGTTCAACCAACTTATTTGCAATTTTAAAATTATCGATATTCACTCATCGACTTAAAAAAGAGTGCTATAAATGTTGGGTCATCATGAGGATTTTGTAGAAGAGCATGTAATGTGAGACTTCCAACTCACATTTGTACACAACAATAAATAGTTCATGATGAATAATAAAATTTGTAATTAATTTTATATTATAATGTAATTTGATAACAGTCCAGGAAAATTTTACCTTATACCCTTACTTTTATCCCTATACCCCTACATTTTATAAAAAATATCAATTTTACTCTTGTATATTTTTAACTAATTTATTATTTAATTTTTTAAATATTTTTAAATTTTATTTTGCATACCGGAAGACTTTGCAAAAGAATTCCGATACACAAAATAAATGTTAAAAAATGTTTTAGAAAATGACTATAGGAACTCTTTTGTAAAGTCTTCCGGTACACAAAAATTGATTACCAGAACTCTTTTGCAAAGTCTTCCGGTACACAAAATAAAAGTTAAAAAATTATTCCAAAAAATGACTACCAGAACTCTTTTGCAAAGTCTTCCGGTACACAAAAATTGACTATCGGAACTCTTTTGTAAAGTCTTATGGTACACAAAAAAAAAGTTTAAAAAATGACTACGGCTCTCAAACCCAACCTGTGGTGAATCCCGGGAGACAAAGTCAAAGCGCTTGATCCTTTGCCCCATACTTTGAGATGCTTCTCCCCGCCAATCAAGCAGCGACGCTGCTCGTGATAGGCTTAGCTTTAAGCCGCTATCGTTCGGAAGATCCCACGCTTTTAGAGTTCCCTCTTTGATAAGCAACTTCTATTAGCGCCGGACCTTGAGTCGAATTGATCGTGTCATGTGCAACGTCCATCAATGATGGTTCATTAATGTCCATTGATTTAGACTCCTTCCCCTTTCCCAACTACGAATAAGATCGAGAGGAGCCCCCCAAGAACGAAAACGGAAGCCTTTCGATTCACTCCCCATTATCTCTTAAATAAAGCTCGCCCCCGAGCCTTGGGCAGGTCGGTCGGGTCTTTCCCTGTTGCTATGTTCCCGCCACGAGAAAGACGCACAGAAGGAAGAGGTATGCCCGGTGCGCAGAGGATCCATTGAGAGTGTCTATTATATCCGTAGGGAACTTTACGGTCTTTTCCCTGTATTGAATAAAAAAAGAATAGGTCAGTGCTACGCCCCTCTATTGTTTGATCCAATTTTGACCGGGGACGAGCCTCGACTTCCATAGGGCCTTTCCTTGGTTTGACCTCCCGTAGTGGTCCTTGCTTTTAATAAAGCTCTGCGAGGCTAATTTATCGTACTTGCTTAGTGTGCCCCCCTTTCGTCGAGTACCCCGCCTGGTTCACTGGGTTGTTGGCCTACCAAGCACTTACCCGCAGCTCCTGCCGCCCACCAAGCGGGCGGCCACTTACTGGAAAGACTTGCCTTATGCCTATCCCTTGTTTGCTGGATTTTCCTTGCCAGATTTCCTTTCAAAACTACTGCTTGTCCTGTTAGTCTGTTAGATCGCATGGACAGAACTTCTAATTCCTAATTAATGGCTGGCAGGTAATGGGAAATGAATGGAATGGCATTGGCTTATGGGGCACTCCCTCTGGATGGATTAAGATAACAGGCCTCGTCCCAAAGCAAAGGAAGAAAGAGGCTTGCTCACATAAAATATCCCAGCAAGGGAAAGATCAGCCCCATAACATATTCAGGTATATCCACAATCGCATATTCTGGGCCATCTGCAGCCTATATATATGTATTTCCAGCAATGTCCAGGCCATTTCCTTTCGATGGCAGATCCCGTGGAAGTTCACTTTGTTTTGCTGTCGGACCAGGAGAGTGAATCGAATGGGTTACATAGGCAGGACATGCGAGTTCTCATACATTTCCTGGCGCTGTTAGCCTGCCCTAATCTACTTCCTTCTCCTTTTTAGAAGTGACTGTTTACTCATCTTTTCCGAAGTGAGCATATACTGAATCTCCCCTAGTGTAAGAAAGTAGATTTCTATTTCTAAAAATTACCTCTTGTAAGTGAGTGTATAAAATGGCATATCTAAGTTAGTTTGAAAGCCGGATTATTAAAATCCCAATGCCCTCTTTTGACATTGTTCGAGTTCTCTAGCGCCTGAGTCTGTTATGGTGAGTGAGGAAGCCTTTAAATTGAAAGCATGCCTTTATTTTATTCAAGTAGGAATTATAGGAAAGCTAGCAATTCTTCAAGTGAGAGTTTACATCCAGTGCTACATTTAGAGTTCCAGTTGCAGGAAAGGGAAAGAGACTTAGGAGAGCCAGCAGGCGCCAGCAAGCTAGGTTTTAAGTGAGCAATCTTGTGATTTCCTTGCCATCCAATTACAATTACAGTTGCTATCTAGTTTCAGTGCCTGTGAGTAAACCAGTTCAACCAAGGATAAAAGCATATTCCGATTCTGACTAGCTGATTATAGAGTCATATGCTAGGCCAGTTTCCAATCATCCTGTTTTTAGTTTGTCGTGCCAGGTGAGCAAATGGGTTCCCCAGGCAGTAATTGGTTGCAGGGCATTTTCCTTAGATGTTTTTTCTGTCCTATAGATATAGAACAACAGGTAAAGCCTTAATGAAACCTTTGGGTGATCAAAGAAGAGAATCAAGGCTCCTCTCCTTTTTTAGGAATCTACAACTCTCTTTACTGAGCGAGACTCTACCCAAGTCTAAAGAATTCTCCAAAGAGCCTTCTTCTAACTATGAGAGTAAGCAAGCTACCGGAAGTGAAGCTTCTGGCTCCCCCTTTGAATTTCCAATTCCTTATTTTTGTTCTACTTTGGTGGAGCAATCCGAACTCTCGACAAAATATAAAAGAGCGTCTTCGAATCTGTGTAGACACCTCAATGAACTCATGTGGACACTCCTCAGCCTGAGCCGAGGACAATTTATAAAAAATACACATTAAGATGTTGACCCGTTTTTCTTTTCTTTGCTGATTCTTCTCAATTAAATTTGCCATGTTGCACTAAGTTACTTACGTATGTATGCATGCGGTCCAGGAACACTTTGGGGTGAACACCCATCCGAACAAGTAGGGTCAATAGTTCAACATTTAGGCCGTAACATTTAGCAACAAAAAAATCTTTAACCCAACAAGTGCTCTCCGAACCAAGCTAGACAGTCTCCTATCACTAGGCTCACCAACCAACTTGGACTTTTATTCTGATTATTCCTACCGGATATCAAAACCATAAGGATTGTTTTCAGCCATGAGTTCCCATATTATACATAAGCCCTCTTGGATGGGCTGGGCCATTCCATCAAATCTTTGAGAAGGGTCCCAATCTCGTATTTTATGGTCGGCGTGGCGATAGGCTTCGCTTCTATGACTACCTCCCCAGCCGTTGCAAAGACTGAGCGAGAACGGTAAGGGCGGAATGTCGTTGCGCGGGGATGCTATTAGCCAAGCTGGGGCAAACAAAGCCGTCCGGCCCCCTACCGAATTAGGAATGCGAAGGTCTTTCCTTCGAAAGGAGATCGGGGAAATAAAGAGCTATGTTATTGACCGACCCTTTCGTAGTAACTTCGAATCAATAGTCCTATCCTTTTTTATCATTTTGTTTGAGGCGGGCTGAATAGAGAATGAAATGCAAAAATACAGGAAGAGTTCCAAACCGGTTTAAGGGCTGCTCGTCCTACCGAAGTACTAAAGGCTTTCGAGGCTTACACCTCCCTATTACACGACCTAAAAAAAGGTAGCTTGCTGTAGCACCCTTAGAAGAAATCTAAGCCTTTTGAAGTGCCAGTAGTAATAGTTGTGGCCACACCAACCCTTTCGTTCATATCGTTCCGGGTTTCTATCTATATGACCTCCGGGCGGTACAAAGTACACCTCTTCCGTAGAGGCATGTAGTAACCTACCTAACCTTTAAGAGTATGTTCTAGGGGGGAGCCCTCTTATCTATCAATGGAAAGATCTCCGTGCGTGATAAGGAATCCTATAAAAAATCGATTGAGACTCCCTCCCCGGTCCCACGAAGATCTCTACGTACTTGTCAAGTCCAGGACAACTGAGATCTTCCGATCGGTGTTTGCAAAAATGTCGAGCCGACGGGGTCAGGTACCAGTAGTGACAATGGCAAAGGGGGGAGCTGGGCACTGCTGAACCGGAAGAGATTGCTCAGGATGAGTGTATGGGTAACAAAGCCGAGAAGAGTGTAGTCAAGGTGCGAGTTTAACGAGCGAGGAGAGTGATTTGGCCCATAGAAGCGAGGATCTGGAAGAGAGGGTTGATATTGGGTCAACTATGGCAATGACTGAGGGGGACTTGTTCTGTGATAAACAAATGACTCCAAACAAGAACCTCAGGGCAGTCAATCCTAAGAAAAAAGGTGAACCTGAAGCAGTAAGAGTAAGCGTTCAGGGCTAGTGCTATGAACTTTTTTCCACCTTTTTCGAATCAAATGATTCAGTGCTCTCAGAAAGTGAGCGGATCAAAGGCTTCCTATTCAGCAGATTCGGATTATTCGACTTTAGATGCTTCAGATGCTTCCTCGACCACGCAGTACGTACTTCTGTTTGGAGAGTCTGTTCCTTACTTAGCTAGGACTTTGAGTGACTAGAGTAGCCCCTCTGTATCCGAAGGCGCCTTTTTGTTTATGCACCTGAAACGGCTTCCGATTTTACTTACTTATAGTAAAGTGGATCGACCCCGTTCAGTAGAATTACGAAGAAAGAAGGCTAGGCTTCTTGAACCAGAGCTAATTCGATCTTCCCCTTTCGACAATGTGTTTGAATAGCAAGCAAAAGTACCACGACCGAACAATTCTATTCAGTTAACAAACAACTTCTAGAATGAACTACATCCATCAACCAGCATACCTTTCTTATCGTAACTACGATCTGTCTTCGGTGTTGATATGATCTTTCTATCAAGAGAAGATCGGGAATTGCCGATAGGCTTTTCTTTTAGCTCTCACTCATCCCGGGTGATTCTTATTATTCTTGGCCACTAAGGTGGCTTTTGACCAAGAGAACGAGCTAGACAGAAAAGGTACCACCGAAAGAAGGTCGACCTCACCCCCTTTGGTAAACCGAAGCAGAGAAAGAGGAAGAAGCAAAGTTAGGCCATTCGATTAGGGATGTTCTCACCTGTGCGTACTATCTTCAAGAAGGAATATACAAAATAACCTTCTTCTTTTTCACATCTCCCAAGTTCGAATGCTTTTATGCTGTTAAAAGAAATCGAATACCATTCGTGACCCAATTCAAAAACGGAGTTACTGAAGACCTTCTTCCCCTTTCCCGCCTATCCCTCCCGCAAGAGAGGACTCGTTCTGGCTTTAAAGAGCCTCTTTTTTAGCAGTCTCGCCCATAAGATAAGAGAAGATTGACCATCTCTTTTTCCAAGCTTCTTTCTGCTTCTTCTCGGCGTAACGAAATAACTAGATGAGGAGAGGCCTCAGGTTTCAAATCTCTACCCTACGCCTTACGAGGGCTCCCTAGCCAGATTAACTCCCAAGGGTCAATCAAGCGCTTGAAACTAGTTCAAATAGTCATCACAGTCTTCGTTCCTGCTTTCAACGATACTTTCTTAGCTGCATCAGCTTGTAAAACTCTCTCTCTCTCTTTCACCAGGAAAGGGAGAGCGGACAAAGTACGATTTGGGTTGGGTAAGAAGAGCGTACGATAAGAGTAAGCAGATGATGTCGATAGAAGACGATTCATGGGATCTTACTCAAAGTCAAAGAAAAGAGTGTTCCTCGGGAGACAGCACGACCTTCCATGTAACGCCCCAGTTTTTGTGTGTTTTTATTTAATCGAGTCGTGTGATTATTTTATTATTATTTTATTTTATTTTTGACTTTTATCTGAAAATATGTTATTTTTCTATGTTGTGATATTTTATCGGGTTTTGGGAACATTTGCGAGACATTTGAGTGTGGGGGTATTTTGGTCATTTCATAATATTTTTAATTAAGTTAGTAAGAATAGAATAGAAAGAGAGAAAAATAGAGAGAAAGAAAAAGAGAAGAAGGAAAAAGGAGAGAAAAGAGAAGAATAAGAGAAATAGTGAGAAAAACTTGGAAAATTCAAGAAATCAACTCCTAGAATCGGTTTAATCGGGTAAGGGTGCGAAACTCAATTATTGTATGATTGTGTATGATTATGTATGTGTATTTGTGGTTGTTCTTGGATTGATTTGGAGAAACTTAGTAAAACCCATATTTTGTAAAATTGAGTAGGAATCGATTAAATGTGTTGGAAATCATGTTTTTATTGTTCATTATTGTTGGTATATGATAGATACATGTTGCTATGCATTGTATTGGTAATTTTCTGGGTGTAGGTGAGAAATTGGAGTGTTTTGATTAAGAAAACGCAGAACAAAGTTCTGCAGTAATTTTTCTGGTTTTTCCAGGTCATACGCGTATGGGGCATGTTCATACGCGTATGGACCTTGGCAATACGCGTAACATGGGCGAGCCATGGGCCAATACGCGTATGGGCCTTCAATTTTCTCGGCCATCTGGTGATTTGCGTATGATACGCGTAGCATTTCAGGGCAATACGCGTACGAGGTTGGGCATTACGCGTACGGACTTTTACACGTGAACTTTGGGAAAAATGAGTCTCTGCCCATACGCGTATGGCTCAGGGCAATACAAATATGGACAGGAGGATGGTAAAATGGGACTTTTCAAAATATCGTTTTCATTTTTCTTTCGTAACTTGGGTTCCGTTTATCTGATTTTTACATTCTTGGTATCATTGTGTAGCTATTGAATTGTACTTTCTTATTATGATGATTTGGAAAATTGTTAGCCGATTTATTTGTGTCGGAAATCGGGAATAGTGTCGATTGTTGACTTTTGTCGTAGTAATTGTGCGTAATTGATGTGTATTATGCAAGGTGCTATTGTGTGACGTAAATGTATGTGTTTAGATGGCGTTGTGATGATTTGTGGCCGTATGGAAATTAAATGCATTGTTTTGGGCATAAGTGAAAAGTGTGATTTTGTTGATGTAGATGAATGCATGTATGTGTATGCATATTAAATGTCATGAGTCATTGTATGCCAAGCATCATGATATGCATTGTTGAGACGTCCTGAGTGACGGTTTGATTTCCAGAGGGAATTTGCTATAACTTCGTGTGCCCATGTGGGGTGTGAGCGATGATTATAGACGATCATGTGCCCATGTGGGGTGTGAGCGATCAGATCGTGTGCCCGTGTGGGGTGTGAGCGATCCATAAACGTCGTGTGCCCGTGTGAGGTGTGAGCGACGGGGGACATCGTATGCCCGACGGGGAGTTACAGTGATGTAACGAGCGATGATTCCAGCAGAGTTCCTGAGTGAACTAGTGATGAGAAATATTGGAAGTCGGTACCCGCATGTGCATATGCATAGAGTCGTTGTGTCGGTCTCTTGCATTTGCATAAAATCATTATGGTTTGTTTATGTGTGGAATTGTGGATAAAATTGATAAATTGATATATGGATATGTGTACGGTTGGTATACCTTGCTGATGGAGATATGAATTATTCCCTGTATTGCCTTGTGTTTGCATTATAGTGTGAGTTGTGGTGAGAACCGTATATATGTGTATTCTTTGTGTTATATATAATTGTATGTAACTGTATTATGATTATTTTTCTCACCCTTCTGCTGTTTTATAATGCTCTATGAGGCATTGCAGATTAGAGTTGCTGGAGGTATTTTTGTGAAGCTTAGGACTTCATTCTTTTGTCGGTCGGCTCTGATATGTGACACCGGGTAGTTAGGGAGGCCGTTTGTGATATTTGTGTATTATGTATATATATCTTTTGGCTTGAGTATGTACAACGTGATGTATGACAAACTTTTCATGATATATATATATATATATATATATATATATATATATATATATATATATATATATATATATATATATGTTATTCAGTTTTAGATTTTCCGCTTTTATTCTAAAATATGAAATGTGGGTGTAAGGAACTGAGTTCCTCTGTTGATTGCTACCCCACTGTTGCATATCTTTATGGGCAGGTGTTGTATGTTTGTTTTAATATAATGTGATTCCCCCCAGTCTATGCCATGATAATTTAGATATACTCTGATGAAATTTTGAATTTTCTGTTACCCCGCTTTATTTAATTGGGGGTATAGATTGGGGGTGTTACATTAAGTGGTATCAGAGCCAGTTTGTGTCAGTCCGTGCGAGTCTGTGTCAGTTGTGTCAGTCCTTGTTGGTCTTGGCGTTTGGTTGAGCTGTTTGTTTAACCATAGTTTCTGTTATTGGAAATGAACAGAATATGGCTGGTAGGAACGATGTTGCTTTGGCTGCTGCTATGCAAGCTATGACTCGTGCTGTGCAGGGTGCAGCTAATGCTGTTGGTAATAATGAGTTCAGGAAGAACAAACCGCCTGTCTTCAAAGGAAGATATGATCCTGATAGTGCTCAGATTTTGCTGAAAGAGATTGAAAGGATATTCCGAGTGATGGATTGTGCTGAAGATCAGAAGGTGAGACTGGGTACTCACATGTTATTGGAAGAAGCTGATGATTGGTGGGTTAGTACTCGTCGTGTGTTGGAAGCTGCAGAGGAGGAGATTACTTGGGCCGTGTTTAGCGTTGAGTTTCTGAGGAGGTATTTTCCTGAAGATGTAAGAGGAAAGAAGGAAATTGAGTTCTTGGAACTGAAACAAGGTAATATGTCTGTTGTTGATTATACTGCTAAGTTTGTGGAACTTGTGCAGTTTTATCCTCATTATGCTGAAGCGACTGCTGAATTCTCTAAGTGTGTGAAGTTTGAGAATGGCTTGCGTCCTGAGATAAAGCAGGCGATTGGATATCAGAGGATTTGGAGGTTTTCTGATTTGGTGGATTGCTGTAGGATTTATGAAGAGGACAGTAAGGCTCGTTCTACTCACTACAAGAGTGTGAGCGAGAGGAAAGAAAAGCAACAGTTCCGTGGTGGTCCGTATGTGACACCAGCTGATAAGGGTAAACAGAGGGGGAATTTTGAGAAAAGGTCAAGTGGAGGAGGTATGTCTGGTCCCATGAGGTGTTATAAATGTGGTGAGTTGGGGCATCGTCAGTTTGAGTGCAGGAAAGATTTGAGGAAGTGTACTAATTGTGGAGGTGTAGGACATGTTGCAGCTGATTGTGCCAGGAAGAATGTGGTGAAATGTTACAACTGCGGTGAACCTGGTCATATTAGTACCAAGTGTCCGAAACCGAAGCAAGCTCCAGCTAGTGGAAAGGTATTTACTTTAGCGGGGACTCAGACTTTAAGTGCAGATCGTCTGATCAGAGGTACTTGTTTTATTAATAGTACGCCTTTAGTTGCTATTATTGACACTGGAGCGACTCATTCGTTTATTTCGTCTGAGTACGCGAAGCGTTTGAATCTTGTGTTGTCTGTGATGGGTGGTGAGATGGTTATTGATACTCCAGCAATGGGGTCAGTAACTACTTCTTTGGTTTGTTTGAGTTGTCCTTTGACCATTTATGGTAAAGACTTTGAGATGGATTTGGTGTGTTTGTCGTTGGAGGGATTAGATGTGGTTCTAGGTATGAATTGGTTGCAATTCAATAGGGTTCATATCGATTGTTATCATAAGCTGGTAAGGTTTCCTTCTCTTGAGGAAGACGAAGCTCGAGTTTCTTATCTACCAAAGAGTTGAAGAGACTTTTGGCGGATGAAGCTCAGTTATTTGGTTTGTTTGCATCTTTGATTGTGGATAGTCAAGTTTCACTTGATGTGTTTCCTGTTGTGTGTGAATTTCCGGAAGTGTTTCCTGAGGATATTTCAGATTTTCCGCCAGAGAGAGAGGTGGAGTTTTCTATAGATCTAGTTCCTGGTACTAGACCTGTTTCTATGGCACCTTATCGTATGTCGGCATCTGAGTTGGTGGAGTTAAAGAAACAGTTGAATGAGTTGTTGGAAAAGAGGTTTGTGAGACCAAGTGTGTCGCCTTGGGGTGCTCCAGTTTTATTGGTGAAAAAGAAAGATGGAAGTATGCGGTTGTGTATTGATTATCGCCAGTTGAATAAGGTGACGATCAAGAATAAGTATCCTCTTCCAAGAATTGATGATCTGATGGATCAGTTGGTTGGTGCTTGTGTGTTTAGTAAGATTGATTTGAGATCCGGATATCATCAGATTAGGGTAAAGGAAGAAAACATTCAGAAGACAGCTTTTAGGACACGATACGATCATTATGAATATTCTGTGATGCCGTTCGGGGTTTCTAATGCGCCAGGTGTGTTTATGGAATACACAAATTGTATTTTTCACGAGCATCTGGATCGATTTGTCGTTGTGTTCATTGACGACATTTTGATTTATTCTAAGTCTCGGGAAGAGCACGCAGAGCATTTGCGTATTGTTTTGCAGGTTTTGAAAGAAAGGAAGCTTTTTGCCAAATTGTCTAAGTGTGAATTCTGGTTGTCGGAGGTGAGTTTTCTTGGACACGTAATTTCAGGTAATGGTATTTCTGTGGATCCATCTAAAGTATAAGCAGTTCTACAATGGGAGGCTCCAAGATCTGTTACTGAAATTCAAAGCTTTTTGGGTTTGGCCGGTTATTATCGAAGGTTTATTGAGGTTTTTTCTAAGCTAGCACTTCCTTTGACCCAGTTGACTTGTAAAGGGCAAGCGTTCATTTGGGACATTCGGTGCGAGGAAAGTTTTAATGAGCTGAAGAGAAGATTGACGACAGCTCCGATTTTGATTTTGCCGAATCCTAATGAACCATTTGTGGTTTATTGTGATGCTTCTTTGATTGGTCTAGATGGTGTTCTGATGCATGAAGGTAAGGTGGTGGCTTATGCTTCAAGGCAATTAAGAGTTCATGAGAGGAATTATCCTACTCATGATCTTGAGTTAGCGGCTGTGGTTTTTGTGTTGAAGATCTGGAGGCATTATCTCTACAATGCAAGGTTTGAAGTCTTTAGTGATCACAAAAGTTTGAAATATTTGTTTGATCAGAAAGAGCTTAATATGAGGCAACGTAGATGGTTGGAATTCTTGAAGGACTACGACTTTGGCTTGAATTACCATCCTGGTAAAGCTAACGTGGTAGCCGATGCGTTGAGTCGGAAATTGTTAGATATGTCCGCTTTAATGGTTAAGGAGTGGGAACTTTTGGAATCGTTTAGAGACTTGAGTTTGGTTTGTGAAGTGACGTCGGTTAGCGTGAGGCTTGGAATGTTAACGGTTACTAATGATTTTCTGATGACTGTTAGTGAGAAGCAAAAGCTGGATGTGAAATTTGTGGATTTGATGTTGGTTAGAGAAAAAGACGCGAATAGTGATTTTCAAGTGGATATTAATGGTGTTTTGAGATTCCGAGGTAGAATTTGTATTCCTGATGATGCGGAGTTGAAAAAGATGATTTTGGAAGAAGGGCACCGGAAAAATTTGAGTATACATCCGGGAGCGAATAAGATGTATCAGGATTTGAAGAAGATTTTCTGGTGGTCTGGATTGAAAAGAGATGTGGCTCAGTATGTTTATGCATGTTTGACTTGTCAGAAATCGAAGGTGGAACATCTGAGACCTAGTGGTTTGTTGCAGCCGTTGGATATTCCGGAATGGAAATGGGATAACATTTCTATGGATTTTATAACAGGATTACCGAATACTCAACGAGGGCATAATGCTATTTGGGTTGGTTTTTGATAGGCTGACTAAATCGGCTCATTTTATTCCGATTGACATCAGTTTTCCTTTGGAGCGGTTAGCTGAGATTTACATCAGTGCGATTGTGAAGTTGCATGAGGTTCCATTGAGTATTGTTTCTGATCGAGATCCTAGGTTTACCTCGAGATTTTGGGAAAGTTTGCAGAAGGCGTTGGGTTCTAAATTGAGATTGAGTTCGGCTTATCATCCGCAGACGGACGGTCAGACGGAGAGGACGATTCAGTCGTTGGAAGATTTGTTGCGAGCGTGTGTTTTGGAACAAGGTGGTGCGTGGGATAGTTATCTTGCATTGATTGAGTTCACGTATAATAACAGTTCCCATTCTAGAATTGGAATGACACCGTTTGAAGCACCGTATGGACGAAGGTGTCGAACACCTTTGTGTTGGCACGAATCCGGTGAGAGAACGGTAGTTGGACCAGAGTTGGTACAGCAGACGACGGAGAAAGTGAAGCATATTCGAGAGAAAATGAAGGCTTCTCAGAGTAGGCAAAAGAGTTATCATGATCGGAGGCGAAAAGATCTTGAGTTCCAAGAGGGCGATCATGTATTTTTGAGGGTTACGCCGGTAGCAGGTGTGGGTCGTGCATTGAAATCGAAGAAACTTACTTCTCGGTTCATTGGTCCTTACCAGATATCCGCGAGAGTTGGTGCGGTGGCGTATAGGGTGGCGTTGCCGCCGAATCTGTCGAATTTGCACGATGTGTTCCATGTTTCACAGCTTCGGAAGTATGTTCCGGATCCGTCGCATGTGATTCCGATGGATGAGGTTGAGGTAAGGGAGAACCTTACGGTTGAGGCATTACCAGTTAGGATTTTGGACCGCGAGGTGAAGCGGTTGAGAGGCAAAGATATTGCACTTGTGAAAGTGGCGTGGGGAGGCGCTGCTGAGGGCAATTTGACTTGGGAGTTGGAGAGTCGGATGCGGGAGTCGTATCCAGACTTGTTCGTCTCAGGTATATTTTCGAGGACGAAAATTTATAAGTGGGGGAGAGTTGTAACGCCCCAGTTTTTGTGTTTTTATTTAATCGAGTCGTGTGATTATTTTATTATGATTTTATTTTATTTTTTACTTTTATCTGAAAATATGTTATTTTTCTATGTTGTGATATTTTATCGGGTTTTGGGAACATTTGCGAGACATTTGAGTGTGGGGGTATTTTGGTCATTTCATAATATTTTTAATTAAGTTAGTAAGAATAGAATAGAAAGAGAGAAAAATAGAGAGAAAGAAAAAGAGAAGAAGGAAAAAGGAGAGAAAAGAGAAGAAGAAGAGAAATAGTGAGAAAAACTTGGAAAATTCAAGAAATCAACTCCTAGAATCGGTTTAATCGGGTAAGGGTGCGAAACTCAATTATTGTATGATTGTGTATGATTATGTATGTGTATTTGTGGTTGTTCTTGGATTGATTTGGAGAAACTTAGTAAAACCCATATTTTGTAAAATTGAGTAGGAATCGATTAAATGTGTTGGAAATCATGTTTTTATTGTTCATTATTGTTGGTATATGATAGATACATGTTGTTATGCATTGTATTGGTAATTTTCTGGGTGTAGGTGAGAAATTGGAGTGTTTTGATTGAGAAAACGCAGAACAAAGTTCTGCAGTAATTTTTCTGGTTTTTCCAGGTCATACGCGTATGGGGCATGTTCATACGCGTATGGACCTTGGCAATACGCGTAACATGGGCGAGCCATGGGCCAATACGCGTATGGGCCTTCAATTTTCTCGGCCATCTGGTGATTTGCGTATGATACGCGTAGCATTTCAGGGCAATACGCGTACGAGGTTGGACATTACGCGTACGGACTTTTACACGTGAACTTTGGGAAAAATGAGTCTCTGCCCATACGCGTATGGCTCAGGGCAATACGCGTATGGACAGAAGGATGGTAAAATGGGACTTTTCAAAATATCGTTTTCGTTTTTCTTTCGTAACTTGGGTTCCGTTTATCTGATTTTTACATTCTTGGTATCGTTGTGTAGCTATTGAACTGTATTTTCTTATTATGATGATTTGGAAAATTATTAGCCGATTTAATTGTGTCAGAAATTGGGAATAGTGTCGGTTGTTGACTTTTGTCGTAGTAATTGTGCGTAATTGATGTGTATTATGCAAGGTACTATTGTGTGACGTAAATGTATGTGTTTAGATGGCGTTGTGATGATTTGTGGCCGTATGGCAATTAAATCCATTGTTTTGGGCATAAGTGAAAAGTGTGATTTTGTTGATGTAGATGAATGCATGTATGTGTGTGCATATTAAATGTCATGAGTCATTGTATGCCAAGCATCATGATATGCATTGTTGAGACGTCCTGAGTGACGGTTTGGATTCCAGAGGGAATTCGCTATAACTTCGTGTGCCCATGTGGGGTGTGAACGATCGGATCGTGTGCCCGTGTGGGGTGTGAGCGATCCATAAACGTCGTGTGCCCGTGTGGGGTGTGAGCGACGGGGGACATCGTATGCCCGACGGGGAGTTACAGTGATGTAACGAGCGATGATTCCAGCAGAGTTCCTGAGTGAACTAGTGATGAGAAATATTGGAAGTCGGTACCCGCATGTGCATATGCATAGAGTCGTTGTGTCGGTCTTTTGCATTTGCATAAAATCATTATGGTTTGTTTATGTGTGGAATTGTGGATAAAATTGATAAATTGATATATAGATATGTGTACGGTTGGTATACCTTGCTGATGGAGATATGAATTATTCCCTGTATTGCCTTGTGTTTGCATTATAGTGTGAGCTGTGGTGAGAACCGTATATATGTGTATTCTTTGTGTTATATATAATTGTATGCAACTGTATTATGATTGTTTTTCTCACCCTTCTGCTGTTTTATAATGCTCTATGAGGCATTGCAGATTAGAGTTGCTGGAGGTATTTTTGTGAAGCTTAGGACTTCATTCTTTTGTCGGTCGGCTCTGATATGTGACACCAGGTAGTTAGGGAAGCCGTTTGTGATATTTGTGTATTATGTATATATATCTTTTGGCTTGAGTATGTACAACGTGATGTATGACAAACTTTTCATGATATATATATATATATATATATATATATATATATATATGTGTGTGTTATTCAGTTTTAGATTTTCCGCTTTTATTCTAAAATCTGAAATGTGGGTGTAAGAAACTGAGTTCCTCTGTTGATTGTTACCCCACTGTTGCATATCTTTATGGGCAGGTGTTGTATGTTTGTTTCAATATAATGTGATCCCCCCCGGTCTATGCCATGATAATTTAGATATACTCTGATGAAATTTTGAATTTTCTGTTACCGCTTTATTTAATTGGGGGTATAGATTAGGGGTGTTACATTCCACGCCACCCAAACACTTATCGTCAGTCAACCTTTCCATCAGCCATTGCTCCACCAGCAGTCAGTTCTGCTCCTTTGAATTTCGGGGCTACGGTTCAATAAGTTTTTAAATGAAAAAAAAGAGTGTTCCTCGGGCGGCACAAAACTAGAGATGTAGAATCACATCTTACGACATATGTACTGAGGAGATCATCACTCAGGAGACATGGTAACAAGCCCGGTAACCAGTTTCTTCCAATGTGGTCAACCTTCCCAGATAAAATGTTGGCATACCAATCAGGGTTCCATCCTTCCAGTGAAGAAGGACTTGCTATAGCAGACTGGAACGACTTTACTCTCTCTATATACGATACGATATTTTAGTCGCTTCTTTATTTTTTTTATTGAATTGCAAAGCCGAAAGCAAACAGACCAACAAGCAAGAACGATTATTGATTCCCTTACTTATCCTAATCCCCAGGTTGCTATATCTAAAGCATCTGAAATGGATCCGCCTCCTTAATAGGGAAAACCCTTTCCTTATTGATACTCGTTTTTATCCCGTATAACCAGATCTTGTGTTCGGAGAACAATCCAGTGCTACATTTACAGTTCCAGTTGCAGGAAAGGGAAAGAGACTTAGGAGAGCCAGCAGGCGCCAGCAAGCTAGGTTTTAAGTGAGCAATCTTGTGATTTCCTTGCCATCCAATTACAATTACAGTTTCTATCTAGTTTCAGTGTCTATGAGTAAACCAGTTCAAGCAAGGGTAAAAGCATATTCCGATTCCGACTAGCTGATTATTGAGTCATATGCTAGGCCAGTTTCCAATCATCCTGTTTTTAGTTTGTCGTGCCAGGCGAGCAAATGGGTTCCCCAGGCAGTAATTGGTTGCAGGGCATTTTCCTTGGAAGTTTTTTTTGTCCTATAGATATAGAACAACAGGTAAAGCCTTAATGAAACCTTTGGGTGATCAAAGAAGAGAATCAAGGCCCCTCTCCTTTTCTAGGAATCTACAACTCTCTTTACTGAGCGAGACTCTACCCAGATCTAAAGAATTCGCCAAAGAGCCTTCTTCTAACTAGGAGAGTAAGCAAGCTACCGGAAGTGAAGCTTCTGGCTCCCCCTTTGAATTTCCAATTCCTTCTTTTCGTTCCACTTAGGTGGAGCAATCCGAACTCTGACAGAATATAAAAGAGCGTCTTCGAACCTGTGTAGACACCTCAACGAACTCATGAGGACACTCCTCAGCCCGAGCCGAGGACAATTTATAAAAAATACACATTAAGATGTTGACCCGTTTTTCTTTTCTTTGTTGATTCCTCTCAATTAAATTTGCCATGTTGCACTAAGTTACTTACGTATGTATGCATGCGGTCCAGGAACACTTTGGGGTGAACACCCATCCGAACAAGTAGGGTCAATAGTTCAGCATTTAGGCCGTAACATTTAGCAACAAAAAAATCTTTAACCCAACAAGGGCTCTCCGAAGCAAGCTATATAGTCTCCTATCACTAGGCTCACCAACCAACCTGGACTTTTATTCTGATTATTCCTATCGGATATCAAAACCATAAGGATTGTTTCCAGCCTTGAGTTCCCATATTACATAAGCGCTCTTGGGTGGGCTGGGCCATTCCATCAAATCTTTGAGAAGGGGATCAATCTCGTATTTTATGGTCGGCGTGGCGATAGGCTTCGCTTCTACGACTGCATCCCCAGCCGTTGGAAAGACTGAGCGAGAACGGTAAGGGGCGGAATGTCATTGCGCGGGGATGCGATTAGCCAAGCTGGGGAAAGCAAAGCCGTCCGGCCCCCCTACCGGATTAGGAATGCGAAGGCCTTTCCTTTGAAAGGAGACCGGGGAAATAAAGAGCTATGTTATTGACCGACCCCTTTCGCAAAGTCTTCTGGTACACACAAAAAAGTTCAAAAAATGACTTCTGGAACTCTTTTGTAAAGTCTTCCGGTACACAAAAATTGACTACCGGAACTCTTTTGCAAAGTCTTCCGGTACACAAAAAAATAAGTTTAAAAATGACTACCGGAACTCTTTTGCAAAGTCTTCCGATACGTGAAATAAAATTTTAAAAATATTTTAAAAAATAAAATAAAAAATTAGTTCAAAATATACAAGGACAAAATTGGTATTTTTTATAAAATGTAGGAGTATAGGGATAAAAATAGGGGTATAAGGTAAAATTTTCACAGTTCAGGAGATACTTATTTGAAGTGCCTTCCAGAGATAATTTAAAATCTAGAGGTATTATCTCATCCGATGTTTCTTCTCCTTGTGTTTTTTGTAATTGTGTCGAAAAATCGTTGGAGCATATATTTTTGAGATGTAGAGTTTTGTCTATTATTCGGATGGAGATTAGGGAGTGGATTGGTTTTGAGGATGTTTTGGGGGAGGCTCCGAATTGTTTCAAGGATAGCTTCTTGAGTTGGTACTCCTTTTGCATTTCCCGAAAAGTTAGAGAGGGGAAGGCCAAAGTGCTTTGATTGGCTATATGTTGAAATATTTGGATCTTGAGGAATGACATAATTTTTGAGAACATTGGTTGGAACATTCTCGATGTTGTGTGGAGTACCAAGTTTTCCATTTGGACATGGTCTTTTATTGGAGATATTGTAAAACCAAGTGCAATTTTTACTACTTTTGTAAAAACCTGTTGTTTTTACTTTCTTAGGATCGCATGGTTTTCATTTTCTCTCTTTTGTCGAGTTTGTTACAACTCGGTTCTTTTTTGTAAACAGGTTTCGAGAACCCTTAGTTCTCGCTTTTATGAATTACTTGCTTAAAAAAAAAGTGTCTTATTCCAACTTATCTACATATAAAAATTATGTTAGAGAATAGTTTGAGATTACTCTTAAGCTATTTGTCGGTAAATGTTTCCATATTGTTTTATAAATTAGCCTATAATTTATTTTAAAAATAATTTAACTTTATTTTTTAGACAAACCGCTTTTACATAAATATTTCCCAAAATACTTCATAATAATTGTTGCATTTAAAAATTTTATTTGTCTTAAAATGTTTTTCATTTTATATTATCATACAATTTTAATTTTTATCTTTCAATTATACCTCTAATTAATATTTTTAATTTATTATTTTTAATATACATTAATATTAATTTAAATACACCAATAATTAATAAAAATAATATAATAAAATCACTATTCAATCTTTTTTCTATTTATTGCATTGTCTTAATATATATATAAAAGTGTCAAATATAACATTTATTTTGAGACAGAATAAACTACAAATAAATTATTTATTCAAACATGCCTTAAAATCTAAAATTTGCTCTAACTTTTTCTACCGACCTATGGGGAATGGAATACATAATGAAAATTATTCTTATGATGATGAAGTGAATATTTACTCCCTCCGTCCCTTTTTAAGTGTCACTTTTAGAATAATATTTTGTTTTCTTTTTAATTGTCATTTATAAAGTTAAAGATAATTGCACTTTTGTCAAAATTACCCCTATGTATTTTATTACAGAGAGAGAAAAAATAAAATAAATATAATAAATAAGTAAGGGTATTATAGGTAAAAGAAGAATTATAATTTAAAAACTAGTAATATTAATTAATTTTATTGATATATGTGAAAATTGAAAAGATGACACTTAAAAAAGAATGGCGATAGTAACATTTTAAGCATGACACATATTGACCACACATTTCAATTCATGTTACTCCCTCCGTTCCTTTTTAAATGTCACTTTTAGAATAATTTTTTGTTATTTTTTTAATTGTCACTTGCTAGATTTAAGGAAGTATTGATTACACTTTTATCAAAATTACCCCTATGTATTTATTAAAGAGAGAGAGAAAAAGTAAAATAAATGTAATAAATAAGTAGGGGTATTATAGGTAAAAAGATAATTATTGTATAAAAAATAGTAATGTTGATTAGCTTTCTTGGTATGTGTAAAAAATCAAAAAATGACACTTAAAAAGGAACGGAAGTAGTAATAAGTAGTTACCATTAATCAAACCCGAACCCGATTAGTTTGTGTCAAATATCATACTGCCCCACCACCATAATTAGCTTAAACCGTTAATGACAGAATAAAACAATGTGCTATACTCAGGGCCGACTCATTGCAAGAGCAACAAACTCTATAGTATAGGGCCCCAAATATTGGAGGCTCTCAAACTTTTGAAAAGTGTAATTTTTTTGCCATTAATATTAATAGACATAAAAAATATTATAATAAAAATTCAATAAAATAAAAAATGTTATGATAAAAATTTAATACATAAAAAAATAAGATAGATTTAAAGTCAAAATAATTATAATTAAATTTATTTTTAATTAATATATAATTATATTTTATATATTATTTTTAAATATTTTAATTATATTTTATTTTTAAAATACTTGAGCCTATTTTTAAAATTAGAACTGATCTCCGAATTAATTGAGCCGACCCTTATTAAAAAACAAGTAACCTATTAGCAATGAATACATTTACTCTAAAATATTAATGTAATGTTAGTCTATGTTTTCGTCAGCTGTAATGTTCCCTTTATTTTATTGCGTATATGATGGCGTTGAGGTGGGTTGAATGAAAGAGGTATCTTGTCGTTTCTAAGCGCGACAATAATCATTGCATTGTTTCCATCTGCCTGTCGTACAATTCCACTACCTGAAAAGTTGGAATTGGAACAAAATAGAATTAAAAGTGCTTATTAAAAATAAAATTAAATTCATAATACTCTTTTATTACTTCAAAAATTATTACTAGTATGTTAATATGTTTTTAAATCTTAAGTGAAAATAAAAAATAAAAGTTTTACTAGTAATGTTACTTTTTCAAAGAGCGCCACCACAGCGGGTGTGGAGAAGCTCCGTTGAAACATAGGTTTGGCGGCAGTAAGGGTTTGTTACGCCATTAGCATAACAAACTTTATATTTGTATCGTGTATATAAGACCTCATGGCATTGTATTGTAGAGTTCAGTTGAATGAGATAAAAACAATATAGTAGTGCAGATGAAAATCTCTCTCACTCTGCATTTTTACAATTATAGTATGGTATCAGAAGTGGTTCAGATTTGAATCACGGTTCCGCTTCAACCCAATCTCATCTTTATCTTCTCTTTCTTTTTTCTCAGAAAGAAAACCTTCCTCTGCACATCAATAGTGGACTCCTCAAATCAAACCTCACCCACAGAGCATCAAGCACAGTCGCGAAACACTTCGTCAAGCTTCTTCACACCAAACTCCAACAACACCTATGGCTCAAAGCTCTCCATTCAGCTCAAAGATAACAACTATTGAAATTCTGGCATGCAGATCACAGATGTCCTAACACATGTCAAGACATTGTTCTCTGCGTAACTTTAAAACAAGGGCATAATAATCAAACTGATATTCTGAATATCAACAACAGATGTTTCAACATCTGTTACGACATGTTAATCAACAAGCAACTACTGAACTGTAAATTGCAGAATGATAAATAACATAAGATATGTTAACCCAGTTCGGTGCAACTCACCTACATCTGGAGGCTACCTAAGCTAGGAAGAAGAATCCACTATCAGTAGTATAGTTTACAGTAAAACAACCTCTGGTTTACCTATCACTACCCAATGAAAACTTTATCATTAGAAGTCCCATCTAATTGATAAGAGAAAACTCATCTCACTCCCTTAATCACACCCTGTGATATCTAACAGTTATAGTCACAATAATTGTATCATCCTACTTGAAAGACTCCTCTTTTCAATGCAAAGTTCAGCCAAACTTTCTTGACTAACAATCCTACTCGGATTCTATTGGATTTGCTTCAAAGCTTCATCCAAGAAAAATATACAATTCATTACCTAAAGATTTCTGAATCTGTACAAAAAACTAGGTCTTCCACAATGTATCCAACCGATACAAAGGGTGACTTACAACTCAAGAAAGCCTTACGACTCTCAAAACCCTAAACCCTTATTTTACTTTTAACAAAAGTGTTACAAGAGATTAGTTTTTCAGCCCTAGGTCTAAGTCTTCTTTTATAGTCTTCTACTGTCTTGGGCTTCAAATCTTTTTTCAGCTGATTCCTTGATCCA
>JALAZF010001246.1:0-39633 GCA_022829125.1 Lathyrus tuberosus | reverse complement strand
GAGTGGAATTGCTCTCTACTGAAAAATTCGATATTGACTTGCTAAGAAAGGCATTTTTGAGAGTGAGAAGTTAATTTTGAGAAAGGCAAGTGTTGTAGGCCTTTGGTGTACTTAAACTGATCACAATTGAGCTCTATTTATAGTAGAGCAAGTTTGTTTTGCAAGGAATAGTGAATGACAACTGCTGAGTAGGGTTGGCCAATGTTGGCAAATGAGAATCCAAGTCTCCTCTAGCCATTGACTAGAGGTTAGGGCACAGGCTGCTGGTTCCCTTGGTCTTGGATAAGTCTTGACTGAATTCAGTTGCTAATAGCTCAGTCCATGCCACCTTGGTGCTTCCATTGAATGCTCCAATCCAAAATCGGAGTCTTGTCCCTATTTTAGGCAATTCTAGGTTTGGCATGCTATTTCTTGTTCCAAGGACTTTGGAGGCTTGGCTCAGTGATTGTCCCCTTTAGACTTGATCCTCATATGTGTCCAAAGTGATGACAAGGCTTGGAATTGGCTGATTTTGGCAAATCGACCAAAAGTACAAAAATCTGCCTTGCCTTGGCAGTTTTCAGCAAGGCACTTTGCCACTACCATATCTCTTAGCTCAAATTGAATTTGGTGATGTTCTTGGCCATTTTGGAAAGCCCTTATATGATACAACAACTGTTTGATCATATTTGGTTTTGATACTTTTTGGATCCAAGTGAAAAATGTCCCTACATTTGGAAAAAAGTGAAGGCAGATTCTGACAGTGAAAATTTCACTAAGTGTTGGAAAAAGTGACATTTTCACTTTTCAGCCACTTTGATCACTCCATAACTCAAAATCCATAATGAATTGGACTAAGGTCTAGTTGAAGTTTTTGTAGAGGGCCATGAGGGCTACAAATCAAGCTTTGGATGGGGAAGAATGGCTTTGTGGTTTAGGAGTTATGATCCTCCAAAGTTGGTACCCTTTCCACTTTATTTCATAACTTAGAAAATTTTCTAAGTTTTTATGGTTACCCCTTTTACAAGTTATCCCACTTTCTTTGATTTTTCTTGATGAATGATGATTCAAATCATACATTAACATCATTTTAGGGTTAAAAATCCATTTTTATGAAAAATCTCAAAAAGTCAAAGTTGACTTTTGTGCACAGTTGACTTTTTGTCAGACGAATTCCAAACTGTGCAATCCTTTAGGAAATCATGTCCTTGACCTAAATCAAACTTGATGGACATGTTCCATGGGTGTTATAGGGTGTATTGAATCATGTCCTAGGGTTAGGGAGCATGTCCTGGTCAAAAGTCAAAGCTACAATTGACTTTTCTCGCAAAACCCTAACTGTGGTTCAGATGAAATTGAAACTTGTTGCTCAAGCTTCTTGGATCAATCCATTGTGGCAAGTAGATCAATGTGGTATATTAGAGACCCTCAAATCATGTCTTGAGGTCTTGGCTCATGATTTGTCCCAAAAGTTAACTTAGGGGTGAATTAGGTCAAGAAACCCTAATTCCTGATTTTTTATGTATGCATTCCCTGAGGTTAAATTGACTTGATGATTGGGTCCATGAGGTTCCATGGAGCATATTAGGACATGCTTTGAAGTATTGGCTCATGCCCAGAGGAAACTTTCCATCTGGAGGCCCTGGTCGACCAAAACCCTAATTTGGTGACACTGGCGATCTTGAGGCTTGATCTACCTAGAAGGGAGCAACCTTGTGCTTAATCCTTGAAGTGGGAGTCCTCTTGATCCATTGTGGATGTTTGAGAGTGTAGACAAGTTGAAGATCATGTTATTCCTTGATTGATCATTTGTCTAAGGCTCAAAGAGGGCTTGAAACCCTAATTTTGATTGTAGTGAATGCTCAACAATTCCTTGAGGAGATTGATGAGGCATAAGGGTACATCCATATTGTGATGATGATTTGCACAATGATGGGAAATCTTAGTGGTCAAAATTTGGGGTATGACAACACCGAATCTTCAATGGTTAGCAACCTCCTTTGGTTCAATACCCCTTTTCGTTGGTCAATTACTATTTGTTCAGTAGGTACCAACACCCCCTTTGAGTCACAACCTTCTCTTGGTTCTACACCCTTTATTTTGGTTGATCACAGTTTTTCTGCTAAAACCAATGCTTCTCTATCCCCACAGAGTGGAAATCCTTTCTTTCTTCGGTTAACCACTGTTTATCAGTTAATATACCGAGGTCCCCTCAGAGTCCAAACACCTTCTCTTGGTTCAGTACTCTCTCCTTTTGGTTCATCACAGCCTGGCTGTTAACACCAAATTCTTTTCCCCACCAGAGTTGTTTATCTCTTTTCTTCGGTTAACCACTGCCAGTCAGTTAACATACCGAGCCCTTTCCTGTTAATCCCCAGTAGGGTCACTACCCTCTGGTCCCCAGCACTGTTGCTTTGTTCTTTTATTTCCCCAGTGGAGTCTTTCCTATCCTTTTGATCCTTTATTTTCTTGGTTTCGACACCATTCTTGGACTTTATCCCCAGTTCGGTCACTATCTTTCCCTTTGTGCTCTTTTTCTTGGTTTTGACACCATTTCTTTGGGGTCCCCAGTGGAGTTCCTTTCTTTCTTTTGTTCTTGATTTTGACACCATTTTCTCTCTTTTTCCTTGTCTTTTTCCTTTTCCGTCTTAGTTCCCCGAACTACGGAAGCTCTGATTCTGCATTCATTGGAACGTATGATATGTAGGCATGAGATCGCGATGATCTTGGCGAGCACACTTCCACCCTTCCACCTTCTTCCATTCCTCTCTGTCCCCTGGTTCCTCTGAACTACGGCGCTCTGATTTCCTCATTGCATTATGAGGGTACGTAGGCACGAGGGCCCCAATCCTCCGCGAGCACTTTCTTTCTTTCTTCCTTTCTTTTCTCTCTCTCTCTCTGTCTCTTTCTCTCTCTCCTTTTCTTTATCTAGAAGCCTTTAGATAGATAACCCATCCAAGCCTAGAAGCAAGCGAAATGGTTCCCGTCGAGTACGACGGATGCGTAAGGTGCTAGTACCTTCCTTTGGCATAACCGACCCCCGTTCCCGTTTCTCTTCCCCTTGGGTTTTATCGATGTTTTCCCTGTCCTTTGGGACTAAATAAAGTTCGATGATGACTCTGTGTTATCTTTGAGTGTGCGATTCACTCAGGTATAAACCAACCATCTTCACACATTGAGAAAAATGATTAGGGTACAAAATTGTTCTTTAAAACACTATGTATTTTTATCATCAAAATATAAGGCTAGATACAGAACCAAATCTTGTTCTAACTATTCATCTATTTTGATGTTTCATGGATATTTATGGAAGACTTAGTCAAATAAGACACTACATAAGTAGATCATCCAAAGAGTGAGGACATTAAAGTGAATAAGGAGGAAAGTGAACAACAGGATATCAAACAAGAAACCTCAAAATAACTTCCTCAATATTGTATCATCATAAAGGCCCATCCATTGGAAAACATTTTGGGAGATATTAAAAAGGGAGTAAGCATTTGTTCTTAATTAAATAACTTATATATCTATTGAGATTTCATGTCTCAAGTTGAAGCTAAAACAATTATCGATGCCCTGATTGACGAAGGTTGGCATCTAGCTATGCAAGAAGAGCTCTATCAGTTCAAAAAAATGATGTATGAGATTTAATTTAATGTCCTAGCAACAAAACCGTTATAGACACCAAATAGTTTTTTCAGAATAAACTCTACCAAAGTATAATAACTATTATAAATAAAGCATGACTTGTGGAAAAATGATATAATCAAGCTGAAAGGATACATTATGAAGAGACTTATGCTCATATGGCTTGCTTGAAGTTATTAGACTTCTTTTGGATTTCACTTTCTATTTTGATTTCAAGTTATATAAGATGGATGTTAGTCTGCTTTCTTAAATTGTTTTATAAACAGAGATGTGTATATCGCACAACCTTCATATTTTAAGGATCACGAAAAACCTGGCCATGTTTTAAAATAAAAAATAGTTTTCTATGGTCTCAAACAAGCTCCTCGAGCTTGGTATGAACGCCTTAGTGGATTATGACTAAGAAAAGAGTGTAACCTTGGAAAATTTGACATCGTATTATTTATAAAAGGTCAGGGAAAACACACCCTTTTAGTTCAAATCTATGTAGATAATATCATATTCACTTTTAGTAATGAGTCTTTGTGTAAATCATTTTTTATACTTGATTCAAATCATTTTCCTGATGCCCACTTCTGTTTGATTTGATTGGAACCAAATTTTGTACATGATTCGAATCACTCACTTTTTCAATAATTTTCTATCAAGGAGGTGACATTTGATCCGAATCAATTTTTGCACATGATTAGAATCACGTTGCTCATGATTCAAATTGTTCTTTTTCTTATTCGAATCAACTGATAGATTTTCAAATTTCAAATTTCCTTTTATTCCTCTTCACTTACTCATTTGATTCAAATCATAGATTGCCCTTAAATCAAATCAAACTGACTTTTTCAACCATTTTGTGTGCTTAATCTCAAGCGTATATAAAAGCTTTTTGTCATAATTTCTATAAAAATCTATCATTCTTATCATAATTTTTCAATATGACTCGAGTGAAAAATCAATTTCCTCTGTTTTGAGTGTTCAAAGTCTTGCAACAAAATTTTTGCATCTTCGATTTCAATTGAGTTTAGATATTGATAATGAGAGTTTTGTAATTGATTTAAGGAGGCGCGTCCTTGAAACTAACTGTTCATGGAGATCTTTTTTAGTGTTTCAGGTTGTTAGCAAGATTGAAGTGTTTTTCAATGGTGGTGACGAATTCCATTAAAAAGAAGTAGGTTTTTCTCTCTAGAATTGTCTTAGTAGTGACTGTATGGAAGGATGAAGATAAGGCGGAGTTCTTCTCAGATCTTAGGACAATTTTGTTGTTCAAGGAATGGGTAGGATCAATGGGTTAATTACTACACTTGAAGGCTTGAAGCAGAATTGGTGATATTGGAAGATTCAAGAAACGTAATTTGAGTAAAGATTACGTAGAAGAGTTTGACTAGTATGATGTATATAACTTAAGATTCAAATAGAAGATTTATTTTTCTCAGTTTATTGTGGAATAATGATTGTATGAACTCTTGGAAATATTTTTCAAATAACAAGGAACTATGCAGGTTTCAATTGGAAATCATTGAAGAAAGCACGTAGACAAAGCGAGGACGAATGCCGAAACACCATAAATCTCGGTGTCATCTCTCTCTCTCTCTCTCTATCTCTCTCTCTCTCTCTCTCTCTCTCTCTCTCTCTCACTCATTTAAATTCGTAGTATTTGCATGCTTAGGTTTTTCAATTTCATTGTATTATATCGTTTGTTCATTGATAATGATTTCTTACGTAAGCAGTAGGTTTTGTTAGAATTGGATAACTTGTTAAGTTAGCTTTGTGATTAATAATCTGAAACGAATTGAACTTAGAACTTCATCTATTGAATCACTGTGTAGAAACGAGTAGTACTTAGAACTCCATCTATTGAATCAATTCATTCCAAGTATTTCATCATATTAATCTTTGATATTTGTGAAAAGAGCAATGTTGACTTGATCAATATTCAAACTGTATAATTTTCATTTTTGCATCAAACCTTCAGTTCTCAACTCATTTTTGAAAACATTCTGATTTAGAAAATGGCGGTTGAATTTTTTAATTTGGGTCTATTCACTCTCTCTAAATGAATTTTCTACTTTCATATTTACACCCGACAGACATAAGATCTCAAACCTCAGTCCTCTGTAATTTGTTACTTTTTCTTGCAAAGCCACATTCCAACCATCATTCATAAGATTTTGGTTCATTCATTAAAATGAGACTAACTAGAGAAAATTCATTTCTTAAAGATGATATGTCCCTTAGAGGATATCTTTGTTCCCAATGAGATCTTCTAAATGTGATCAAGGTGTAATAACATCATCATCGAGTGTAGTATCTTTTGTACCACTATATAATACTTCGTTTTCTTGTGGAGGATTGTTGTCCTGTAAAATCACATGTGGTGAAGGTTTCTTTATGATCTCCAAATCTGTCAAGGCTTTAACTAGCTTGAATTTTTCATTGTCAAGAATTTCGTCATCAAACTTTATATGGATTGATTCCTCAAACCAAACTTTATATGGATTGATTCTTCAAACCATAAGGTTTCATGGTTATAAACTCTACATGCCTTGGATCTTTTAGAGTATTTCAAAGGGATATACTTTTGTGCCTTGACTTCATATTTCTTCAAGGAAATACTTATGTTTAGCATGTAAGATATTCAAATTGATGAAAATATACAATGTTGACTGTTATTCCTTTAAGCAATCCATTAGGAGTCTTGTTTTAGATAGATTTGATATAATCATATTTTAAATGTAACAAGCTGAATTACTATTTCTGTCTAAAAATATTTTGCAATTGTAATAAATAACTTTGATACTAAACTAATATGATGTTTAACTTGAATAACTTGTATGAATGAGTTCAACTTTTTTTTTTGTTTAGGATAATTAACTTTGATACTAATTAATATTATGCTTGACTTGAATAATTTGAATGAGTTCAACTTTTTAGGTTTTGTTTTATTTAATGAATTTACATTTAATTTGTCAACCATATAATTCTTACAATATTGGATAAGTTAAAATCAACACGAAGTCAAAAGGTGTTAGAGATAGATTAAGTGCCAGCTCACCCAATAGTTAGTTAGGTTGTTGTAACTGTATTGGGTGAATGCATTGCTACCTATATAACACTCTCGTGTACACTATTGTAAAATGAATGAAACAGTTATTCTTATCTTCTTCTTCTTCTCTCAGCATATTTTACCTTTCCTTTCTCTTAGCTTCACAGAGTGAAGCTCATTCCATAACAGCCACATTCATCTTTCACAGAGTGAAAGATGTTCAACATGAAACTCTAACATGGTATCATTCGCGTGACGATCCTCCGCGCTTTTCCGCTCAAGCTCGTTGCCCAGCTGTTTTCGTTTCTGGTGGTCTCTGCATCTGTTCTTTTCCGTTCAAGCTCCGTCTTACCCTGCATCCATGGCGTCTGAAGGAAATCAAGAATCTGTAGTAAAAAATCATGCTCCATCTCAAGAAACCCTTAGTGGTTTTGCGTCGTCCAAATCTGCAAACTCCTTTGGACCAAAGCTCTCGATCAAATTGCAGGAAAACAATTACCTCCTTTGGAATCAACAGGTTGAAGGTGTGATTCTTTCTCAGAAAATGCATCGATTCGTAGTGAATCCTCAGATTCCACAGAAGTTTAAATCAGATCAGGATCGGATTATAGGTTTGATTTCTGAGGACTATGAATCTTGGATTGTGCAAGATCAAGCTTTGTTCATCTGGCTATTGTCCACGATTTCTGAATCCGTGTTGCCGAGGGTTCTTGCGTGCAAACATTCATATGAGGTATGGGACAAAATTCATCAATTCTTTAATGCACAAATGAGAGCTAGGGTTAGACAGCTAAGGGTTGAACTCAAATCCACTAAGAAGGGTACCAAATCCATTACTGAGTATGTTCTGCGAATCAAGGCTATAGCAAATTCACTCTTGGCCGTTGGTGATTCAATATCTGAGCAGGACCAAGTGGATTCGATTCTGCAAGGCTTACCTGAAGAGTACAATTCATTTGTTATGAAAATGTATGGGTGCCCTTCACCACCTACTCTGTGCGATGTGGAAGCCTTACTCTATATGCAAGAAGCACAATTAGACAAGTTTCGTGAAGAACTAGCAGCTACCACTGTTGCAGCAAATGTGGCGCATACAAATCAAGACCTCAACAACTCCAGAGGAGCTTATTCTGCAAATCGTGGTCGTGGCAGATACAATCGAGGTCGAGGCAGAGGTCGAGGCAGGTACACATCAGGCAATAGACCAACCTGCCAACTCTGTGGCAAATATGGACATGAAGTCACAACTTGCTGGCATAGATTTGATGAGAATTTTATGCCTGCTACCTCAAGCAATGCTTCAAACAGCTCATACAACAATGACCCTAATACTCACAAGAAGGAAGCTAGCCATGATGCAACTCAAAATCCTCAAACTGTGGCAATGATGGCTACCACAAAGAAGCCTTCAGCATACACTCAAGAATACAATTTACCTTCTGAACTTGAATCTCAGGCTTGGTTTGCTGACTCAGGTGCATCTCATCACTTAACACCTTATGATTCAATTTTGTAAAACATAAAACCTTATGTAGGAACTAATAAGGTTTATGTAGGTAATGGTCACACACTAGATATACAAACTATAGGGTCCTCACAACTTTATTCCCCTATAAATTCTTCTTGTGCTCTGACTCTAGTTAATGTTCTGCTTGTGCCTTCCATTACTAGAAATCTATTGTCTGTCTCTAAGTTTTCAAGTGATAATAATGTTATTTTTGAGTTCTTGCCTGATAAGTGCTATATCAAATCACAGGCTTCTAAACAAGTCCTTGTTGAGGGAGTTCTAGACACTAGTGGCTTGTATTGCTTTCCTCAGCTGCCTGTCAAATTCAGAAGGTCTCCTAATCACATCAACAAAGCTGTCTCTTTCAATGGTGCTCAAAGTTTTGTTGTCTCTAATGTTCATACTCATAGTGTAGATAAATGTGATTCTAGCACATTATGGCATTACACGCTTGGCCATGCCAACTGTAAATCTGTAGCTTCTATTCTCAAAATGTGTAATATTCACTTTGTTAATAAAAATCAGCACCTTTTTTGCACTTCCTGTAATCTTGGCAAGGCACATAGATTGTATGCTCCTTTAACTACAACAATATACTCTAAGCCATTTAACATGATCTATACTGACTTGTGGGACCATCCCTAAATCCTTCCAGTTCTGGCTATAAATATTATATAGCTTTTGTAGATGGTCACACTAGGTACGCTTGGTTGTATATGCTCAAAACAAAAATCTGAGGCTCTTCATGCTTTTAAGCTCTTCTCAACCTTTGTTTCCACACAATTTAATGTCAAAATAAAATTTGTCCAGTCTAATTTTGAAGGAGAGTTCAGGCCTTTTACCAAGTATCTGACAGAAGAAGGAATTATTCACAGACTAACCTGTCCTCACACTTCCCATCAAAATGGGACAGTAGAAAGAAAACATAGGCAAATTGTTGAAATGGGCCTCACATTATTATCTCATGCTTCTCTACCCATTAATTACTGGGACTATAGTTTCACTACTTCTGTGTACATCATAAATAGAATTCCCACATCCACTTTACCAACATTTCATTCTCCCTTTCATGCTCTATATGGTAGGGATCCAGACTACTCTCTTATGAAAGTGTTTAGATGCTCATGTTTTCCTCTTCTTAGACCTTATAACAAAAATAAATTACAAATGAGAAGCCAAGAATGTGTTTATCTTGGTCCTTCTCCTCAGCATAAGGGCTTTAGGTGCTTAAACAAAGATGGCAAAGTTTACATCTCAAAGGATGTTACATTCAATGAAAACAGCTTTCCATTTACTTACCTATTTCCTACTATCTCCAAAAGTTCCACAACAGATACATCACATCTTGGCAATATGTCTTGTCCCACATATCTGCGTAGTTCTGTCTCTAACTCTACAGGTCTAGGAAACTCTATTGGTCATGATACTTGTCCTAATCCTAATCTTGTTGAAGCATCTGCTGAGAGGACTTGGTCTGACTCTGTAGACCAGTCTCACTCAAATCACATAGGCCCTGATCCTGAGCTTCATGCCCAAGGACAAAATATTGACATTGTCCACCAGTCTAATAACTCTCAGTCTAGGTCTGCCCAGCCTGTCCAGAGTCACAGACTTGTCATCTCTGATACACAGCAGTCTGATAATACTCAAAACCAAATACAGCAGGCTACAACTCCCAATCTTGCCATACCTGTCACTAGTCATGTGCCAAATCCTCATGTAGGTTCTCCCTCTAGAAGGCATGATGATGTGGTATCTCAACATAATCTGGTATCCAATGAAACATTACAACCTTATTGTGAGGTTTTCCATTATCCTGAGGATAATTCACCAGATTTGCCATCTATTAATACTACTCCATTGGATACAACAACTCTTTCTCAGTCATCTAAGCCTAGTACTCAGAGAGCCCCTGCTTTAGAGGTATTACCAGATAACTTCTTTAGTTCAAATGAACTAACATTATCATCTTGTATCCCTATACATGAGTCATCTCAGTCTCCTTCCATTAGTACTGATACACTTGTTGTCCCACCACCTGTAAACAGTCATCCTATGTTAACAAGGGCCAAAACTGGTAAGTCAAAACCCAAAGTTTTTCTTGCTCACTCTGAGACTGAACCTACTAGTGTTAAACAAGCTCTAACCAAGCCTGAGTGGGTTCAAGCTATGACTGAAGAATTCAATGCTCTTCAAGCCAACAATACATGGACACTTACCACTCTCCCTCCTGACAGAAGAGCAGTAGGTTGCAGGTGGGTGTTCAAAATTAAAGAAAATGCTGATGGTACAATTCTTAAATACAAGGCAAGGCTTGTTGCTAAAGGTTTTCATCAAGAGCAGGGTTTTGATTATACTGAAACATTTTCTCCTGTGGTAAAGCCTACTACTATTAGGGTCATTCTAACCCTTGCTATCACATATCAGTGGGATATTCAACAAATTGATGTGAACAATGCTTTTCTAAATGGTGTTCTAGATGATGAAGTTTATATGACCCAACCAACTGGATTTGTGAGTTCTGACAAAAGCCTAGTATGTAAACTTCATAAAGCTATCTATGGCTTGAAACAGGCTCCAAGGGCCTGGTATGAGAAACTTACAAAAGCTCTTATACAGTTTGGTTTTGTTACCTCCAAATGTGATAATTCTCTGTTTGTTTACTCCAAACTTGGTGTTACTTTATATGCCTTGGTCTATGTGGATGACATACTCATCACAGGTTCTAGCTCTGATCTCATACATACTCTCATCACCAAGCTGCATCATGATTTTGCTCTTAAGAAACTTGGTCGCCCTGCTTATTTCCTTGGTATTGAAGTGAAACTGTGCCCCAATGGATCAATGTTCCTGAATCAGTCCAAATATGTTAAAGATCTGCTTACAAGGGCTAAGATGGTCAATGCAAATGGGGTTCCTACTCCCATGTTAAGCACTTGCAAATTGAGCAAGCATGGAACTAATCTCTTCTCTGACCCTCATCTGTACAGATCCATAGTTGGAGCTCTTCAATATGTTACTTTTACCAGGCCAGACATCGCTTTTAGTGTCAACAAAGCCTGTCAGTACATGTCTTCCCCATTGGATACTCATTGGATAGCTATTAGAAGATTACTAAGGTACTTAAGTGGCACTATTCACTATGGTTTAATACTGGCTCCATCTTTATCACCTTCAAAGTTCTCACTCCGTGCCTACAGTGATTCGGATTGGGCAAGTGATCCAGACGATAGAAGATCTACGTCTGGCTCTTGCATATTTTTTGGACCAAACTTGGTGTCTTGGAGTTCTAAGAAGCAGACATTGGTAGCACGGTCGAGTACAGAAGCTGAATACCGCGCCTTGGCACATACCACATCTGAGCTCCTTTGGCTGGAATCTCTTTTGACTGAACTCAAAGTTCCCATTCATACTCCAACTCTCCTTTGTGACAATCTCAGTGCAGTGCTTTTGTCTCACAACCCAGTTCTTCATGCTCGAACAAAGCATATAGAGTTGGACATTCATTTCGTTTGTGAGAGAGTGGTATCTGGCAAATTGAACATCCAACATGTACCTGCAGATTGTCAACTGGCAGACACATTGACTAAACCTCTGGGCACTACAGCTTTTGAAAATCTTTGCAGCAAACTTAAAGTGGTATGTAGTCCATCCCAATCTTCAGTTTGAGGGGGGGTGTTAGAGATAGATTAAGTGCCAGCTCACCCAATAGTTAGCTAGGTTGTTGTAACTGTATTGGGTGAATGCATTGCTACCTATATAACACTCTCGTGTACACTATTGTAAAATGAATGAAACAGTTATTCTTATCTTCTTCTTCTTCTCTCAGCATATTTTACCTTTCCTTTCTCTTAGCTTCACAGAGTGAAGCTCATTCCATAACAGCCACATTCATCTTTCACAGAGTGAAAGATGTTCAACATGAAACTCTAACATATTAGAAAGATCCTAAAGTCCCACATTGGTTGGAGATAGAACAATGAAATAGTTTATATAGAGTGGCACCCCTCACCTTACCAACCGGTTTTGTAAGGTTGTGTTAGGTCAAACTCTAATATGGTATCAGAGCCTATCGATCGGACCTTGGGCAGCCCACCGTATAAATCCACGCACCAAGCCCAAAAAAAAAAGAGTGCTGGGCGTGAGGGGGTGTATTAGGAAGATCCTAAAGTCCCACATTGGTTGGAGATAGAACAATGAAATAGTTTATATAGAGTGACACCCCTCACCTTACCAACCGGTTTTGTAAGGTTGTGTTAGGTCAAACTCTAATAAAAGGAAAGAAATTTAAGGGCCATTTTAAATATTGGTTGAATTTATTGAGCTCCATTATTTAAATAATTTGACTTGCCAACTTCTTTTCACTAAATTTTAAGCCATTTGAATTTCAAGATAAACTAATACAATTTAGTGTTATGCAATGTCTATTGAATTTAAATGTGTGTATTTGTTTGAACTATAGGTAAAATATAAACAAACATGATTTAATCTCATAAATTTTTTAATTTATTTATAAGATTTTCAAATTAGTTAATGAAATAACTTATAACATATGTAAAAATAATTTAAATTTATATTATTTTAATGATATAAAAATAGTTTATAACATATGTGGTTGTGTAGAACGACAATGACATGAGACAACAGAATAGAAGGGGTTTGAGTTTTAGGCATGGGGTGTTTTTTATATGTCAAACATTTTTAACAATTTATTTTATTTGAATATGATAGTGACATTATTGTTGTTGGACAACTGGAGGCAAGTATCTACCTAAACCAGTTTGAAACCATTGAAGTTCATTCAGCTTAAGATTCTGTTTTTGTTAACATCTTTGAAACTATATTTGGCCAAGATTATAGGAGGCCATCCAGTAACTTTTAGTGTTGGATTGTTGTGACATGTAAATTAAATACATTTTAACTTTGCTTCAATATTTAAGTGAGTTTTCATTCGAGTTTTACATTGAGTAGTGAAACGAAAAATGAAATTGGAGTTACTATAAAGTGATATACTCTAGGGAATCAAGCAAAGTAATGTGAAGTTATGAAGTTTGAATAATTGAAGGTGTTAAAGTGTGACCTAGTTCTGTGTTTAGAATTTTTCTTAATCATGATAAATTTATTGTAAATGAAATAAAAGTAAGCCTTAGATACTTTACACACAAAATATTTTCAAACTTATTCTCTTTTGATAAATTTTCTTAAAATCAACCCAAGAAAGTGCTTTATTGTTTAAAAATTTCCTTAATCTATTAGGAAGACAAATAAAACGCCATTTTAATCTATTAAATCAAGTGTAACACCTCCTAATCGATTAAAAACATTAATAATTAAGTGACATGTAATTTTAAGTTTTCTTAATTTAGCTTGGTTAATCGATTAGTACATGAAATTAATCGATTAACTCATTAAAATGGTCCAATGACTGTTTTCTTTTTAAGCATAATTTTTTCTCATATAAAGGAGACTTCTCATTTCAAAACACACTGATTTTCTGAATAGAAACTTTTATATCATTCTCTTCTCTCATTTCTTTTATAAATTAGCTTTTTCACTAAAGTGGACTTAGTGCTAAGAGAGTAGAAAGTTTCTTCTTTAAGTTGTATTGGTATCATACTGAAGAGCTTATTCAAAAGTGTTGTTCTCTTGTGCTATATTTGTATTGAATTTGAAGGTTGATAGCTAAACCTAAAAAAAACCTTAGTGGAGGCTTTTGAGTGAGCCTATATAAAAATTTAGTTGTCATGGTACGATTTTTGGGCTGATGTTATGCAAAAGCTCAAATTGTTGTGAAAGGTTGTTTGGACTAATCCTGTGAAAAGCTCAAGGCTGATTTAAATGCAAATATTAAAGGAAAAATCTTGGCGACTGGAGTAGGACAAGTGATTAGGCCAAACCAGTATTCTATGGTGTGATATTTCTATACCTCATTTCTTTAATTCTGTAATTTATTTATTCAACGACTTTCTTTTATCTTCTATTATTTAGTTGCCTCATATGTGTTCTCTAACATAAATTAATTTAAATCAAAACATTTTTATAAAACAATTTTATTTGAAATATAAATATCACAATTCACCCCTCTTGTATTTTAAATCACTTGTTCAATAAATTGTATCAATAAATTTTATATCTAAAATTCCTTTATGAACATTATCCCTAATGAAATTATGCTTAATTCCTATATGTTTTTCTCTAAAATCCAAATTTGGATTCTTTTGTAGGATAATGCCTAGAAGTATTATTGTAGAAGTTATAGATTTTACTTTTCTTATCTTATAATAATCTAAATGATGATTCATCTAGAGAAGTTGAATGCTACTACTTGTAGATTTTTTGTATTCTACTTCCATTGTAGATAATTCAGTCACCTATTGCCTTTTGCTAGCCCATGAGTATACATTTTCTTCAAGGAGTTAACAACTTCCACTTATGCTTTTTCTTTCAACATTATTTCGACTATAGCCAGCATCACAAAACCCTACTATTTTGTAATAATTTATTTGTCTATAACACAATTTAATGTTAAATGTACTTTTTAAATATCTAAAATGGTTTGGAAGGAAGTGGCCGATTGGGTTGGTTTTGAGGAGGGTGGAGGTTCGGTGCTTAAGGAGAGTTTCTTGAGGTGGTTTTTCTTTTGCAAAAAGAGTAAGGTGGGGAGCGGAAAGGAAGGGGTTATTTGGTTGGCGACATCTTGGTATTTGTGGATGTTGAGAAATGGGATTATTTTTAGAAATGATACTTGGAATATTTTTGATGTTGTTTGGAATGTCAAAGTATTAATTTGGAGGTGGTCTTTTATAGGGAAAATTACCAATTCCAATTGTAGTTTTTATGAATTTTGTAAGTTTCCTTTGTATTATTTGTCATAAGGCATAATTGGTGGGTAATTTTTCTTTGGCCGAGCTTCGTCTCGCTTTTTGTAAGTGGGTTCGAGAACCCTTTGTTCTCGGTTTATTGTATTTCTTGCTTACTAAAAAAAAAGAATCTAATGGAAACTATCACAGGCAAAAACACTAAATAGAATATCAGTTCTAAAATTAGTAAGATATATATGTCATCCAAAATACCTCTATATACTTTTAGGATGTCTTCGTCTTTGCTCAGGGTACATGCTGAGTTCTTAAGAGTTTTCAATTGGCTTCCATTCGGCCATATTAAAATTTATTAGGAAGTTATTTTGTATACATGGTTTGGTGAATGTTTATTCCATTTATTCCTTTATTGATTTGAATGTCTAAGAAAAACTTCAGTTCTCCCATCACTCTCACTCACTATTGCGAATAAGTGATTTTACCTCGTTTAGAAAATAATTGTTACCTCTGTTTGTTGGCCGAGGTAAATATGGGTGTCATGGAAAATGCACCACTTTTTTCCTTGGTTGATATACATATCGAGGAGAAAGGTGTACTGGTTATGAGTTTGATTCTTAGAAACTACATTTATGTGTTTACAAAATTGGAAAACGCATTCCAATTTTCCTCTTCATTGTTTTTAGTATTAGAGGTGAAATGTATGTATTTACTTCGGTTCGGTATTACAACCGAGGGGGAAACATTGTTTTTTTTTTAATATTATACAATTTTCATTTTGACATGTATATATACACAGTTTGTGACAGAACCTATATACACATATTTTTAACAGGCAGAAAACCTTCCAGGAGCATATTGTAGACAGAAACCTATGTATAAATTTTGTGACAAAATACACATGCTTTCAACAAGGCAGCAAACTAGCCCAAATAATATATATATATATATATATATACATTGTTTACAACTAACTCAAAATGACACACATACATTTACATCTTACTAATATAGGTTACTAGACAATAACCTAAGAGAAATTAGTTCAAATCATAAGCAATATAGAAAGCAACATGCCCAACGTAAACGAATGTCATCTACATCTTCTTCTGTGAATGATTCCAACCCGTCCACATATATGTTACAAACGTCCTTCCCCATATGGTATTTATCTCCCCTCTATATCAAGTTAATGTCTGATGCTTAGCTAAGCATGGATGAGCAAGAGGGTAGAGAGTGGTCTAAGGTTCCTCGGAAGAAAAGCTATGGTATGAAGGTAAGCTGGGAGGAAGAAGGAAGAGCAAAAGGGAAAAAGGTGAGGGAATCAACTACCATCTTTATTACCGAGTTTCCGAAGCACAAGAGGGCAAAAGATTTATTTGTTCTGATCAAAGACTTTGGAGAAGTTGATGAGGTGTTCATCCCGAACAAGCGAGATAGATGTGGGAAGGAATATGGTTTCGTTCGCTTTTTCGGAGTTGAGGACGTGAGAGGTTTAGTTTTGAAGTTGGACAATCTCTTCATTTAAGGAAAAAAGTTGTATGCGAACATTCCTAAGTTTGAGAAAGCAGAGAAGGTTTCAGGTCCTCATGATAGACGTGCTGAAGCTAAAGGAGGGGGGATTAGGTTTGATGGTAAGTTTCCCAGGAAGGAAATATTGTCCTATAGGGCTCAGAATGAAGATGACATTCACAACTCTCATTTCTCTTACTCTGAAGCGGTTCGGTCGAGCTTTGTTAAAGGAGGAAAAACCTTATTCTTTGACGTTAGGGAAGAGGCTGTTAGCAGGTTTCACAGAGCTTACATTGGGAAGGTGTTTTGGCTAGGTTCAACGTATAACATGCAAGGGAAGTTTCATATGGAAGGAGTCTTTGGGGTTAAATGTACTCCGATGGGAGCTAACTATTGCCTCTTAGAGGAGAAAAAGGAAGGCAAATTAGAGGCATTGATTGAAGGAGCAAAGGATTGGCTGGGCCAGTGGTTTTCAGAGGTTTGTAGGTGGAAACCTGAGATGGTGGACCCAGAGAGGTTAACTTGGTTTAGGTGATATGGTATTCTGTGTATTGCTTGTTCGATTTCATTATTTGAGTTTCTTTCGTCGTTCGTAGGGAAGTATATGAGTTGTAAGGATTGTTCCTCAGATTTCTCTAATAAGATGGATGTTGCAAGTATAATGGTGAGATCCACTTGTGGGAAGTTGATCGACGAGGTCTTCAAGGTTGCTATCAACGGTGCCTTTTTCAGAATTAGAATAACTGAAGAGACGTTGGGCCCTTTAACTAAGTCGGTGAAGAGCGCTTCAGATGGGAATTCAGTATCTGACTCTGAGGATTCTTATGTTAAAGATAGTGCAAGATGGTGGGATTCTGAGGAAGAAGATTATTGTGTGGAGGAAGATGAAGTGCACTTTGATCGATGAGATGTAGGTGACTCTTCTTTTCATGAAGGTATTAACAAAAAAGGTTCTCTTGTTTTTTCTGATGGTGGTAAAGAAAAAAGTCTTTTTGCAGTGCCAACGAAAAAGGTAGAAGTTAAGGTCAATGGAGATAGTTTTTAGACTGAAGTTGATGTGACGCGTCACGTGTCTCTAGACGAGGAGGGTGAGGTGTCTAGACCTCAGGATGTTCGTTTTTTGGTTGGTAATAGTGGAGAGAATGTATAAGGAGGTGGGCCATTAAGTGGTAAAAGGAAATGCGTGTCTTTTGATGGTCTTTTAGAAGCCCAAAAGGCCCAAAGTCATAGTAGTAGAGAGGGTCGTAGTCTCAAGAAGAAGGAAGCGTTCAAGGGGAGAAAAATTATAAACCTTAGTTATGACAAATGGGGGGAGAATCTAGGGATTTTTAATGATTTCATCCTAAATTCCTCTTCAAGTCAGTCGAGTCCTAATCTTCTTCACCATGATGTTGCTAATTGTTGTCAAGAGGATGGTTACCTTGAGCCTACTCCCCCAAGTGTGTTAAAGGGTCTGGTTCATAGTCTTAATTCGTCTTCTCCTGAGAGTCTTGTGCCAAATAGTTCGAGTAGGGAGGTTTCTGTTTCGCGGTGTCACTCAGTGACAGACTCTGAAGTATTACAAGGTAATAAGAGGTTCTGGGATGCTATGGAGAGTATAGTTACTGAGAAGGTGTGGGAAATTATGGAATCATTTGGTGTTAAAGGAGGAAGGAAAGAGGAAATCCTTAAGGAAATCAGTGACCTCGAGGATAGAGACAAGGTTGGAAAGTTTCAGAGGGTGTCTTCAAAAACGGTTGTCCATTGAATATTTTCTCTCTCAATATCAGAGGATGCAGAAACATTATTAAGAGGAAGAGACTTGTAGTTATGTTATGTTCTGGTAATGTTGATGTTTGTTTTATTTAAGAGACAAAGTTGGCCTCTATGGATTACAAGGTTGCTTCTTCTATATGGGGTAACTCTGAAGTAGAATGGTCAGATTTGGGGGTAACAGGGTTGTCAGGGGGTTTAGCAATTTTGTGGAGGAGGGATTCGTTGAATCTTGTCTATAGTTTTAGAAGAGAAGGTTTTGTGGGTCTAAATGCGGAGTGGAAAGGAAAAGACTTATTCTTTATTAATGTATACTCACCTTGTAGCATGACTGGTAAAAGGAAGTTATGGAAATATTTGGTGGAGGTGAAGAATAGTTTTGGTAGGGGAGATTGGATTATTGGAAGGGATTTTAACGCGGTAACTTCGTCTAGTGAAAGGAATGGTGTGTTTAAGTACAGAAGAAGGAGTGAGATGGAGGAGTTTCAACGGTTTATCGGTGAGACTGATTGTGTAGACGTTCCTTGATTGGGAGGACAGTATACGTGGTACAATAGTTCTGGATCAGCTATGAGCAGGTTAGACATGTTCATTTTTTCAGATAGTTTGATAGAAGAGTGGAACGTTGTGGGTCAATTTATTGGCGTTAGAGACATATCGGACCATTGGCCGATATGGATAAAGGCTAGTTCGGTTGATTGGGGACCTAAACCTTTTAGGTTTATCAATAGTTGGTTAAATTATCCGGACTTCTATAAATTCGTAGAATTGGAGTGAAGGTCTTTTGAGGTTCGGGGGAGAGGCGATTTTGTATTGAAAATGAAGTTGGGTATGCTCAAATCTAGTTTGAAGAAGTGGAATTTGGAGATATTTTGGTGGATTGATTTGAAAGTAGAAGATGCAGCGAGTAATCTGAATAATTTGGATGCGGAGGTGAGTCGGTTTGGTTACTACAATATCAGTGAGATGGCAGCTGCTAGGGAGAGTACTTGCAAAGATTTATGGACCCGCCTTAATCATAAGGAGAGTTTGCTCAGGTTAAAGTTGAGGGCGTTGTGGCTGAAGGACGGTGACAGTAATACTGGTTATTTTCATAGAGTTATGCAAGGAAGACGTAGGAGAAACTATATTTCGTTCGTAAATACTAGCAGTGGCAGAAAAGAGGAAGTGAAAGATATCAAACTTGAGGTGATAAATTATTTTGAAGAGAACTTCAGAGAAAGATAATTTGTACGTCCGGTAATAGAAGATTTAGGCTTCAAGAGTTTGTCGGAAGAAGACAAGAAGAGTCTTGAAGTTGAGGTGGTGGAGGAAGAGGTTAAAGAAGTAGTGTGGTCTTGCAACGGTAATAAAAGCCTGGGGCTAGACGGGTTTAGTTTTGGTTTTTTCCAGAAATGTTGGGAGATTGTGAAAGACGATGTTATGCGTTTGTTAAGGATTTCCTTTTCCATCCCTCCCTTACTAAAGCTTCCACAGCTTCTCATCTAACTTTAGTGGCAAACGTTAATAATCCTTAATTCCTAGTTAACTACATGCCTATATGCCTGGTGAGCAGTTTTCAGAAGATCCTGGCAAAAATTCTGGCTGGTCGTTTGAACAAAGTTGTGGGAAGTTTGATTTCCTCTGAACAAACAGCTTTCGTCCCTGGTAGATGTATTTTGGATGGTGTGGTAGTTGCGAACGAGGTGCTTGATTTGGCAAAAAGATCTAAAAGGAAATGCATGGTTATGAAGATTGATTTCAAGAGGGCCTACGACTGTGTCGCGTGGAGTTACCTTAGATTTCTGTTTGAGAAGATGAATTTTGGGAACAGGTGGAAGAAGTGGATAGAAAAGCTGGTTTTTAATGGTTCTATGTCTGTTCTGTTAAATGGAGGCTTGACGAAAGCTTTTTCAGTTGGCAAAGGTCTCCGCCAAGGTGACCCTTTGTCACCCTTTCTTTTCATTCTGGTTATGGAGGGTCTTACTCAAATTATTAACAAGGCTGAGAGTATGGGAAAGTATAGGGGTTTTAAGGTTAATGAGGAATTATCGTACAAAGTGGTTCAGTTCGCCGATGATACACTACTCATAGGGGAAGCTGTTTGGCACAATCTATGGATCATAAAAGTGGTTCTTCGTGGCTTTGAGCTTGTGTCAGGTTTGAAAGTTAATCTTTACAAAAGTTCTTTAGGAGGTATTAATCTGAGCGAAGAATTCGCAGAAGCAACATCTTCTTTTCTTCATTGTGATTTGTTGAAACTTCCTTGTAAATTCTTGGGAGTATATATTGGTGACAGTCCGAGGAAAGTTTCGTTGTGGAAAGATGTTATTGATCAAGTGAGGCGTAGGTTGTCATTTTGGAAAGGGAAGAACATGTCTATAGGAGGAAGAGTAGTGTTGATCAATTATGTCCTAAATGCAGTGCCGATTTACACTCTCTCGTTTTACAAGGTGCCGGTGAAGGTTATTAAGGAGATCCAAAGTATTCAAAGCAATTTTCTGTGGGGTGGGTGTGTGAGTCGTAAGAAAGTGCATTGGATTGATTGGAAAACGGTGTGCGCTCCGAAGGAGAAATGAGGGCTGGGAGTTAAAGACGTCGCTTCTTTCAATCGATCACTTTTACTGAAATGGAAGTGGAGATGTATGAATGTGGTAGGAGTAATATGGAGAGGTATTTTAGAGCATAGATGCACGAAGAAGGATCCGAGTCTAACGATCATGAACTGTGTTGGATCGAGTGGAAAGAGGTCCGATTCAATATGGTGGCGCGACATGATATCTCTTAACTTTAATAAACTTTCGTATTATGATGATTTTATGGATACCATTAAAGGTTATCTAGGGAATGGTAAAAGATTGTCATTTTGGAACAGTACTTGGGCCCTCGATGAGCCGTTGAGGGTGATTTTCCCTAATCTGTTTCGTCATTGTTTAGAAGCTGGGTGTTCGGTTGCAGAGTCGGAAAATTGGAGAGGGTCAGAATGGGAGTCGCGTTTGGAATTTCACCCCTATGTAGGCAGGGTCTGTTATGGATAGTGAAAAAGAAGACTTGATGGAAGTTCTGGTTCGGTCAAACCGGAAGCTGGAGTTGAAGACAGATTCGAGTGGAAGTTCGAGGGATAGTTCTATTTTTAACGGTTTCTTCTTGCTACAAGTTTTTGTTTCAGGATAAGGTGGATTTCGAGGTGGAGGATGATATATTAGTTGGTTATAAAGCTATGTGGGAGGCGGACATTCCTTCGAATTTGCATGTTTTTTTGTGGAGATTGTTTCGGAATCGCATTGCTACCAAAGATCAGCTGAGAAGAAGGAATATAGTGATTGGCGGGGCGTCTAACCTTTATGTCTCGTGTGACGGGCAAGAGGAGAATATTCCTCATATTTTTATGCAGTGTCAGTTTGCTATAAAAGTATTAGAAAGTGGTTGGGTATCCAATCTAAGCTTGACGGTAGTTGCCTCAAATCTTTCTGTTCCTTCACTTCTAATTTTCCTAATTTGGCTAGTAGAAAGAAGGGTAGTGTTGCCTGGGCAGCCACGGTGTGGTTCCTTTGGTTGAGGGGGAACGATGTGATTTTTTCTGATAAAACGGTTTTGGTGGATGATACTATAAACTATATCAAATTTTATTCTTGGAGATACTTATTCTTTAGAAATTCCCCTTATAAGTGTACTTTTTTTAATGGTATTCTGCTCCTTATGATTGTATTAGCCGAGGGTAAATTCCGGCTTGTTTGTTATAAACACCTATAGGTGATGAAGGTTTTTGTATGATCTCTAAATCTACAAAGAGTTCAACTAACTCCGACATTTTTATTGTTTGGCTGTTATAAAACCTTACATGATTGATTCCTCGAACCTTAAGATTTCATGGTTATAAACTCTATATGCCTCGGATCTTTTAAAGTATTTGAAAAGGATATATTTTATGCCTTAATCAAATTTCTTCAAGTAAATATTTGTATTGTTGCTGCTTTCCAACACCGTTTTTCAATTGTATTAATTAACTTTGAGAATAATTAATATGATATTTGATTTTAATAACTTGAATGAGTTCAACTATTTTTTATTTTGTTTTTTTTAATAGATTGACACTTTATTTGTCAACCATTTCCCGTCAAAAAAGAAATTGTCAACCATTTAACTCATACAATATTGGATGAGTTAAAATCAAAATGAAGTAAAAAGGAAAGAAATTTAATGTCCATTATAAATATTGGTTGAATTTGTTGAGCTCCATTATTTAAATTTCACTTCTAGAATGTAAATTAATCAATTATTTTATTTTGACCTTGCCAACTTCTTTTCACAAATTTTTAAAGCAATTTAAAAATCAACATAAACTAATACATTTTAGTACTATAATATACATTGTCAATGGAAATTAAATTTGTGTATTTGTTTGAACTTGAAGTAAAATATGAACAAACATGAATTAGTCTAATAATACAAATAAACTAAATATCATAATAAAACTAAGTAAATGCAAAGAAATGATATATCCTCTTGAATTGCTATGCTATCATGATCACATCTTCGTTTAAGAAAAGGTGAGATCTAATCCAATGTTGATTCCATTGTAAGCAATTGGAGCATACATCCACATATCATCAGAACTCAGAACCTGTTTCATTTCATACAAACAAAAATGAATAAGACTTTATTTTTTACATGTAAGAAATTGAAAATGGGAAGGTTATGAAAATGTTGTTACCTTAATTTGAAGCTGCAAAAACTTGACATATTGAACAGCTTCCTCAAGCATGGTGCTAATGTCCACCTTAGTTCCGTTAGGGACAAGGGTCTGCAACATTCTCAATCTTTCATTAATTCTTTCTCTTCTCCTCTACACAACAAAAGATGAAATATTAGTTATTTGCGAATTGAAATACGCACTAAAGAAATAAATGTCAAAGAGGACTTACTCTAGCATATATGCTTTGAGAATCAGTGGCATGACCATTTCTTGCTCTTGATTTTCTACATAAATTCGACACTTCATGTTCTTTTGGGCTTATACTTGGACATGTTCCCTCATTTAGCTCCATGGAAGCATTTGAGCTCCTAAATCTTTTTGCAGGGTTCTCCATGTTTTTGGTTCTATTCTTCTCTGAAGAAGGTTCAGAAACCATCATCATATCATACTCTCTCTTGGCTTGCAAAATGTTGCCAAGAGCAGGAACCAGATTCCATGGGCTCTAAACATGACCATTCAAGATCAATGCTTTCATCACTTATCTGTTTGCTAAAGCTATCATCCAAATATTGTGGACTAAATTTAGCATCTTCTCCCAAGGAATCAATGTTTGTTGGTTGATCAGAGAAGAAGGAGCCACTGTTTGTTGTGGTGGAAAATATATCAGCACTATGATCAGTGTGTGCGCTACTCCCTTGGGAGAAACACATAGAATTAGCATTTGCAACATTTGAAGGAAAATATGAACAGTTGGTATTGCCAACAAGCAACTGAGTCATGAAATCAGCTTCCTCGGTTGTGAACTGTCCACTAAGAGAATCCCATTCTTCAGATATCAGTTGGACTGGTTCCATTTTTTTTAATATAATATTTTGATTTGAAACCTGTAAGAATTGAGAATAGTCTTAATTTGTTTCAATGTGTTTTATTGACATGAAAAAATAGCTGCATTAGTAGTATATTTATACCAAACAAGACAAGGTAATGCCAAAATGGTATTGGACTTACCTATTCAAAAAGATTCCATTCATGATTGGCAAGAATTAGGAAATATTATAGAAAGATACCACATGAAATTAGGACCACTTATTGATTGATATGAATTAAAATAATATTATAATAGTCTTTGAATGAAGCTTAATAACATTCCTCTCTGAAGTGGGAAATAAGCACTTTGAGTTTACATTCTAACAACTTATTTTATATAAATATGACAATGACATTATTGTTTGTTGTTGGACAACTGTTCACACAAGTATCCATCCAAGCAGTTTCAAACCTGTGAAGCTTGTTCTGATTAAGATTCTAATTTGTTTACTGCTTTGAACCTAATTTATCCTTTTAGTATCATTCTCATTCTATAAAATCAATCTTTCTTTTTTAATAAATAATATCACTTTCTTATGCCTGACAATTATATTGTTTGTAAATAATATTATTTTTGAAATCTAGATATTCGGCTAGAAATTTTTCATTGATTATTATAGTGCCTTAAATGAAGTTTATATAGTAAAATCATTTATGTAGAATAGTTATAGTATATTTGTTCTATACAATCAAAACAACTACAACAAATTTTTAACTACTATAACTAATTTAAGTAACTACCTCTAATTATATTAACTAATAAGTAATTTGAGGAACAAGTTATACTATCTAAGCCTGCGCTGTCGTAGGTAAAGACAGCGCTTTTTTATTTATGAAAAAGCGCTCTCTAAAAGGGGACTTTAGACAGCGCTTTTAAAAGCGCTGTCTAATGTATACGTTTAAAATTTTAAAGAATTTTTTTATATATTTTAGAGAGCGCTTTTTTCTTCAAAAGCGCTCTATAAAGGGGGACTTTAGACAGCGCTTTCTAAAGCGCTGTCTAATGTATACGTATAATGATTTTCTTATATACCTTTAGACAGCGCTTTTTTCTCAAAAGCGCTGTCTTTTGTCTACGTATAATTTTGAAGATTTTTTTTAAAAATCCGATTTTAACCATTTATTTTATGCAGAAACCTGTATAATTCACATTTCCAAAAACCTGTATAAATCACATTTCAATAAACCAGTATGGATACGCATTTCCATCAACAAATTCTATTTCAAAACTAGAATTTACATTAATGCAGAATTCGCACAAATTCTATAAACTAGAATTTGTACATTTCAATAATCTAGAATTTACATGCAGAATTCGCACAAATCTATTGTATGGTTTCAAACCTGTATAGAATTTACATTTCAATAAACTAGAATTTATATTCACAAAACTATACATTCAAGAAAGAATTCTTCTTGCAATAAAAAATTCGCACAATTCCTCCTTAGTATCTTGCAATTGTTTCCTCGTGTAATAAGGACACGCCATATCATCGAAATACTACATAACAAAACAAAATACTCATTATTTAGTTAAAAGTAATAAATTATATAACATATCCGATAAATATTAAAATAAATCCTAAGTTATAAAACCATGCATACCGTAATAGGAATCTCCAATTGTCCCATATGAATGATTTCTCTCATGAACCTCAAAACGAAGTACCCGCAGTCTATGCCATTACGCTGACGAGGGCACTACACATAGACAAACAAATAAGAAATAATATATAGATGTTTTGTGTTATCAAGTAGCATCACTAATAAGCAATATTGTGAAAATTAATATACCTCCACTTTGACCCATGTAATATTGGTTGCTCTAGCCCGTGCTACTCGTGCGTATCTTTCTGGTTACTAGACATTTGACATGTAAGAAAGAAAAAAACAGAAATTAAATGACAAATATAAAAATCCATAATCCTAATCCATTGAATGATAGAACTATATTGAATGATATAAGCTATAATTTTACAACTAGTACCTTTTTCACTAACGTCTCTTTCTTTTCTTGTTTGGAGTATGTTCTACCCGTCTCTTAACAACACGGACGGTTGGATTGATCCAAATACCCTCATTATGATCATTTCTAGTATATGATTCATTCGCTATAATATTTTCATCTTGATCATTTCTAGTAAATGATTCAATATCAACATCAATATCACCTTGATCTCCAACGTTTTCATCAATTACTTTGTTAGATAAAAGCACTATAGACCATTTTGTACTTGTCGGATCAGTGACATAGAACACTTGTTTAGCTTGAGAGGCTAGAATAAAAGGCTCATCTTTGTACCCCACCCTATTAAGATCCACTTGCAAAAATCCTGACTTATCCATTCGTACGCCATTATTATTTTCAACCCACTTGCAACGAAATATAGGAATCTGAAACTTCTCATAATCAAACACCCAAATGCGCTCGATAACCCCAAAATATGACAGATTTGCAAATTTGGGGTTTAAGTCTTTCACACTTGAAATGTGCATTGCTTCAGCTACCATGGTGACACCACTATTTTGCATAGTACTTTTATCATCTTGTTCTTTGGTATAAAATGTGTATCCATTAGTTGCGTATGCGCTATAAGAAAACACGACCATACTTGGACCATATGCTAAACATCTCAACCTTTCTGTTATTGAATCGCGGTCTGAATAATACATTGAATAAATATGATCCTTAAACCAAGGTATGAAACTTCGATTGTGCTCTCGTACTATCCAATTCTCATTTCTATTCGGATTTAAACCTCGGAGAACATCCTTGTGCATTTCAACATACGGCTCAACCTCATTCTCATTGTGCAGAACATACAAATGCACTTGATCCCGTTCGACCCTTGATATTGTCATAACTTCATTTCCAATTAACTTTTTTCCTTCTTTTTTTTCGACAATATGAGATTTGGAGAGTCCAATTGATTGTACATTGGACAGATATTCAGTACAAAACTAAACCGCTTCTTCAACAATGTATCGTTCGGCAATACAACCCTCTGGTCGACTTCGGTTTTTCACATACCCTTTTAATATTTTCATATAACGTTCAGCAAGGTACATCCATCTCATATAAGCCGGTCCACACAATTGTGTCTCTTTCACCAGATGAACAACTAGATGAACCATTATGTCAAAAAACGAGGGAGGAAAATACATTTCAAGATCACACAAAGTAATAACTATTTCTTTTTGCAATGTTGGTAAGATCGCAGGATCGATCACCTTACTGCAAATTGACTTGAAGAAAAAACACAATTTAGTTATTACGCTTCTTACTTTTTCTGGCAGAATAGAACGTATACCTATTGGTAGAAAATGTTCCATTATAACATGGCAGTCATGCGTCTTTAAACTCTTTAACTTGAGGTCTTTCATAGACACAAGTCTTCTAATATCTGAAGAGTATCCTTCTGGAACTTTAACTTCACTTAGAAACTTACACAATACTTTTTCTCCTTTCTGGATAGAGTATACGCAGCAGGTGGTAGATATGTTCGTTTTCCTTTCTTCAAGGGTCCTAATTCAGTTCTTATCCCCATATGTACCAAGTCCTTTCTTGCTTTAAGGAAATCCTTAGACTTTCCTGGTATATTGAGTAACGTACCAATAACACTGTCAAATACATTTTTTTCAATATGCATAACATCGAGAAAATGTCTTACATACAACGACTTCCAATATGGTAGTTCAAAAAAAAATTGACCTCTTCTTCCACCCACTCTTGACAAGTGTATGTGCAAAAGGCTTTCCAAACTGAGTTCTCACATCTTTCACCTTTTCAAAAATTTGATCACTGTCAATATAGTTGGAGCTCTACCATGTTCTGGCTCTCCATTGAATGCTTTTCTCCACCCACGATAGTGATTATTAGAATTTAAGAATCTACGATGACCGAGAAAGACATTCTTCTGACCAAACTCCAATCGCGTCCAATCTGTTTTATCTTCACAAATAGGACACGCACATTGACCTTTTATGTTGTACCCTGATAGATTTCCGTATGCTGGAAAATCATTAATTGTGCCAAACAACATCGCCCTCAAGTTGAAACTTTCTTTCCTATACCCATCACAAACCTCCACACCATTCTCCCACAAAAATTTTAAATCTTCGATTAAGGGTGCCAAGTATACGTCTATATCATTCCCTGGTTGTCTAGGCCCAGAAATTAACATAGATAACATCATGTACTTACGCTTCATACATAGCCATGGAGGTAGGTTATAAATCATTACGATCACAGGCCAAGTGCTATGTGAGATACTTTGAATACCGTGTGGGTTCATTCCATCAGTAGATAATGCCAAGCGAAGGTTTCTTGCTTCTTTTCCAAATTCAGGATAATCATCATCAATTTTCATCCACTGTGGTGAATCTGCCGGATGTCGAAACTTTCCATCAATAATTCTTTCACCTGCATGCCAATTCAAGTGTCTTGAATCAGTCTCACTACGAAACATGCGTCTAAATCTCGGAATTATAGGAAAATACCATAAGACTTTTGCTGGAGACAACTTTTTCTTATATCGAGAGACATCGCATTTAGGACACTCATTTAACGATGCATACTCATTTCGAAACAATACGCAATCGTTTGGACAGGCATGTATCTTATCATAGCTCATGCCAATAGAGCACAACATCTTTTTGGCCTCATATGTTCGATTGGGAAGAGCATTATCCTCTGGAAGCATATCTTTCATAAGGGCCAATAATTCTGTGAAACTTTTATCCGACCATCGATTGCCCGCCTTTAAGTTGTACAACTTTAATACCGCAGACAATCTTGTAAATTTGGTGCAACCATTATACAACGGTTTCTCTGCATCGCTTACCAACCTCTCAAACATTTTGGGACAATCCTTAAGATCTTCGTCAAGTGCTTCTGCAATTTCTTCGACTCGATCAGAATCGTATGTATATGTGCCATTGTCGTATGAAGCGTAGGTCGTATTATCCCCCGATTCAACATTCCCGTTAATTTTCTCACCATGCAAATTCCAACATGTATAACTTATATCAATTCCACTCCTCAATAAATGCGATGCCAACTGAACCGCGTCAACCCGACTCCCAAAACAGCAAGCCAAGCAAGGACATATCATTCGACCGGGGTCTTTGGCTGCGCAACAACAAACTTAACGAATTCCGATACCCCATTGTCGTACTCTTTCGACAATCGACTTAAAGACATCAATTTCTTATCCATAGTTATACTAATTAAACTAAACAAAAACAAAAAGAAAAAATGTTATACCTGTAGGGAAACGATCCGACTTTCACACTTTGAACACAAGTAACCCCTATACACGTATCATAAAATGAAATATCATTAATTGACCAATTATGAGTCATAACTTGATAAGTGGCAACATGTAATCACAAACAAGCAACAATTAGAGGTAAACACCTACATATTCCAAGTACTCAAGAGCAAAATAAATACTTTAGAATCACTAAGTTTAGAGAACAGATCAAAATACAAGAAGAAAGGTGAGAGACAACCATTAATATAGGCTCATTGACTTATAATATAACTTTAAAAACCACGAAAAATTATAATTTAAAGTATCAAAAAAATTCTCTCCTCAATAAGTATAAAGTAGACAATTAACTTATAACAAAAAGTCACAAGTTCTAGAAAATAAAAGAAATGAACTTGGAAAAAAAGGATAGACCAAACACAATCAATTGGAAAAACAGTACAACACAACTAGCGAAATACAATTTCAATCAATACTAGGTTGTTTATACTAATCAACTTTGCCAAATATACAGTAGAAAATATTTAAAAGTAACCTTCCACAAAACTAGGTTGTATCATGAAGTATCTTTTCAATAATAGTCATCGTTGTGAAGATACTTTAATATTAGTTTCCTTATGAAAATACCTTCCACAAAACTAGGTTGTATCATGAATGCATAACACAATGAGCTTATTATAAAAAAAGAGGGACATTTGTAAAAATAAGAGATGAAAGATTAAGGATTGATACTTTGCCAAATATACATGAAAAATAAAAGCAAAAAATAGGTTCGATTCTGCAACAATAAAAGAGGGAGCTTTTATCCTCATCGTGAAAACTTTTTCAGCATAAAAATCAAATCAAAAACAAAAATTAAAAACAGAGAAATGAATAATAAAAGAGTAACAACGTACCTTATTCGTTTTCAGAGGATAAGAGAATAAGAACAACAACAACAACAACGTTTTCACGAATGGAATGCAACAATGACGACAATGGTGACGACAACGGTGACGGCAATGGCAATACAAGAACGACGACAATGGCAATGTAAGAATGACGGCAAGGGTTTAGAGAAACGGTCGAGAGAGAAAATGAATAGATGTGTCTCTGAAAATGTTTAGAATTGTTTTATATTTTAATTAGTAAAGGACTTTAGAGGGCGCTTTTCCTTAGAAAGCGCTTTCTAAAGTGAAAATAATTAGAGCCCTATAAGAGCACTTTCTGAAAGCGCTTTCTAAGGTGGCCTTTAGACAGCGCTTTTTAAAAGCGCTCTCTAAAGTAATACCTATAGCAGCGCTTTTTGGAAAGCGCTTTCTAAGGTGGTCTAAGGTGGCAGTCTTTACAGCGCTTTTGAAAAGCGCTCTCTAAAGCCTTTCTTTTAAGGCGCTTTTTTTTAGCAAAATTTTTTTATTCTTTTTAGCAGTGCTTTTGTATAAAAGCGCTGTCTTTTAGGTGCCGTCTAAACATATTTTTGGCGTATCCGCAGATTACCTGCGAATTTTCCTACGGATTTTAACTTTAGGTACAAAAACCAACACAAAAATGAAATATAGGGACTCAAACCTAGAAAAAAAATTACAGGGACTAAAATAAAAAATACGCCAACTTACAGGGATCAAAAGTGCATTTAAGCCTTTAAAATTTTAAGCTTAGTAATCTCTATTTTGAAAGAATTGTTTATTTCCTTAAGATATCTTACAGATTCCTTAAAATCTAGGGTACGCTCTCTTAGTTTAGAATTTTCTTTCTCTAATTTATCAGTCATTATAAATAGATGAGTGTAAGATGGTTTGATATCTGGAACACTATCTCCCTCGTACGATTTCTTCTTCTTTGTTGGAAGAGGATTCTTTTATATTTCTCCCCAAGGTTGATGTCGCTCTTCTTCTTCTTCATTCGAGTATTAAAGAAAAATTTTCATCTTCTTTTTCATTCCTCGAATAAGAGGGTCCTTTATTGGATGTTGAATCTTCTGAGGATCATTCAACTACTGAGTAAGTTCTTTCGAAGTATTGTACATGAGTTGTATGATATGAGTATGATGAGGATGGTGATTCTTCAGTTTGAATATCTTCCTCTTTACGTAGTTGAACTAGATCGTTCAGCTTTTCAATAATTTCCTTCCTTATTAATTTTTTCTGAAATTCATGAAGGCTCCTATATTTTGATTTATGAATTGGATTAAATTTCCAATTCTTAATTCTTAGATATTTGTTAGTAATACAGTTTCCAACAAAATTTTTAATTTTTTTAAATTTGGAAAACATTCATGAATGGTATCTTTATCTTCTTCGCCTCGTGTATTCATCTTTTCATGTTTGATACTTGGAGAAGCTCCATATATTTTTTCAAGAGCATCCTACATTTCCTTGGCGATTTTACAACGACGAACATCATAAAATTTACTATCATCTAGAGGCATTATTATAAAGTTCTTTATTTTAAGATATATCTCTATCTTTCTTTTTTTCTTCTCTGGTTCAAAGGGAATCTGGTTTATCTACTATTTTATCATTTACTTGATGAGTAGGAATAAGCAAACCATTAACTATTGTTTCCTATAATCCATGATTTATCCTTTGAAGAAAAATTCTAACCCCAACATGCCAAATATTAAATTTACTATCATTGAAAAACGGTAGTGTGTTTAGAAAAGATCTCTTATTATAAGTCATCTTCATCCTGAGATGATTACTACTTAAACAAGAATTGGGCTATGATGTCACTACTATAATAGGTAGATACAACGACACCATCATTAACACGGTCCTTCGAAGGACCGTGGTGATATCTCTAAATTCATGTGCCTATATATTTTTTTTAGTTTTTATTTAAATGTTGTTAATTTATTACCATAGTTTTTTGAAACAATTGTGGTGATATAGTTTGACATTTCATGAGCTCGACTCTCAACGTCTGCTATTTCGTGATTTCTTCAGAATTTACCATCACCTTTCACTTTTATTTAATTAAAGAAAGATATATCACTACGGTCATTTTAACTAACCGTTGTGAAAGATTTTTTTTTTAATTTTAAATACTTTAAACCTGGAGCTTTTTTAAAAAAAAATATCATTAATGTAAATATTATATCACCACGATTTCCTAAAAAACTGGCGTTTTTTAAAATTTTCCTCATATATCACAACGGTTCTCAGAAAAAACTGTGATGATATCTTTTAACCTACAATTTCCATTGCTATTTATTTGTTGTTGATTGTTGTTGTTGTTGTTGTTGTTGTTGTTGTTGTTGTTGTTTATGCTTGTTGTAAATGACGCTTGTTGTTGTTGTTGTTGATTCTTATTGTTGTTGATGCTTATGTATTTGTTGTTGTTGATGCTTATTTGTTGTTGTTGATGCTTAATGTTATTGATGATGCTTAATTATATTGTTGATGTTTGTTATTGTTGTTGCTGCTTGTTGTTGAGGATGATGCTTGTTGTAGTTGTTGATGCTTTGTTGAAGATGATGTTTGTTGTTGTTGTTGATGCTAATGTATTTTTTGTTGTTGATACTTATTTGTTGTTGTTAATGCTTAATGTTGTTGATGATGCTTAATGTTATTGTTGTTGTTGTTGTTGTTGTTGTTGATTATTGTTGTTGTTGATGCTTATTTGTTGTTGTTGATGCTTATTATTGAAGATGATGCTTTTTATTGTTGTTGATGCTTATTTATTTGTTATTGATGATGCTTATTGTTGTTGATGATGATTATGTCTTGATAGATGGAGTATTCTTCATCTAGTAGCAACGAAGGTATGCATACAAATGAAACCATGACAAAGGATTCACAATCTGTAGTAGGATAACACACAAAAACAAAAGCAAAGAGGTGCCACAATGACGGTTACACTAACAAAAGTCCACAATTCGGGTGTTAAACTTCCATCCGAGTTTGGTGTTGTTCATACTGTTCTGAATGGACCTAATTCTTCTATGTTTAAGAGTTATGTTGCGTTCCTTGGACATAGCAAAGTCATCATTTTGTTAGATGACTGGAAGGATGTATCGTATGAGGTGAAAACAACATATGGACAGACGTTCATGTAGTAATTTCAATTGTTATTAATTCAATATTATATTATATAAACACTAATGCATACTTATTATTGCTTTAAATGTGTTGTTGACGTTTTAATTTAGTGATGATTAGAAGTTGAAAAAAATGGATAACTTATGCTGGTACAGACTTGGAGGAGTTTTAAGTCACGACTCATGAGTGACTACATTATGATGCCAAAGCCTAATAGTGAGCGTCCGTGGGTGAAATATCTGTATCTTGACAAGAAGGTTAGGAAAACATTTGTGAAGTCTTGTAGTAGTGAGGAGTTCATGGTTAGTATCAGTGGTATTTTATAATAATTTTATGGATAAGCCATGGACATTAATATTTTTCCTATGTTTATAACAGGTTAAAAGTCAAGCGGGAATGCTGAACAAGTCCAAAAAACAAATACCCCCGTAGATTGTCTCGTGGAGATATAGGAAACTTGAGAAAACAAGGATTACTGGAAAAAACAACAACAACTAGGAGACGGGGACTCTATGAGTCGTGATCGGGAACCATCTCCACCATCACGACATGAGAATTTGAAGAGGGCTCGACTGAGACCAAATAGAGACTACACTTCAGATGACTCCAGATTGGTAGCTGAGAGAATTTTAAGTAAAAATTGTTTAGCATATGTTTAGTGTTATATAAATCGCTTTGGTAATTAACAATGTATGTTTTATCATGTTGTGTAGGATTCGCTGGTTAACTCAGCCCGTGAAGGTACCTTTGCTCCAGAACCACGATAAAAGATATTAGTAGAAATAATAAAAAAAAGAAGCATGGTGGGCGTGTCCATGGGGCTAGATATGGCATAGGTCTGAGAGTAGTTTTTGGTAGAACATGATCCTGAGGCACATTCGTCCAAGGTTGCCCGGTTGGAGGGCAAGAAGGTAAATTCTGCCCTTCTTTGATTGGGCTTAGGCAATTGGGCCGTTCTGGGAGCAGAAGTGGATTGGGCCATGCCTAGCCATTGGTCCAGTCTAGAACAGAAGCCCCCCAAGTCGTTGCTCTAGAGCATGGGAGTGATGACTTAAGGAAAGCCCGTTGTTCCGAGGAATTGTAACGGGGTCGTCGTTTGGTGACGGAGGGAGTTGTTTCAAGGTGCCCGTGGGCCCTAGTGTTCATAAGGCTCGTAACCGCGTTTGGTTTGCCTGTCGTACGGGGAGACCAACAGTTAGGAGGAACTGAAACATTGGGGCGCCACGTGTGCCTCGAGCCCTGTGCTGTAGTAACTAGGATATGATGGCTAGTCTGTAGCGATTACGACCTACACGGGCGTGCTTCTGCACGTGCTCTCTAGCAGTATAAAAGGAGAGAGAGTCTGGTCATTTCACACTTTCGTTTCTTTCTCTTCTTCTTCGTCTTCTTTAGAGAACTTAATTCGTCGCCATCTTCGTCCGCCGTCGCCACCTTAAAAGCTTTGAGCACCTTTCTTCAACTTCCCGACCACGTAAGTCATCCAACTCCTTGTTTTCTTCCAGCTTTTTCATTTTCGTTTTAGGATGCATGCGGTTAGGTTAGATTTAGGAGACATAGTGGTGTTTTCTCAGCGGCTGTTGGTGGCGGACGGTGGCTAGGCCATTTTCTGTGGCTAATGTGGCCGCCAGAGCCTTTTAGCGAACTAAGAGTATGGCGGCTTTCGGCGTTATTGCGATGATGACGCATGAGCAACCATCATGACTTTTTAGTTTTCGGTGCTCTGATGAAGTTTTCGGTGGATGTTTGAAGTTTCTGGTGGATCTTCAAACGGAAACTAGGAAGTAGTTCGAGGAAGCTCCTCGGTGTATGAGGGGTTTGCCTCGGGCAGGTCTTCGTAGAAAGCTCTTATATTTTTAATTTATTTAGGGATTAGGCAAGGGACGCCGTCCTCTGCGCGCCCTTTCACTTGACTAGCGGTGGAAGGGTGGATTTGATTTTGCAGTCGAATTCACTTTTTTCTCTGCTTTTCAGGTGATCGAGATGGCGACAGGGCCTAACGGAGAAATTTTTATAGATTCGTCCGAGGAGAGCTCCTCGGAGAGTAGCAGCACATAAGCTTCAACCGTCCCCAGCGAAGTCGGGGAGGTGCTCGAGGAGAATTCTGCTGAGGAATTGTCGGTAGCCGAACCTGCCGAGCACGAATCTATCTTTGCGACTTTCACCCGGGACGTTTTCACGGTCGTTGGACCAGAGGAGGAATGGAAGGTGCATTTCCCCTCCCAAGATGATCGGATCTGTACAGATTTCAGGGAGAGATTCGCTATGTACGAATATACCTTTAAGGAGCTAGGGTTGAGGCTGCCCTTCACTGATTTCCAGCAGTCTATTCTCGTACACCTGGACCTGGCCCATTCGTAGCTGCATCCTAACTCGTTGGCGTTCATCCGCGCCTTCGAGCTGACCTATGAGTTCCTGAAGATAGGAGCCACGCTGCTTTTGTTCTTCACCATCTTCCATTTTCAGCGGTAGGTCACAGGGAAGAGATATGGTTGGGTGTCGCTGAAGCAACCCTGAAAGTTGTTCAAGCCTTTCTCGGAGTCTATCCGAACGTTCAAGGAGAGGTTCTACATTATTGAGCCTCTGTCGAAGAAGGCCCAGGACAATACGTATGTCTGGGCAGTGTCCCTTGACGAGAATGGTAATGATATGCGTGACGAGGATGGGAAGTTGATCGGGGACAGAGAGTTCAAGTTTCCCTTTTATTGGAGTGCTGGCCATTTTTCAAAGGAGCCCAACGGTTATGTTGCTTAGCCGCACATGCTGGACGAGCAGGATTTGGCCGGCTACGATAAGCTGGTGAACTATGTTAATTCTTTCCGGCTTGCCGAATGCTGGACGAAGAAGGGGTCCCGAATTTTTGAGGAGGATGGTAGCCAACGGGTGGAGTACCGTTACATCAACACAAAGACGCTTTTAGAGTGCAAGACTCCCGCGGATGCTTATAAGCTGCTCGGTAGTCTTAGCTATTTGACTAACCCTAATTATTTTTCCTTCGTCGTCTAATATATTTGTTGTGTTTTTGCAGGTGAGGTGCCTTCCGCTCATGAAAGAATGGTGAAGAATGCTCTGGCGAGGAACAAGTCCAGGGCGGCCGCTCCAAAGACTCGATTTGCCTAGTGTACTCCTCCTCCTCATCCTGCTGCAGGGAGCTCTTCGCCTACTTCTGCCCAGGGATCCCCCTTGCCTCTGGCCTCAAGGTTTAAGCGGTCAAGGGTCAATGAAATAGTGGACCTCAGTCGGGCATCAGAGAAAGGGAAGTTCGAGCTTCCTCCTTGTATTCTTGATAGAAAATTCTTTGAGGGGACGTCCCTGGTTATGCCGCGGGCAGAGTCTCTCCAACTGGAAGGCATGGATCACCCGAGCAAGAGGATGCCTGTGGCACAGGATACCTCCACACTGGTCAGAGTTCTGGAAATGGTTGCAATCTATGCCGAGGGGGATTCTTCAACTAAGTCCGAACTCAAAGCTGCCCGGGCTACTATAGCATCTCTAGAAGAGACGGCGAGGAAGGCCAAGGAAGAATCCAAGGATGTTGGTGACGCTAGGAAGAAGGCAGACATGGAGGCTACCAGGTTGAGGGAGGAGAATGCCACGCTGGCGGCGGAGAAGAAGGCAGCAGAGAATCTGATCGAGCAGCTGAGGTAAGCAAGCGCTCCGGCCGAGGATGAGCCTGAAGACATGAAGACGCTTAAGGCGAGGGCCGAGTTTGTTGCTCGTATGTTGAAGGCAGAGGAGGATGTCATCACCATTGGAGAAGAGTGATTCAAGAATGTCGTGGCTCAACTCCGGCTGATCAATATTGGGGTTCAGATCTCCTCGGAGGGTACCAACCTTTTGGCTCATGTTGAGAACAGCAAGATAGTCGATCCGAAAATCTTCAATATTGGCGACGAGCATGCCCAGATTCTGAACGAGGAGACCCAGGGGCCTGAGTCTAACACCGAGCAGCCTGAGCAGATGCAGGAATGATTGGATTTTTATCTTGTTGTAATTTATCCGGCCTGTGTGCCGTGTTTTTTGATGTATTTTTATTATGTTTGGGGGCATGCCCCCTTGTTTTGTAACATGCACAGCTTGTGGCCCTTGTGGTCACTTTAACTTAATTATGTATGTGTCCGGTCATTATGGCTGGTTTTGTATGTATGGCTTTTCTTGTTCATTTTTCTAAGTGTTTCACTGTTTCTCGACAATATTTTATGCCTGTAACAGGGATCACTGGTTTCTTTTAAGATTTAGAGAATTGCTCGACGTAGATGTGTTCGACAGTGAGGGGGACTGGTCGAACGGTCGGGGAAGTGGTTTCACCCGTGATGAGACTAGGATCTCGGTTGAGGTACGAATCCCATAGGCTTGGACGGTTCCCCTCGCGAGCTGGGTGTCCTGCCTAATTGGTGTGGCAACGGTGGAGCTCGATTGAGGTATCCCCGTTGTGCGCAGAGTCTGCTTGTCCCATAAACAGAAACTGGTCGGCGTTGTAAAATGAATCGTGCTTACACCGAGGCATGGTCCTGTGACCGAGCTGTCTCCCTGTTAGGGAAGATCTCGTCGGCAGTTAGTCCGACCTCATAGTTGGTTCTAACTATAGGATTGTTTGAGCTTTTTAGTGTTCCATAGTCGAGAAAATGGATCTCCATCCAGAGTTTCTAAGTAGTAGGCTCCGGTGCTCGTTTTGGACTTGACCCTGTAAGGTCCTTCCTAGTTTGCGGCCAGCTTTCCTTCGCATGAATCCTTCTGGTTTCTGCGTAGGACCAAGCTGACAACGGGGAAGTCGCGCTTTATGACCTTAGCGTCGTGGGGCATGGTTATTTGTTGTTTCAGCGAAGCTTTGCTTAGAGCTGCCCCTGACCATATTTCTTTGACCAGATCGAGCTCTTCTCTTAAGGCTTCGTCGTTCATCTCCTCGTCGAGGGGAGCTTCTGTTCGTCTGGAAGGTTCCCTGATCTCAACCGGTATCACAGCCTCAGTTCCGTAGGCTAGTTGGAAAGGGGTCTCCCTGGTTGTGGAGTGTGGTGTTGTTCTGTAGCCCTAAAGCACGCTGTGTAGTTCCTCGACCCATCTCTTTTTGGCTTCTCCAAGCCTTCGCTTTAGACCACGAAGGATTACCCTGTTCGCTGCCTCCGCTTGCCCATTGGTCTGGGGATGCTCGACAGAGGTGAAGTGCTGCTTCATGCCTAATTTGGCGACGAAATCTTGGAACTTCCTGTCCGTGAACTAGGTCCCATTGTCAGTCACATGGGCTTGGGGCCCCCTAAATCGCGCGAGGACATTCCTTTTGTAGAAGCAAAGTATGTTGAAGGTTGTGATCTTGGCGAGGGCTTCGGCTTCGATCCACTTCGTAAAGTAGTCGACGGCCACTATCAGAAATTTGTTTTGATAAGACCCCATTGTAAAGGGGCCGAGTATGTCCATCCCCCACCAGGAGAATGGCCAAGGCGAGGATAAAGTCTTCAATTCGTTGGGGGGTGCCAGGTACATGTCCCCGTGGCGCTGGCATCGGTCACATTTTTGGACGTGCTCTTTGGCATTCTGCTGCATGGTCGTCCAATATTATCCTGCTCGCAGGGATTTTTGTGCCAATGATCTCCCTCCCAAATGTTGTGCGTTGATGCCTTCGTGGATCTCTTGGAGGATTTCAGGGACTTTGCTCTCCTCGACACATTTCAGGAGGGGATGGAAAATCCTCGTCGGTAGAGTTTGTCCTCAATCAGCACGTATGCACAAGCTCGTCATTTAGTCACGTTGGCTTCTTTGCTGTCCTCGGGCAGTTCCCCTTTGGTGAGGTAATTGTACACGGGGGTCATTCAGCAGTGACTGTCCCCGATGGTGTTGACGTCGAGCACCTCTGATGGTTTCTCGATGTTGGGTCGAGTGAGTATTTCTTGGATGACAGATTTATTGCCACCTTTCTTTCTGGTGCTATCCAGCTTGGACAAGACGTCTGCTCGCGTGTTTCGTTCGTGGGGGTGTGATGGACTTCCCATGCGTCAAACTTGGTGATTCTCTCCATCATCAGTGTCAGATATTCGACTAGCTGGTTGTTCTTTGCTTGAAACTCTTCCCGTATCTGGGATGCTACGACCTGGGAATCGGTGCAAATCTTCACCTCCTTGGCGCCCACGTCCTTTGCCAACCGTAGTCCCGCGAGGAAGGCCTCGTATTCGGCTTGGTTGTTGGACGTAGGGAAGGACATGACTAAAGATACTTCGATTAGTATTCCTTCCTCATTTTCGAGGATGATACCTGCGCCGCTACCTGAGGGGCTGGATGCCCCATCCACGTAGATGGTCCATCTCTGCGTTCTGCTTGGTGGGGACGATGGAGGCGTCATCTCTGCCACGAAGTTGGCCAGGACTTGTGCCTTGAGGGCCTTCCTGCCCTCGTAATGAATGTCGAATTTTGATAACTCCAGGGACCATTTGAACATCCTGCCGGCCATGTCTGGTCGGAAAAGCAATTGCCTGATGGGTTAGTCCGTGCGTACTACTATTGTGTGGGCCAAGAAGTAGTGTCCGAGTCTTCTTGCGGCGGTAACGAGGGCAATGGCGACTT
>JALAZF010001244.1:0-40784 GCA_022829125.1 Lathyrus tuberosus | reverse complement strand
CCCCTCTTTTATAGACTTTCAGTAGTTGCTGCCAATTGATGAATTAATGGTTGTATAGTGAACATGTCTGATTGTCTTCGATCCTTTTCCTTTTTCGGTCTAGCATGATTGCGTGCGGTTTTGGAATGTTTTTGAAATGTTGTCTGAAGCCTTTTTTATTGTTTTGGAAAGAAATGAATGTTGTCTAAGCATGTTTAACCTGGGTTTTGGAAACAATCTTAGACCACAATTTCTTGTCTCAACATATTTGATTCCTTTCCACTTTTGACGATTGTGTTTAGGACTGTTATGGAACATTCTTAATTCTTTCTTTGCTTTTGTGAATTGTGTGATGAGCACTCAAGATTTTGGCAATTGATGATGTTTCCATTTTGGTTCGAATTTGTCCGATTATGTCGGTTGCGAATTGAAAAAACTTCCTTTTCTAATTGAATATGTTCCTGCATGTTTGGAAAGAAAAGAAACTATCTTGGACATGTGATTGCCATGAATATACTTTCCACGTTCAAATTGGAAATGCTTGATTATATTTGGAATGACTTTATGATTATGATTCTGGCCCTTTACTCATGTTTTAATCGATGCTTTGGTGGACACTTATCAGGTACAGCGAGTACTTAGGCGTATTCAAAGTCTTTCAAAGCCAAACCAACGCCCTATGGTAACGCGTATTGGAAAGGTTGAAAAATCTCTTACTTGCTCATCAGCAGTTTGTAGCATTGCCTTTGACTTCCTAGTAACCAACTTGCAGCCATACGATTCATCTATAGCCTTAGAAAGAAATTGACTCATAGCTTTCATTTTTCATGTTCACTGTGGTGCAAGTCAAGGTTGTTCTTCATCTTTGCAATACTCAAGTATACCCTTGCCGTAATGATCTGATCTCGCGTCAACGCCGAACGGTAGAATCATTCTCATTTCCTTAAATTCATTCAATAGTATCTAATGTTATACTTGTCCTAATGGAGCTATATGTTGTATTGCAATCGTGACTTATGAATTTGTTGTTTTTTTTATCCTTTTTAGTATAATGTCACAAGCAACTTCGCCGAATTCGCATTGAACAATTGACTGTCATTTGGAAATGCTTGGGCACAAATAGCATTAGAGCTTGCTTGAAAGAATGAAGAGGTTCTTCATACTCGCGAACACAACCTTGGTGATGGGGACCATCCTCACTTGTGAATAGCCACCGGGCCTGCTCGACCATTTCTGCAACTGTGTCACAATGTGTATTAGGCTCCCTTGCTGAAGCTCTCATAATTCCCTAAAGGACTCGTCAGTATATACCACCAATCCTGCCCATTCGCAAGCAGGTATGTCGTTATAAATCAACTCATGCTGATTCCTTGATGTTTGATAGCGCCCTGAAGATACGGTATCATACTTGACATACCTGATGAGGTTTGCTTATGAGATTTTGTTTTATGGATACCCTGCTTTACTTCTTTGCGTTGATAATTGTAATTTAACAAAAGCTTCCATTTTCTTGTTAATCTCAAATTCTGTTTCTTTCAGCAGTTTTGTGGATCTGAATGTTTGGCCTTACTATCGTTGTCGTTGCCGTTTGATTCTAAATGACTATACTTAGAGGCATCTTCCTCTGGTTGATGAAATGGTTGTGGTGAATGTGAGTTGATGAATTGGTCGTGAGTTTGGATATTTTGTGAGCTTAGGTAGTTTTCTTTTGTTTGTCTTTTTCTAAGGTACAATCTTGGTCTTGGTTATAATTTGAGGTTCTAACAAGATTCAGATGCCTAAACAAAAGTATTAAATGATATGGTCATCCTTAGATTGAGAGATGCTTTTATACATCTTGGAATGCTTTTTGTGAAATTTCTAAGGTATCCTCACACTCCTTTTTACATTGCAGCTAGCACTTCGAATTGGCAAGAAATGCTTGACTATACCGAGGAAGATAACGGATGCAACGCTCTGAAGGAAATCTTTCCATGGTTTGTTTTGGCTTTACATCAGTGTTGAACCAGGTTTACCGTAATTCAAAAATTTAGAACCATATTGTATTGCTCTGCATTTCTTGATGCTTATTAATTCCATCCCAACCGTAAATTTGCAGGGCTCTTCTTGGTATTGAAGCTTATGCCGATTGGACTCACTCTGAAGCTAGAACGACGGTTGTGAGATAACGGATTCGGGCTCCAACGATTCGATCAGATTATCTGACCTATTTTCTGTTGTAAGGATTCAAGTCACTTCATTCATGATAGATGTTTCTCTCTGATGCGCAACATTAGGATAATTTACAAATAACCGTCTTAACCATGCCTTGTCGGTCACTTATTACTCGTCGTTATTCGCAGGCTGCATTATCTGCTTTCATTCCATGCTTGTGGACTGAATGCCATCTCCTTTGATTTGCTTTGCCAGATTGATTAACAGTAGTGGTTTTCAAACATTTGCTACTACAATCATCAAGTACAAGAGTCGCAAATATCACCATGAGGGCAATTGTAAAGCCTGCATTTCTATTCTGTGTGTACATGTGGTACAAATGCTAGAATCATAAGTTCTATAGCACTGACGAATCTTTGTGGGATTTTTGTTTTGAACTGTCTATTGTAGCAGTGACGTTATCAGCTTTTTTCTACTTTTTATTTCTTCAGCAGAAACTCCTTGTAAAAAGAGTGCAATTGGATCTAGTTCTTTCGATTTCGCACTTCCTGACCTTCCGTAAATTCAAGCGCTTCCCAGTGATTTGTAATGTTGTAACTATAAAATTCTGAATTTCTACTTTCGTGTAAGCCTTTGATTTAGATACCAAAGCACAACAATAATAGGCATGAATGGTGACTTGAATTGTGAGTCCAGTTGTAGCTATTGTCGTTGATATATTAAGAGCAAGCTTGGCCCAAGAGTAGTTACTAAATGTATTGTCTAGTAACCCTTTGCCAGTAATCAACCGTTTCCAAATAAGCATAACAACGGTTCAGTATAAGTGCGACTGGGAGGAAGTGCAAACCATTGGAGATCCCGAGCAATCTAAGAAACTAGCTTCACCGTTCTTTCAATCATCATCACTTAATTACTTGCAAAAATCATAAACCTCCATGGTCAACGTTAGATGATGGATGTAGCGTCATCTTGAACTAAATATATTTGAATGCATCTCAATGTGCTTCCAACTCAAAAGTTCTTGATTTCTAATACCCAAAACCCAAATAGCCCTTTTTACCAAACAAGCATCTCCTTGTGCCATGATTTTAGGCTTCCATACCCTCAAATTCTTGGTAACTTCTTTATTTGATGGTCTAATCATAAGAAATAAAATATTTGGGAAGTACTCAGAAATAAAGCCATAACTTGCAGGTAACAAACACCATTTGGATCCTACCATAAATCAAAAGGGCAGAAAGGCCCTAATCTTGCTCAAATCATTGATAAGTCCTGGGAACATTTGACCTCGTAGTAGCGAAAAGGGACAATAAGCATGAGGGCGTATCTTCACATGGATTCAATACAAATGGTAAGGACCAACATCACTACAAGCACACATATACAGATAGTTTCCATGATTCTTGTTGAAACCTTCAGCTGCACCTAACTTCATAAATGAAATAAAAACAAAAACTGAAAGAAAAGGTTAGCTATGCACAAATGATCGACCTAATATGCTATGCAAAGAACAAGGCGGGGATCTTAGGGTAAAAAATTAGGGTGCGACACAACATACACATTCTCCTCAGGGGAGGGCCCTATACGTGTCTGTGCAAGCAGGAAGATTTGAGTCTTCAATGCCTTAGTGTGAGTCGCGAGGGACTCAACCATAGTGTTTATCTGCCTAAAGGTTTCATAAGTATCGAGATGTTGTCTTCTCAACTCTTCATTATGGAGAGTTTGTGTCTCCACAAAGCGCTCCATCATAGATTCTAGCCTAGAATTAGTTGTTGTTTCAATGAAATCCTCCATTAATGTTTCGAGGTTGGAATTAACGGATTCTTGTGGTTCCTCAAAATATTTGGAGTGGTAATCATAGAGAAAAGTTGGGTGAGGGTCCTCAAAATACTAGGAGTCTTGCGGTTGGTAATCGTAGAGAAAATTTAGGTGTGGATCCTCAAAATTTTGGGAGTAGTCATCGTAGAGGAAATTTGGGTGATACATAATAATTTAGATATAAGAGTACCTTAGTCTATACGGTGCAACAACGGAATAACAATATTGATTGTTGGTCCCTTGCAACGATGCCAAAAACTTGATGCGTCCGCAAGTGCATGGATTTATCGAAGTAATATAAAAGATTGTCGAACCCACAGAGACCAATGTCAACCTACCGTTATCTATTGCTGTGATGTAAAGCTAAGGCTATGATTAAAAAGGTACGAACAGAAATATAAACGCTAATTACTAAAGGGTTGAAAATAATACTAAAACGAGCCCGAAGTATGATTTCCGTGCACCTAAGGGACTTATAGAAAACGGGTACTGATTGTGATTATACGCCTATTCCGTAGAATATACCGGACTTAAAGGCTCCGCCTCACACTCTCGCGGTCTTAACTAAAGCCATTATTCTTAATCCCTAGATTTTGCTCTTGCTCGCCCGGTAACTAAGAAACACACTTTGAAAGCCAATAATATCCTAATCGCTATCTAAAGCGCTCTCGCTGTATTTAGATATGATGCCTAATTCCCACTATCCGGTTCACTCCTCACGCTCTCGCGGATCTCGGCTTAAACCTTAATTTGCTTCTCACTCTAGTGACAAAACAATGTTAAATAACCTCTCACTCTCGTGACAAAGCTACTTAAATTAAACTTGGAAATTAAAACCAAAATGACATACATTCACAATTTCGTGCCTATAATTTCTACCGAGTCCCGTCGGTAACGACGGTCCTCATACGCTGGACTCAAGACAATTTAACTAGACATGGAATTATATGAAAATGACATAAACGTGATAAATATAATCAAGTACATCATGCTTAAATAATTATAGAATGCAATATCAAAAATAATAAAGTGATAAGATAGAGAACCTGTAAATTGCAGGAAATTAAATAGAGACTTGAATAAACAAAACTGAAATAACTTTTATTAATGGCGGCAAGATTGATGATCCAAGCAGTTACACAAATTGTAGGCCTTAATGCTAATTGTGTGGTAATTCCTCAATGTGAGAAAATTACCACTTTTACAATGTAATTTCTGCCTAAAACTATGAATAGCGCTTCCGCGCACAAAATTTGGACACCCGGTTACGAAGATGAACTACTTCATTTATACTCCACTTCTCACGTAAAAGTCTCACCCTTTTCATAAAATCCGGACAATTGAGTTGAACGAAGAAAACTGGACTGAACGTGGAGAGAAAATAGGAAAAAATGATTACTTAGTTTAATTTGGTGGCAGGTGTCACACCTATAGTGGCATGCGCCACTTTCTCCCGTTTTTTAGGTGGCAGGCGCCACCAAATTCTCCAATTTAAGTGGCAGGAGCCACTTCTTCTTCAATTTAGGTGGCAGGTGCCACCTTTCCTTCATATTTTAGGTGGCAGGCGCCACTTTCTCCCCTTTTTTAGGTGGCAGGTGCCACCAAATTCTCCAATTTAAGTGGCAGGCGCCACTTCTTCTTCAATTTAGGTGGCAGGTGCCACATTTCCTTCATATTTTAGGTGGCAGGCGCCACTTTGCTTGGTGGTGGGCGTCACCCTTCATGAGTGTGGCAGGCGCCACCTAGCAATTTTCACTTCATATTTTTTTTCTTCTTTTTTTTTTCTTTCTTTATTTCTTCTCCTTTTTTTTACTCAATTCTCCTTTGTAGCCATTTCTATTCAAGGTACCTGAAAGAGACAATAATACCGGCATAACAAGACATAAATCAAGGAAAATAAAAGAAAACACAATAAAAATCCATGTGAATCGGTTCTAAAAATACGATACATTTTTTGTGTTATCAGGAGTTACCAGTGAAAAAATGCAATGCATAATGCTTTCTCCACTAGTTTAGCTTTTATTGTTCTCAACGTTTTTTAGTATTATGTGATCACGAACAATTGTTTATTTTGCAAACAAAAATACTGAAAAGAAAATAATTGAGAAATCGAACGATGAACTTTTATTGAAATGTGAAAAATGTTTGTACATAAGATGTGTACAAGGATGCAAAAATCCTTGATGAGGAAATTTGTAATAAATTTGAAAAACAAGTGTAAATGGCAAAGGGAAAACATGTTTTGCATTGATTACAACATTGGCTGCCATCCACAGTAAGTCTAGGTTCCAACGCCTTGAACCAGTTGATGATGATTTGACTGCTCTGTTACTGTCTGAGGTCCAGCTATGATGAAGAGAGGCTCAAGTGTTCACAGTCAAATGCCTTTATCCCTAATTTTTACCTGGACATATTTTCATTTTTTTTCGCCCACCGGGATACCCATTTTTGCCTAAGTCTCCCTTTCGGGTTTTCAACTTAGCGGGCTATTATTGTTTTTTTTTCCATTGTCCCTAACTTTTGCATGGACATTTTTTTTGGTCCATCGGGACGCCCATTTTTGCCTAGATTTCCCTTGCGGATGTCAATCTAGCGGGCTTTATATTCATTTTTTTTTCAGGCATAATATTTTTTTACTGCATCGGAGTTCACGGGTGATGGCAACTCCTCCCCATCCATGGTGGTGAGGATCAAGGCTCCGCCTGAGAAGGCCTTCTTGACAACAAAAGGTCTTTCGTAATTGGGAGTCCACTTGCCACGTGGATCCGAGTGAACAGATGAATACCTCTTGAGCACGAGCTCGCCTTCATAGAATGCTCGAGGGAGAACTTTCTTGTCAAAAGCTCGCTTGAGGCGTCTCTGATACAATTGACCATGACAAACAGTTGTAAGGCGCTTCTCTTCGATGAGATTCAGCTGGTCATATCTAGATTGAACCCATTCAGCTTCATCAAGATATGCTTCCATGATGACTCTGAGAGAAGGAATTTCGACTTTAATGGGTAGAACAACCTCCATACCATACACAAGGGAATACAGAGTTGCCCCAGTAGAAGTGCGAACTGAAATTCTGTAGCCTTGTAGTGCAAATTGAAGCATTTTATGCCAATCCTTGTAAGTTTAGACCATTTTCTGGACAATCCTCTTGATATTTTTGTTTGCTGCTTTGACGACACCATTCATCTTGGGTTGATAAGGTGAAGAGTTGTGGTGCTCGATCTTAAATTCTTGACACAACTCTTTCATCATCTTGTTGTTTAGGTTGCTTGCATTGTCAGTGATAATGCTGCTAGGAACACCATAGCGACAGATTATCTCTTTCTTGATGAATCTGGCAACCACTTGTCGTGTAACATTTGCATAAGAAGCAGCTTCAACCCACTTGGTAAAGTAATCGATGGCAAATAAAATGAATCGATGACCGTTGGAAGCCTTCAGTTTAATCGTTCCAATCATATCGATACCCCACATAGAGAATGGTCAAGGAGAAGTCAAAACATTCAATGGAGTAGGAGGCACGTGCATCTTTTCTCCGTAGATTTGGCATTTGTGACATCTTTTGGCAAAGTTTTAACAATCTACATCCATTGTTGTCCAGTAATACCCAGCCCGAAGGATCTTCTTGGCCATAGCAGGACCTTTAGCATGTACACCCTCGCAGCCCTCATGTATGGACCTTATGATCGTGTTTGCTTCGTGTCTATCCACGCATCTGAGCAACACGGAATCATAACTCCTCTTGTACAGTACACCACCACTTAAGAAGAATTTGGTGCAAAGCCGCCTAAGAGCTTTCTTGTCAGTGATAGTGATGCCCTCGGGATATTCTTGTTTTTCCAGATATCTCTTAATGTCGTAGAACTAAGGCTAGCCATCAGACTCATCCTCGATTGCTAAATAGTGTGCTGGTTCGTCCAAATGATCAATGCGGATAGAAGGGGCTTCATTCTTCCACTTGACTTTGAACATGGATGCCAGAGTGGCAAGAGCATCAGCTAATTGATTTTCCTCTCTAGGAATATGATGAAAAGAGATTTCATCAAAGTAAGGAATCAACTTCGCTATGTGTTTTTGATAAGGAACCAGCTTGGAATCCCGAGTCACAAAGTTCCCTCTGACTTGGCTGATAAGAAAAGAAGAATCTCTATAGACCTTAAGAATCTTGATTCTCATGTCAATTGCCGCTTCAATACCGTAGATACATGCTTAGTATTCAGCCATATTATTGGTGCATGCAAAGCATAATCTGGCAGTGAAGGGAAGGTGAAAACCTGTTGGAGAGATGAGGATATCACCAATTCCACGACCTTTGGAATTGGAGGCACCATCGAACATGAGCGTCCATCTCGCCCCTGGTTCGGGTCCTATATCAGGGTCTGGAATCTCATAATCTCTGATAAATAGAACATCCTCATCGGGAAAGTCAAACTTCATTTGTTGATAACCCTCTAGAGGTTGATGATCAAGGTAGTCAGACAAGACGCTCCCCTTTATTGCTTTCTGGGTAACATGTTGGATATCATACTCAGTTAACAGCATTTGCCACCGAGCAATTCTTCCAGAGACAGCAGGCTTTTCGAATATGTACTTTATCGGATCCATTTTAGATATCAACAAAGTAGTATGGCAAATCATGTATTGTCTTAGGCGTCGAGCAACCCAGACAAGAGCACAACAAGTTTTCTCCAAGAGTGAGTATCTGGTCTCACAATCAGTGAACTTCTTGCTCAGATAGTAAATTGCATGTTCTTTTCTGCCAGTGTCATCATGCTGACCCAATACACATCCCATCGATTCATCAATAACGGTGAGATACATGATTAATGGCCTACCAAGAACCGGTAGTACTAAGATCGATGGTTCTTGCAAATATTGTTTTATTTTGTCAAATGCTTCTTGACAATCATTGTTCCATTCGACCGATTGATTTTTCCTTAGCAATTTGAACATCGGTTCACAGGTAGCCGTCAAGTGCGAAATGAATCTTGAAATGTAATTAAGTCTGCCCAGAAAGCCCCAGACTTCTTTTTCTATTTTGGGAGGCGACATGTTCTGAATTGCCCAAACCTTGTCAGGATCAACTTCAATGCCCTTCTGACTCACAATAAAGCCCAACAGTTTACCAAATCGAACTCCGAAGGTACACTTCGCAGGATTCAACCACAATCTAAACTTCCAGAGTCTGTAAAATAGTTTCTTCAGATGAATCAAGTGATCATCTTCAGTTTTAGACTTGGCAATCATATCATCCACGTAAACCTCAATCTCTTTATGAATCATATCGTGAAAGAGGGTTATCATGGTACGTTGGTAAGTTGCCCCTGCATTCTTCAAACCGAATAGCATAACTTTGTAGCAATATGTACCCCATGGCGTGATGAAAGTAGTCTTCTCCATATCATCTGGGGACATCTTGATCTGATTATACACTGAGAAACCGTCCATGAAGGAAAAGACAGAGAACTGTGCAGTATTGTCTACCAAAACATTAATATGAGGAAAAGGGAAATCATCCTTCGGGCTTTCCTTATTGAGATCTCGGTAATCCACACACATTCTAATCTTCCCATCTTTCTTTGTAACTGGGATGATGTTAGCAATCCATTCAGGATATTCGGAAGTGGCTAGGAACCCAGCGTCAAGCTGTTTCTTTACCTCTTCTCTGATTTTAAGTGCCATGTGTAGCGAGCGATTTTGGACGTGGTTCTTAAGCACTGTCGCTCTCTTTGGGGTACTACAGGTCGATTCATTTTTTATCCTATTAAAGCTGACTAAGGAAGGGAAATAGATGTCTCTAATTAACCCTGCTTGCATAACGAGTTTAAACAGCGGTCTGTTAGGTTACAGATGCTATGTGGTCGTGGGGACTTTCTCGTGCTTATTTTGATTGATATGTGAGAGTATGGGATTTAGGGTTTTTGGTTAGTGTGCTCGCTAAGATTTTTCTTTCAATCTTATGCCTACGTATTCCCGTTTACCGAAACAGGGAAATCAGAGGGTTCGTAGTTCCTCCTATAGAATAGGAGGAAATGGGTTTGGTGTCTTGTTCAAAGCCCAAGACATGAATCGAAAGGTTGTTTGTATCTTGTTCAAAGGCCAAGATGTGAAGCGAAAGGTCTCGACTTTAGAGAGAATTTGTCATCTCTAAAGAAGGGTTTGTTTGTTTATAAAGGAGAATTACTTTAACCGGGATGTGTGAATCCGGCAATGCCATAATTTCCTTTATAGGGGATTTTAACCTGAAGGAGAAGACTTTAACTTAGTGTAGAGCAATGCCATCTTTCCTTCGGAATTTCTCATGCTAAAAGAGGGACAGTGGCATGGATGTAAATAATCCAGAGGCTTGCCGCTTACAGCGATTAGATGAAGAGGAAGGAGTTGTTGATGTTTGTGTACTATGAATGAGGCACAACTTTGATGCTAAAAGGTTGATTGGATCAACCAGTGGTTTTCTTATATAAAGCCTACGAGGAGGCTAATGGCCCAACAAGAGGGAGTTTTTGTATCTCGTACGAAGCCCGAGAGAGAGGCTAAAAGGGTTGACTCAACAAGAGAATCTTTTATACTCAACAAGAGAGTGTTTTTGTATCTCGTACGAAGCCCGAGATGGAGGCTGAAAGTTTTGTTTGGCTCAATAAGAACCTTTTTTGTATCTCGTACAAAGCCCGAGATGAAGGCTAAAGATTTGTTTGACCCAACGAGAGATTCTTTTGTGTGTCTCATACAAAGCCCGAGAGAGAGGCTAAAAGTTATTTGACTCAACGAGGGAGTCTTTGTATGTCTCGTACGAAGCCCGAGATGGAGGCAAAAAGATTGGCTATCTCAGTTAAGTGACAGGTCCAGTATACTGATTAAGAGAAAATCAGTTCTTATATGAGTAACACTGTACTCATGGATTTGATCCGAGGGTTGGGATTGTTCCCTGTTCTTTAAGGAAAGAGGAAATCTAAAGGTTATTGAGACTGTCCGAGTCTACGGGTTTCTTCCTATTTTAAAAAAGGGGCTTGAGAATATCTTTGAGACTCAAGGAAAATAGACTGTCCAAGTCTAGAGTTTCATCTTTTGTACTATGCTTTGAGAAACAGTAGTAGACTCTTGAAAGGACTGTTATATGAAGATGACTAATTTCTGTTCCTATACCTCTAGGAGGTCATCGGGACAATTTGTACGAAGCCCAAGAGGAGGCTGGAAACTTTTAAGAAGCCGACAGGTCCTTGTATGAAGCCCAAGAGGAGGCTATCATTCCCGGAGGAAGAGATCATTATACGAAGCCTAAGAGGAGGCTGTGAATACTTCTAAGAAGCTGACGGGTCCTTGTACTAAGCCCAAGAGGAGGCGGGGTTGCTTTTAGGAAGCCTGTGGGTCCTTGTACAATGCCCAAGAGGAGGCCGATGCTTTTAAGAAGCCCGTGGGTCCCCAAACCCCGATAAATTCAAGGCAAGCTATTCACAAGGAATAGATCAAGTCAGGAAAGTTCGAGAATTTGGAAGAAACTCAAAGATGCCATTCATGGAGAATACATTCATCTTTGGGAGTAGAGTTTCTTGACAATTCCTAATGAGGACAGCCGAAGAGAAGACCGTATCTGGTGATCCTATTGGGGATCTAGTTGTCTATTTCTACGAATAAACGAAACAGTTTTTCCTAGTTCTAGACGTAGTTGTCGGGGAAACTCTAAATATCTATACTATTATTACACAGTTGATATGAGTTTATGAAAGAAGACTTACAGCGAAACAGCCCCACAATGCAGTTATATGTAGAGGAAAACAGTAAATGAAAGCGTATAAACACTTACTCGATTGTAGAGCTTCCATGCTGTTTGGTTAGTTGTTCAACAAAGAAAGATTGAAAACAACAGTATATTCAAAATCAAAGGAGAAAATGCTTTGAAAAAGAAAGATTTGGGGCTTACAGCTCAAGGAGAGCCCCAGGGTTTTACTGTTGATTGTACTGTTGAATTTGTACAGAGGGACTTATACAAGTGACTGTGGCCCAAGAAAGGTTTTCTGTACAAAGGGATGGGTCTTACACTCTCTCAAGAGGCCCAAAAAGTTTTAAGGGAAAAGAGTGGGGCTTATAACATCACTTCCTGTGGGCTTCTAAACTGAGTAACAGTGATAATACCGAGATCTTTGAAGGAGTTTGTAATAGTTGATCAACAATGTTCTATTCACTCCTTTGGATGAGCTTCAACATCTCATCTTTGTCTTTTGAAAGGTCAGTATCACTGGATTGACCGACTGGTGGATTAGGAACTTCTATCTGAGGTTCCTTTTCTTTGCTAAGTTCTTCAACTCCTCGGTTGAAGATTCGACCGCTCCGTGTTACACGACTGATGTCTGCAATATTCACGACGGAGGGTAATGGAATTTCCTTTTCATTCTCAATTATTGTTGCACCGTATTTGTAAGGGATTGCCTTAGCTGATTCATATGGTAATGGTCCCGGTAGATAGACGACTATGGGAACCTTCTGATTTTTCTGACCATCATAAGTAATCTTGATCCGTTCCCGGTTGGGAACTTTTGATTCGTCAAGCAGAGGGATGATGGCACAAACATCTCTAGTCCTCTGATGATCAGAGATGATGACAACGTCCTTAATTTGATCGGCGAGATAATTCGGCGTCCCGTTGATAGGTCCGGAACCCGGATATGGACGAATCTCTCCACGATCCACTTGACCCTGAAGAGCTGCTCTCACAAGGTAGCATCCTTGGTTACTTTCTAAACAGACTCTACAATGGTCATAATTGTGTGGGGGCACCTGGCCACGCCCACTTTGAATACAATGTAACCTCACTAGGTTAGTTTCTACAGATCAGACATCCTGATTCTGACGTCGAGTAGGATTCCTGTTATTGATACTAATTTGCTGAGTATCTTCATCCATATATATTGGCATCCACCAGTGATTTAACAAGTGCTGAAGTGCCTCCTGGACAAGGGTACAACCTTGATCATTTTCGCAACCCGCTTTACAGCTTTGGTAATCATGTGATATTAGGAATCCGAGTCGGGCCTGCTCAGCATGTAACTCTACCAGGCTAGTATTCATCACGCGAATATCGAAGATCTGAACCATGTTGATCTGATAGTGGTTCCTATCATTGTAGTCTTGGATCCATCCAAGATCCATCTGACGTTGGAGGGCCTCTTGTATGAAAGAGCATCCCTGTTTATTTACCGAGCAAGTCAGACAGGAACTGTAATCGTGCCGCGGCAGATTATGGTACTGGCTTTGCCTTGAGTGCATTTCCACCAAGTTGAAATTCATTGCACGGATGTCGTGGTTCTGAATGACGTTAGAATTCGTATAGACCATATTGACTCCACGAACTCGGTGCTCTTGGATCCATCCGAGATCCATCTGTTCCTGTAGGGCTGATTGCACTACCGAACATCCTTGACTGCTCTTAGAGCAGATATCACATTGGTGATAATTATGAGGTGGCACATGGCCATATCTACTCTGTCTACAATGCATCTTGACCAGATTGGTCCTCAACAAGAGTACATCGTGAATTTGATAGACATTGTTAGTCTCTTTCTCAATCAGGTTGACTGCAGCTTTCTCATGTTGAGGCAGCGGGTTCGTGAGAACATTAGGATTCGTATCTTTGAAAGATAAGAGCCCGCTCCTAACAAGCTTTTGCACGTCAGATTTGAAATTGAGACAATTCTCTATGTTATGCCCCGATCCTCCTTGATGATAGGGCATGTCTGATCCACCTTGAAGCAAAAAGGCGAATTTTCTGGCACTATAAGAGGAGACTTAGTCTGGATGTGCCCCTTAGCCAGTAGTAACGGAAATAGTTCTGCGTACGATACGGGTATAGGATCAAATCCCTGTGGCCGCGTTGTACGGTTGTTGTTATACGGAGGACGAGCCTGCTGAAGAGGCGGTTGTGTCCTTTGCTGATTAGGTTGGTTCTGTGCAACCTGAGGTTGATACGTAGGAACAGGCGCGGGATTGATAGCAGGAGTTACCGCTGCTACTGGTTGATAACGTCGCCTTTGCTTTCCGAGAGAGATATTCCCAATATCTTGCTATTTTTTCTTAGGGAGAGCACTACCGTATCGTTTTGTACTACTTGATGATCCAGCGTCTTTTGCCAAACGTCCTTCCCGAACGGCTTCCTCAAGACGAACTCCCATGCCTACCATCTCGGTGAAGGCACTGGGTGCACTGGTGACCATTCTGTCGTAGTAAAATGAGCTCAAGGTCTTTAAGAAGATCTTTGTCATCTCTTTTTCCTCAAGAGGTGGAAAAACTTGAGCGGCAATTTCACGCTATCTTTGAGCGTACTCCTTAAAGGTTTCCTTGTCCTTTTGTGACATTGATCTGAGTTGATCTCTGTCCGGTGCCATGTCCAAATTGTATTTATAATGTTGAACGAAGGCAGTGCCAAGATCTCTGAATGTGCTGATTGAGGCGCGACTTAAACCCATGTACCATTTTAAGGCGGCACCGGTTAAACTATCCTGAAAGTAATGAATCAGTAGGTCCTGATTTTCAGTCTGAGCTGACATTCGCCGAGCATACATCACCAAGTGACTTTGAGGGCAAGAGTTACCCTTGTACTTTTCAAAGTCGGACACTTAGAATTTGTGCGGAACTTTCACATTGGGGACCAGACAAAGGTCTGCGGCGTCCTTTCCAAATAGATCCTGACCGCGAATGGCTTGCAGTTCCTTCTGCATTTCCAAGAACTGTTCCTGGAATACATCCATTCGGTCAATCATAGTTTCCTTTTTACCAGCAGGTATCTATGGAATCTGTCCTTCCGGGACAGTGTGCACCACAGGGGGTGGTACCGTAACTACAGCAGTGAATCTTGGTGCTTCCCAAAGTTTGTAACCTTCAGGAGTCTTCAATATGCCTCTGGCATCTTCGCTTTCCCGAAGTTTGTAACCTTCAAGACCAGCGGCATCTGTTGTGATTCCCTGATCTTCAACGATCGGCGGAACATATCCTTCCGGGATATAGTTCGCAGGCATGCCCCAGGGACGATCTTTCGGCATTTGATACCTAGGATCGAACTTCTCCACTATGGGCGCTGAGGTGATCTCTGAGATCACAGTTCTTTGTAGCTGAGCTTTTGCCATGGCTTGCATGTCGTTACGAAGCTTTCTCATATCCTCTCTCAGAGCGTCGATCTCTTCTTTCAACTCTCTGTTTTCTTCTTCGAGATCATCCATCTTTTTCTGACGATTGGCCCGAGTATTGTACGAATGAGACAGTTTGACTCTAGAACTGAGACACAAACGTGAGATTCGTAGGTAAGGAGAATACGCGATGTGAGAATGATGAAATGCAATGATTATATTAATTGTTTTTTTGGTTTAATCAAAATAAACTTCGACAATTAGATTGCAAATATCAAACAGTGGGGAAACCCCTTTTTATTGAAATTCAAAGGATTAGAGAAATGGAAATACAGTAGATTACAAGGTGCAGAAACAGAAACCTAAGCTAATGGGTCCCGAGAGAACTCGGGTGCTGATTCTGGTACTTCCTTTTCTTTGACCGGGGCTCTTGGGCCGTTGTCGGGTTGTCATTCCTTTGCCAGATGAAAGGAGCGAGCAAATTCCTTTGGTCATCTTGATTATCCACAGCATGTTGCTCTAAAATCTCAATCAGAGCATCTTTCTCTCTCAGTAGTTGTTGTATTTTGATGCACTCCACGTTGAGGGTGCTGTACTTGTTCTTCCAAGACCTCCTCTCCCGCTGAACTTTGTTGAGAGTAACATGAAGCTTTTCTGTTTCAGTCATGAAGTACATGACAGATTCCCTCAGCGGAAGAATTTCGTGATGAGGATACGACATCTTTAGCTTGAGAGCTCTAGTTTGTACCCAGTGGAGATAAGGCTCCACCGAGACACAATCCGGTTTTCCTAGAGACTCCCGTCCTTTCTTATGAACATGCTTCCAAGCGTGCACTATTTCCATCTTTAGTGCTCTGTCATTCTCTCCTTCTTTGAAGAAAAGACCTTCCAGATGAGCGTTGCGCGGAACATGCCTCATCGGGTATCCAAATTGACGATAAACCAATATCGGATGATAGTTGATTCCTCCCTTAGTTCCTATAAGGGGTACGTTGGGGAAGTTTCCACAACGGTCAATGATCCTTAATCCATCATAAATCCTATTACACCAATCAATGTCAGAGTTGGTGAGAGACATGATTTTCTGTGACCAGCGTAAGGCACTCTTATGATCCCAAAAAGTAGCAGACTTAGGCAAGTGAGAGATAAACCATTTGTAAAGCAAAGGTACACAACATGTGATCTCCCCTCTGCTGTACAAATTCCCTAAGTGTAAAGAGTGATACACGTCCGCGAGCAGAGTCGGCACAAGGTTTCCAATGAGAAAAACCTTAATGGCGTTGATATCAACGAAGTTATTAATGTTAGGCAACAAAAATAATCCGTAGGTGAGTAAAACAAATATGCTTTCAAAAGCAGTCCCGTTCCCTATACTAGCAAAGTACAGAGCTTTCTTTGTTAAGAACTGGGCTGGCAAACCTTGGATGCCACCCTTGGTAGTCATGTGAGTCTTGACTTCTGACTCATCCAAATGAATTGCTCTTGCAATGGTCTGATCCTTTAGAATTTCTTCCAGTCCAGAAAATGGAGCTTGATCAATAATGTGTAGATTGATCAGATGAGAATACTCCTCCAGCGTCGGTGCTAGCTGATAATCCGGGAATTTGAAACAGTGATAAACCGGATCGTAGAACTGAATGAGTACATCCATGATTCCGTCAATCACATGGACTCTTAGTAGAGGTAGCAAACCTCCGTACTTGGCTCTGAAGGCCTCCTGGTTTGTGATCATCCTCGCCAAACCTCTCAGATCCTCTAGTTTTGGAGCCTTGAAGGTATACTTATGAGTTCTCCTTCTACCGAAATCCATTAGCGTAATCCTTTTCTCTGATATTTGCAATCACAGTCTTAGTTTAATTTGAAAAACAGAGAGACTAGAAGAGAAAAATTTTTTGTTTTAATTTTTTTTAAATGAATGCATGAATGCAGCACACAAAAACATAGAAAAAACATGGGGTCAAAGGGTCGTTGTCATGAAGTCAAGGCTCTACCCATCCCCAAAGGTTTATACTAGGGTGATTTTTGTACCTGTACTCATTATCATCAGCTCCTCCCAGGAAAGCAAAACAACAAGCGGATCGCCAGCGAGTTATAGAGCAATCTTAGAGTAAGTGTCATTCATCGAGAATAGATCACCAGCCTCAAATGAGGGTAGTATCGCGTGACAACTATTTCCGATAGTTTCCGCACTACAAAAGGGTTGGCTCCTCAGCTTCTCAGACATCACAATCGGCCCATTGCCTAAGAGAGGGAATGGGTTACATTGGTCAGCCTCCACTGAGGTTGATGGTCGACCTCGTCGCCATCACTTATCTTAAGTGTATACTCAATCTTTCCACATGCGGCATCACACGCATTCCCATTAGTGGAAAAATAAACACGTATAGCAATTAGGAAAAGCAGTATATATATTTGTCCTAATCATCCTAGACCTTTAAAGTTATGTTCCTGACAGAAAATGGCTTCCCGGTTGAGTCACCATTCTGTAGTTTCGACACAAGAGACGAAAAGATGGGCCCCACGGTGGGCGCCATTTTTCTGTAGCGAGTGATTTTGGACGTGGTTCTTAAGCACTGTCGCTCTTTTTGGGGTACTACAGGTCGATTCATTTTTTATCCTATTAAAGCTGACTAAGGAAGGGAAATAGATGTCTCCAATTAACCCTACTTGCATAACGAGTTTAAACAGCGGTCTGTTAGGTTACGGATGCTATGTGGTCGTGGGGCCTATCTCGTGCTTATTTTGATTAATATGTGAGAGTATGGGATTTAGGGTTTTTGGTTAGTGTGCTCGCTAAGATTTTTCTTTCAATCTTATGCCTACGTATTCCCATTTACTGAAACAGGGAAATCAGAGGGTTCGTAGTTCCTCCTATTCTATGGGAGGAAATGGGTTTTGGTGTCTTGTTCAAAGCCCAAGACGTGAAGCGAAAGGTTGTTTGTATCTTGTTCAAAGCCCAAGATGTGAAGCGAAAGGTCTCGACTTTAGAGAGAATTTGTCATCTCTAAAGAAGGGTTTGTTTGTTTATAAAGGAGAATTACTTTAACCGGGATGTGTGAATCCGGCAATGCCATAATTTCCTTTATAGGGGATTTTAACCTGAAGGAGAAGACTTTAACTCAGTGTATAGCAATGCCATCTTTCCTTAGGAATTTCTCATGCTAAAAGAGGGACAGTGGCATGGATGTAAATAATCCAGAGGCTTGCCGCTTACAGCGATTAGATGAAGAGGAAGGAGTTGTTGATGTTTGTGTACTGTGAATGAGGCACAACTTTGATGCTAAAAGGTTGATTGGATCAACCAGTGGTTTTCTTATATAAAGCGTAAGATAAGGCTAATGGCCCAACAAGAGGGAGTTTTGGTATCTCGTACGAAGCCCGAGAGAGAGGCTAAAAGGGTTGACTCAATAAGAGAATCTTTTATACTCAAAAAGAGAGTGTTTTTGTATCTCGTACGAAGCCCGAGATGGAGGCTGAAAGTTTTGTTTGGCTCAATAAGAACCTTTTTTGTATCTCGTACAAAGCCCGAGATGAAGGCTAAAGATTTGTTTGACCCAACGAGGGAGTCTTTTGTGTGTCTCATACAAAGCCTGAGAGAGAGGCTAAAAGTTGTTTGACTCAACGAGGGAGTCTTTGTATGTCTCGTACGAAGCCCGAGATGGAGGCAAAAAGTTTGGCTATCTCAGTTAAGTGACAGGTCCAGTATACTGATTAAGAGAAAATCAGTTCTTATATGAGTAACACTGTACTCATGGATTTGATCCGAGGGTTAGGATTGTTCCCTGTTCTTTAAGGAAAGAGGAAATCCAAAGGGTATTGAGACTGTCCGAGTCTACGGGTTTCTTCCTATTTTGAAAAAGGGGCTTGAGAATATCTTTGAGACTCAAGGAAAATAGACTGTCCAATTCTAGAGTTTCATCTTTTGTACTATGCTTTGAGAAACAGTAGTAGACTCTTGAAAGGACTGTTCTATGAAGATGACTAATTTCTGTTCCTATACCTCTAGGAGGTTGTCGGGACAATTTGTACGAAGCCCAAGAGGAGGCTGGAAACTTTTAAGAAGCTGACAGGTCCTTGTATGAAGCCCAAGAGTAGGCTATCATTCCCGGAGGAAGAGATCATTATACGAAGCCTAAGAGGAGGCTGTGAATACTTCTAAGAAGCCGACGGGTCCTTGTACTATGCCCAAGAGGAGGCGGGGTTGCTTTTAGGAAGCCTGTGGGTCCTTGTACAATGCCCAAGAGGAGGCCGATGCATTTAAGAATCCCGTGGGTCCCCAAACCCCGAGAAATTCAAGGCAAGCTATTCACAAGGAATAGATCAAGTCAGGAAAGTTTGAGAATTTGGAAGAAACTCAAAGATGCCATTCACGGAGAATACATTCATCTTTGGGAGTAGAGTTTCTTGACAATTCCAAATGAGGACAGCCAAAGAGAAGACTGTATCTGGTGATCCTATTGGGGATCTAGTTGTCTATTTCTACGAATAAACGAAATGGGTTTTCCTAGTTCTAGACGTAGTTGCCGGGGAAACTCTAAATATCCTATTGGGGATCTGAGTTTATGAAAGAAGACTTACAGCGAAACAGCCCCACAATATAGTTATATGTATAGGAAAGCAGTAAATGAAATCGTATAAACACTTACTCGGTTGTAGAGCTTCCATGCTGTTTGGTTAGTTGTTCAACAAAGAAAGATTGAAAACAACAGTATATTCAAAATCAAAGGAGAAAATGCTTTGAAAAAGAAAGATTTGGGGCTTACAGCTCAAGGAGAGGCCCAGGGTTTTACTGTTGATTGTACTGTTGAATTTGTACATAGGGACTTATACAAGTGACTGTGGCCCAAGAAAGTTTTTTTGTACAAAGGGATGGGTCTTACACTCTCTCAAGAGGCCCAAAAAGTTTTAAGGGAAAAGAGTGGGGCTTATAACACGATGGTAGGCCCAGATGATTTTTCGTTTTAAAATGGCGATCGCACCGAGGTTTTTTTTTAATGCAGGGGGACTTATACAATAAGTGAGGCCCAAAAAGGTTTTCGTTAAAAGGGGGATTGGGTCTTACACTCTAATAGAGGCCCAAGGGGTTTTGAATGGGTCTTATAGCTCGAGGAGAGGCCCAGATTGATTTTTCAACCGACGATGATCGCGTCGAACTTTTTGAAATACAACGGGACTTATACAATAAGTGAGGCCCAAAATTAGGGTTGTATTTACAAAGGGTTGGGTCTTACACTCTATTAGAGGCCCAAAAAGTTTTGAAAATGATTTATGAGGGTTGAATTAATCCAAAACCCTAATTTGTTTTCAAAGTGTGTTTTAATTGAATAAAAATTCAATTAAAATGATCAAAATTGTTTAACATATGGAAAACAAATTGTGATCTTGGATTAATGCTTCAAAAATTAAGTATTGACCTACAAAATAATTAGAAAGCATTAAAAGTTGCAAAATCAAGGTGGAAAAAATATTGTAAATGCCAAAAACAATTAAAACATTAATTCTTTGCAAAAATATTAATTATACAAAATAAATAATACTTTTGGGATTTTTTAGGAAAATAAAATATTTTAACATTTTTGTGAATTATTAAAAAAAGAATCAACTCAAAATCATTAAAACTCAGAGAGAAATTAATTTTTGAATCAATTAAACAAAATCACAAAATTCAAATATTCAAATTTCTGAAAATGGCGCCAAGAACACACCAAGAACACGCGCGTTTTCAGTTTTGCCCAGATTTGCATTTTCCATCCAATCTCACTGAATACGTAATCATATCATGCAATCCACATACCAATCAACTCGTTTCAACCTCACGACCATGTCTATAGCATTTAATTTCATTTAAATTAAACATAAAACACAAAATCATGAAGAATCCTCAAGAACCCTAATTTCTGCATGAAGGCTAGGATTTTTGATACACGATTCAAATAATGCAATTAATTGAGGGAAAACATTCCATGCATGATTATGAACATATGGCCAAATTATTGTGCAGCAAAAATTGCATGGATCATAGAGTTAGAAGAGCTCATCCTTACCACTTGCAGCTGGTGATCGTGATTTGTGTAGGAGGTGTTACAGTTGTGTTATGATGATCTGAACAGCTTCCCTAGGTGTTATGGAGTGTGTTTTAATGCTTGGACTTGATTGAAATTGGCTGGATCACTTCATGGCATCTCAACTGCACTTTGGTTAAAACCTTGAGCAATTGACTGATGATTCTGAGAAATCAGTGTTCCAGTTGTTGTTTAAGTGTTTGATCAACTCATATGTGATGTATATGAGGTGTGTGTGATTGGTTTGATTGGAAAAGCCCCCAAACTCAAAACCCGATAGCTACCTTGCTAAGAAAGGCATTTTTGCCAAGAGAAAGAGATTTTGAGAAAGGCAAGTGTTGTAGGCCTTTGGTGTACTTAAACTGATCACAATTGAGCTCTGTTTATGGTAGAGCAAGTTTGTTTTGCAAGGAATAGTGAATGGCAACTGCTGAGTAGGTTTGGCCAATGTTGGCAAATGAAAATCCAAGTCTCCTCTAGCCATTGACTAGAGGTTAGGGCACAGGCTGCTGGTTCCCTTGGTCTTCGATAAGTCTTGACTGAATTCAGTTGAGAATGGCTCAGTCTATGCCACCTTGGTGCTTCCATTGAATGCTTCAATCCAAATTTGGAGTCTTGTCCCTATTTTGGCCATTTCTAGGTTCAACATGCTATTTCTTGTTCCATGGACTTTGGAGGCTTGGCTCAGTGTTTGTCCCCTTTAGATTCAATCCTCAGATGTGTCCAAGTGGATAGGAGCATTTGAATTTGGCTGATTTTGGCAAATCGAGCAAAATGCAAATTCTGCCTTGCCTTTGACAGATTTCAGCAAGGCAACTTGCCAATGTTGTATCTCATGGCCCAAGTTGAATTTGGTAATGTTCTTGGCCATTTTGGAAAGCCTTTGCATGATACAACAACTGTTTGAACATGTTTGGTTTTGATCTCTTTTGAATCCAAGTGAAAAATCCTCCTACATTTGGCAAAAAGTGAGGCAAAATCTGACTTAGTGAAATTTTCACTAAGTGTTGGAACAAAGTGACTTTTCTTGATTTTGATCACTCCATAACTCAAAATCCATGAGGAATTTGGACATAGGTCAGTATGAAGTTTTTGTAGAGGGCAATGTGATCTACAAATCAAGCTTTGAATGGGGCACAATGGCCTTGTGGTTTAGGAGTTATGGTCTTCCAAAGTTGGTGCATTAGTGGCACTTTTTCATGACTTAGAAAAATTTATAAGTTTTATGGTTACCCCTTTTACAAGTTATCCCACTTTCTTTGATTTTTCTTGATGAATGATGATTCAAATCATACATTAACATCATTTTAGGGTTAAAAATCCATTTTAGTGAAAAATCTCAAAAAGTCAAAGTTGACTTTTGTGCACAGTTGACTTTTTATCAGATGAATTCCAAACTGTGCAATTCTTCAGGAAATCATGTCCTTGACCTAAATCAAACTTGATGGACATGTTCCATGGGTGTCATAGGGTATATTGAATCATGTCCTAGGGTTTGGGAGCATGTCCTAGTCAAAAGTCAAAGTTACAGTTGACTTTTCCCGCAAAACCCTAACTGTGGTACTGATGAAGTTGAGACTTGTTGCTCAAGCTTTTTGGATTAATCCATTGTTGCAAATGGATCAATATGGTATATTAGAGACCCTCAAATCATGTCTTGAGGTCTTGGTTCATGATTTGTCCCAAAAGTCAACTTAGGGGTGAATTAGGTCAAGAAACCCTAATTCCTGATTTTTGATGAATGCATCCCTTGAGGCAAAATTGACTTGATGATTGGGTTCATGAGGTTCCATGGAGTATATTAGGTTATGTTTTGGATCATTGGCTCAGGCCCAGAGGAAAATTTCCAACTGGAGGCCCTGGTCGACCAAAACCCTAATTTGGTGACACTGTCGATCTTGAAGCTTGATCCACCTAGAAGGGAGCAGCCTTGTGCTTAATCCTTTAAGTGGGAGTCCTCTTGATCTATTGTAGATTCTTTGGAGGTTAGACAAGTTGAAGATCATGTCATTCCTTGATTGATCCTTTGTCTAAGAGCTCAGAGAGGGCTTGAAACCCTAATTCTGATAGTAGTGAATGCTCACCCATCTTTGGGGGAGACTGATGAGGTATGAAGGTCCATCCATATTGTGATGATGATTTGCACAATGATGGGAAATCTTAGTGGTCAAAATTTGGGGTATGACACCATGTCGGGTCTAGTCTTCCTGAGTTTCTGCTTAATAGGAGGACATCCGTGCTTGAGTGGCAAGCGATGTTCAACGATGTTGGTATCAAACCCAGGCATATCTTGATAGGACAAGGCGAATATATCAACATACTCTTTCAATAGCTTGACCAACTCGGAGTGTACATGCTCTACGAGGGATGCGCCAACTTTTACTTCTCTTCTGACCTCATCAGTACCAAGATTGACGACTTCCACTGGCTCTTTGTGTGGCAGAATCTCTTTATGCTCATGCTCAAGGAGCCTTACTAGTTCAGCCGGGTAATTCACAATCTTCCTCACCGTCTTCTTCGGCTTGGTTAATTGAAATTCTAGAATTACAACGGATGTTTGCCATGTTGTTATCAATGTATCTATTAGTTCTGCATGTTTATGAATATGTTTAGTATGAGCTATTTGAAAAGGTAAAAATAAAAGAAACTTTTGCCATTTGTTTGTGAAAAATAAAAATAAAGAAAGAAAATAGAGCATGATTTTGAATGCAAAATTTTTTTATTTATTGATCACATAATATTGCAAAAGCGTGAGGCCCATTACAAGCTATCCACTCGTCTCGGGCGAGGACGAGGGAATGAGAAAGCAAAATGCATTACATGCTTGTTAGAAAAATCACAGGAATCACAGTTGATGTCTAATTGTTGAGCTTGAAACCCGGCGGACACTTGTGCACAAAGCAAGAAGTCCGGTTGCTAGGACCAACATCATCAATAGCTGCCACGATGTCACCCATTTGAAAACCCGTGCTGTTGAACTTGATCAAGTTGCACTGCTTCTGACCAGATGAACTAGATTGTCGACCAGGATGATAACCCAATCCCAATCGATCATGATTTTCAACCACATCAATCACATGCCCCCAGCCTGGCAAGGCACCTTTTTGGACAGTCTTTTTAGCACTTTTGGCGGATGCTAAAGTCATTAGTGGTGATCTACTTTGACTAGTGGAAGCAGAGCTGACATCTTCAAACTCGAGACACTGCAACGGAACCTCATCTATGCCTTCCTCGGTCTCGATATATTAGAAAGATGAAAATTCGCTTACAATCAGATCCCCTTCACCACATACGATGACCAGCTGATCGTTAAACATGAACTTCAATTTCTGATGTAAAGTGGACGTGACTGCCCCTGCGGCGTGAATCCACGGACGACCCAAAAGGCAACTGTACACAGGATTAATATCCATCACTTGGAAGGTAATGGTAAATAAATGCGGTCCAACTTTGATGGGTAAATCCACTTCTCCCATGACTTGTCTCCGAGAACCATCAAAGTCTCTGATAACTAAGGAGCTTGGCCTCATCTCGCTTCCCACTACCAGTAATTAACTTAATGTGCCCTTAGGCACGACATTAAGGGAAGAACCGGTATCAACTAGAACACGAGATAACAGGATGTCCGTGCAAGTTACAGATATGTGCAGTGCTCGATTGTGGGCAGCTCCTTCAGGAGGCAATTCTGATTCATTAAAGCCTAAGTATCTGCTTGCAGTTATGTTAGCCACTACATCATCGAAATCGACAACGGATATATCATGCATAACATGAGCATTGTTCAAAACTTTCAACAAAGTTGATCGATGCGCAGGCGAGCTCATAAGTAAAGACAAAATCGAGATCCTAGAGGGAGTCTGTCCTAGCTGATCCACAATTTTGAAATCACTTTTCTTGATTATCTTTAGCTAACACGAGTTTGTTTTTCATGTTAGCTTTTGCAAATTCTAGGGTTTCTGTGTTCATCACTGATTTCTCACTCCACACTTAAAATAAATGAAATTAAACACCACCATCATGTTCGTGGGTTAAAATCACACAAGTTTGATGTTTATTTCATTCCATTTCATTGCGTAATCAGTGAGATAGGAGGGATTTTGCAAATATGGACAAACTGAAAAACGCGTGTGTTTTTGGTTGTGCTTTTGGCGTCTTTTTTGAAAATTTGAAAATTTGAATTTTTACTAGTTTTGTTAATTCATTCAAAAATTAATTTCTCTCTGAATTTTAAACATTTTTTATTGATTCTTTTTGCAAAAAATCACAAAATATTAAAATATTTTATTACACACAAAAAATAAAAAAATATTAAATATTTAATATATTTTGTATTTTTGTAAAGAATTTATTTTTAATTGTTTTCAAACATTTTAAAAATATTCTTTCTCTTGATTTTTCAAACATAAATCAAATTCAAGTTATCTCATGGATAAAATATAAATTTTCAAACATTAATCCAAGATCACAACTTGTTTTTCATAGATGTTTGATATTTTTCATCACTTAAATTAATTTTTATTCAAAATAAAAATGTTTTAAATAAAAAATTAGGGTGTTGTGTTTTCACCCTCAAATTTCAAATCACACACTCACTTGGGCCTCTATTAGAGTGTAAGTCCCATCCCTTTTTGTAAATAAGCCATTAGGGTTTGTAAAAACTCCCTCCGCTATTTTCAAAATCCTCGGCGCGATCGCCTTTTCAAATGAACTGTAAATACCCTCCTGTTGGATTTCTTTCTTTAAATTTAAACAAATGAATTTCAAAATGTGTCATGGGCTCTCCTTTGTGTTTAGGACCCATTATTTTGTTTTAAACTTTCTCTCGGTCTGTTTTAAAACTCTGCCAGGCTTCCGTATAAGTCCTTTAACTGTTTTCACAAACAGTTTTCAATCTTCTAATCAAAGATTAAACCCATGGGCACTTGTTTACAAGTTCCATTCCTCTTTTATTTTCTTTTCAAATTAAAAATCTAATACACCGGCAACTAGACTGACTATCACATCCAGGTGATACTGCTTTCTAGGCGGTAGGCAGCTTTTAAGCATTCAAGTCCTACCATGTGTATGAAATCATCAGATAATAAAATACACCAATCTTTCCATAGGCATCCTTATGTTTAAGCCTTATTATTGGCTTTTGAGCCATTCTCTGGTTTTAACCAATCTCTCTGTTTTCAAACTCTGCTGTTTTTCAAAACTGTCGTCTGAGTGTTAGCATAGGAGAGTCTAATCAAAATTATCTTTCTCATCTTCAAACTAAAGCAAAGATAATAAAACACTTCTTAATCATCAAAGAGAATACAATAATAAAAACTTTCTGTAATCCCTTCCCAGGGATACTATGCCTCTGCTCCCCAGTGTAACTCCTAGTATCATTATTAAAAATCATCTAATCATATCAAACCATAGTCAAAGAATGATAAAAAATGATCAACACATCACTGACACATATACTTACATGCATCTTTACATTTCACTATATATATATGCATCTCTGTTAGAATTCCTGTAAGCAACTAGGTTATCTTCAAATCCAAACAGATAAACCCTTCAAACTCAGCTTAGGATTTTCTTTTCAACTTTTCTAGGTAGATACAACAATATCTAGGAAGTTCCCCCTGAATAGTTCATACAGAAATAAGAAGTTTCCCTGTGAAGTGCTTTTCTGTTGAACTGTTCACAACCTCCTCTTGGGCTTCGTACAAAACTGTCCCGACGGGCCTCTTAAAGGAACAACCTTCTCTTAGGCTTAGAATTCCCCAGCCTCCTCTTGGGCTTTGTACAAATTGTCCCATGGGCCTTTTAAAGGTAACATAGCCTCCTCTTGGGCTTAGTACAAGGACCCACTAAGGCTTCCTAAAAGCATAGGAACAGATCTTAGTCTCCCCAAAACTTACAGTAGTCACCCTCTCCTCGATGGATGACCCAGATAGCCTCCTCTTGGGCTTTGTACAATAGAATCTTCCCAACCAAATGGACATATAAGATAGCCTCCTCTTGGGCTTTGTACAATAGAATCCCCCCAGACTAGGAAAGTCTCTTAGCCTCCACTTGGGCTTCATACAAGACCTCACACTGTGATCAGTAGGAACCAACCTCTGGCCAATTCCCACAGTCTTTCAGCCTCCTCTTGGGCTTTGTACAAATGGTCCCCACCGGTAAAGATATCCCTCAAAGGATATTTCCCATAAGACAGCCTCCTCTTGGGCTTTGTACTATTGATCCCTTCCCACAGTGGACCAGCCTCATCTTGGGCTTAATATAAACAGACATGGAAAATCTGATAACCCTCTCCTTTCCAAACAGACAAAAACTCTCCTTCAAGAGTTAGTCTCCCACAAACTTTTAGCCTCACATCTTGGGCTTCATACAAGATACATAAAAACTCAAGAGTCAGTCTCTCACAAATAAATCAAAGCTTCATCATCTCGGGCTTACAAAACAAGATACATAAATAAACTTTTCTCAGTAGAGTCAGTTTTCTTTGTTCATCTTCAACCTTGGGCTTCAATCAAGGCAAATATAAACCCTTTAGAGATAACAAATTCTCACATCTCTCAGTCAATCAAATTCAGTCATAATCTTCGACTTTAACTAAGACAGTCAATCAAAAATAGTCATACACTTGGACTATAACTAAGATCACCAAAATCCGTCATTTCAGTCATAATCTTGGACTATAACTAAGACTATCATCCATCAAAAAATAGTCATACACTTGGACTATAACTAAGATCACTAATCCATCAAACAATCCATCCATCAAAAAACAGTCATACACTTGGACTATAACTAAGATCATCAATCCATCAAACAAACAAGATGATAGTGGCATTGCTCACCACAGAGTTAAAGCTCTCTCTCTCTCATGTCAAAACCCTTCTAAGATGATAGTGGTATTACTCAAACGACAGAGTTAAAGATCTCTCTCTGAGGTTTTTCATCCAGATGATAGTGGAATTGCTCAACAGAGAGTTAAAGCTCCCTCTCTTGTCAAATTTTGCGCTTGGACTCAAATCAAGCTACCACAAAGTTTCCGCTTGGACTCAAATCAAGCTAACTTACAAAGTTTCTGCTTGGACTCAAATTAAGCTATCCTTTCAGCTTCATTATCTTGGGCTTTGAACAAGATACAAGCAACCATCCTCATACCCTTATCCTTAGGAGGAACTACGATCGCTCTGATCTCCCAATTCTCTTTTTGGGGGTACGTAGGCATGAGATCGTAAGATCTTTGCGAGCACACAAAAAAAAACAATTAGGTCCTGAGACCTATCAAAACATCAAAAATCCTCAAAATGACAAAAACAAAACTCTCACCTATCTGAACAAACTCTCACCTCATTCCCAATCCCAAATTTCAAGAACCATCATAAATCACATCAAACAGAAGGAATATCCTAAATTCTAAAAAATAACATAGAAAGTACCCAACACCACATGGTAGCATCTGTAAACCATCAGTCATCTGTTTAACCTCAGTATGCAAGCAGGGTTAGTTTGAGACATCTATTTCCCTTCCTTAAATAGCTTCACAGGATAAAAAATGAATCGAATTATAGCATCAATACGGTAGTGCCTAAAGACCACTTCAAAACCGATGCGCTACAGATTGGAATAAAAGTCTTTATTTTGCCATGTGGGTCATTAAATTTCAGAAAGAAAAATAAAAATGAAAATGGTTATTGAGTTTTGCTGAACTGGGCCACGCGTGTATTATTCCCACCCCCCATTAATTGGCCCAACGCGCATATAACTGGATCCTTATTGCTAATGCACCTCCATGTGGTTTTTCCTTCTTTTTTTTGTGTATGTTTTGATTCCATGCTATTAAAAATAGGTATGTTTATCTAAAAATTATGGAAAAATTTATGAATGTTCCTTATCATCTTATTGAATTTTCTATAGTTTTTAAATGAATTTTTGAATTAATTTGATAATTGTTTCTGATTTTATGATTGAAGTTGTGTAATTTGACCTAGTTTGCCAATTAGGGTTTTGATCTTGAAATTTCTAATTGGTTTTGAGCCCAATTTTTACAAACATATAGACACATTTATATAGGTCCTTTGAACACTCATTTGACACCTTGATCATTGATTTTTGTCCATATTTGAAGCACTTTGGAATCTTGCCTTGTATGATCATGTTGAATTTGGTTTGCCTAACATTTGATAATGGTTGAACACCTTTTGCACATAATTTTAGGCCTAGTTTTAGGTTACATTAAGCCCATGACTTTATCTTGATATGGCTAATTTCTCATAAATTTTCCATGCTCCTAACTATTTTCTATGAGTAGTCCAATGCATGTCTACTTGCATGAACCTTTGTGTTGATTCTTAAAATTGTATAGGGATGCACTTGTGCAATCATTAGGGGTATTATTTCCTATTTGTGTACACATAATATAGCATGAATTAAATCCTTCTCATACCATTTTATAGGTCCTTTTGTGAGCCTTTAATTGATGTTACATTTGTGTGAACTTGAACATGTTTACTCATCAACTTTGACAACTTTCTTTGGGCCTATTATAAGCTACCTTTACTCAATTCTTGTGAGGTTTAAATGTGAGATACTGTGAGCCATTTGCTTCTGACTTGTATGGTTTGACACTAATTTTCCATGGTCTTTCATTTCTTTTACTTGATTGAAAGTTCACTTACACTTAGAGGAAGAGTAGGGTTTGATTTTGGTCCTTACTTGTTCCAACTTTTGAGAATGCTTTGCCATGATACTTTTTTGATGTCCTAAGGTTAATTTTAAGTATTAATCACATGTGTATGCTCCTGACTTAGGTCATATAAATTCCAAACTTCATGTTTACTTGTTCATTATTTTGTCATAAGTGAATGATTACTCTTAAGGATGACATCTTGGTTTGAAATTGTCTACTTCTTTGAACATGTTTTAGTGTGATATTTAGGTTACTCCCTTGACCTTTTAGACTTGACTTTGCATTGATTGTGACATGTATGCTAGTGCCCCATTTGATTTCATCCCTTAACTTTACATGTTTGGTCTTTTGAAGTGAGACTTACATGAACTATGTGATGACATTTGTTTGAGCTTATATGTGATACAAGACTTGAATATTTTTTATCCCTCTTTGGTCATTAACATGAGTTGAATTCCATATGACATAGCTACTTCCCCACTTAGGTTCTTACCTTATTTGGATTCATATAATTTGGTTTAATGATTAGTAATTCTTCTTGTCTAGTCTTAAGTCATTTGCATATGCATTGGTGCATTGTTTTGCTTAGTTACCTTAACTTCCAATTTTTGAATTTGGTTGACATACATGAACACTTGTGCTACTTTAACTTGATACTTACACTTATGTGGCTTATCTTCCATACTACTTCTTCTTTCTTTCTTCTTTGAGTTGTGATTTAATCATCTAATGTTTACTTGTGTTTGATCACATGATCCCTTAAGGCTCCTAGATTGAATCTAATTTTTGATTAGGTTTAAAGTAGGATAGATATTTGGTTATCAATCCAAGCATGCTAACATTAAGTAGATATTCCCTTTCTCACCTCAACTATATGATCAACTTTGCATCACAACTTCTAGGATAGAGATCCCCTAAGATTTTTCTTTTAACCATTTGAGTCACTCTTCTCCCTCTAAAAGAAAAACTAAGACACTTAATAAATATTATGTGTATAGTGCACTACGAGCCTTAAGTACATGGGAAATGATGAGGAAAAGGTCTCATTTGTTCTTCTAGAGGACTTTGCATATGTCCCGTTCGGGGGCGACCTTGTAAAGTATTCGCTCATATGTCATAGTCTTTAGAGCTATACATATCACAAACAAAACAATTCAAAACACTTCTTCTAAAAAGACATTAACAAATCAATCGTCTTCCTTCGGGATTCTTTTCTCATCTCACTCCCTCTAATCCTAAGGGAATGCTATTTCCGTTCTACCGCAAACAGGTCAACGGATAAGTCTCCACACAACGATCAGCAACACCTAAACTGCTAGAATGTGAACGTTAGCATCGTCCACCTAAAACAACACCAAAAAACAAGTTTATCCGTAGTCAGCCGAACTACGACGCTATCATTCTTCATTTCGTCAATGAAGATACGTAGGCACAGAACGCGATGTCTTGGCGAGCACAATCCCCCCTTTCTTTTCAGAACTGTGCAAACTCTGATTCTCGTTCCTGACAAGACCGCAGCTGCACGGCTAATGTCAGAGTAGTAAAAGTATCAAATCCATAGGGACCAATGGTTAAGTACCGATTCCTATTCTATCGGTGTAAATCTAGAGTAATCGAAATAGTTGGGAAAGACAGTTTGATTTTAAAAACAAAGAAAATTGATTTATAAAAAACAGAACTCGGGGTCACAACCCTTCACTCTAACATATCCATTTGATCGAGCTACTTATGTCGTGAGAATTCTTATGCGATTTATAGAAAATAGATATATGTAGACAACACATGCTTTCGACAGCGCATTGCCCCGCCTCTAACAAATGGGATGCTCGTCGGCTTTTTCTTGCACAGAAACGTTCGTTAGTGGTCGTTACTTTTGCACAACTATAAGATGGGACATTACTCAACCTTACTCGAGCACTTTCGCATCATCGAGCTTATTTGTTTAAAAATCTGCTGTCGGGTATCGATGGAAGCCCTTTTAGATCATGATCGATACCTGATAACACTTTCACTTTCATGCAAAGGTTGAACTTTTAAAACTCAGATTTATAAAATAAAGGGTGTTTGAATTCTCACAACTGGTAATTTGACTACATGGATATTTACGAGTTAGGTTTGTGACCCTTCATCCCTAAACGACTACTCACTCACGGTGAGGGTAAAAATGCTTAAATCGGTTGTAAAAATAATGGAAATGATTAAATTAAATATAAAGAAAGCAATAGTAAGAACCTGAGATAAATAAAATGCTTGAACTGATAAGGGTCTTCGAATCCGAGTGCTCCCAAGAAATATAAAATGCGTAGAACGAAACTTGCGAAAAACTAAAACGTAGAAAAAAGTACGATCCTAGAAACTCTGTTCTAAAGGAGTTATATAGCCATTAAGATACAATCATGAAATTAAATGAAAATAAAGGTCGTCTTCAATGCAATATCCAAAAGATCAGCTCCCGAATCAATGCCATATCTTCTAAAAAGGGATGTATCGAGCCGAAAAAGGAAACAAATTAAAGCCTTCACGCACTCCTGTTACGGGTCGTAATGTGCATTACGGGTGCCCGTAACAGGGCTCTGGTTTATGTATTAGGGCGCATCAGAGGGGGGGTCTCCAAGGCATCAGCTGTTATGGGCACTAATGCCTATTACGGCCACCCGTAACAACCCCCTGGATTTTGTACTGGAAGAATTCCGACTCTTGCGCTTTTCTTCGATTATCGCTTGACTTTATCTCTTTTTCTTCTGGAATGATTAAAGAGACCTAGAAACGACAAAAACATAATACCAAGCATAAATCATAGAAAAAAACAAGGAAAAGTGCATAAAACAAAGTGAAATAATACGAAAATAAGCTAATAAAAATGTTGCAAAACACACTTATCAAACTCCCTCAAACTTAAATTGTTGCTTGTCGTCGAGCAACAAACTCGAATAACACGTTTTGGACCAAGCAATGCATCTCAAATGAGAACTAATGAGAATAAATTTTGTTGATACTCATACGGGAGTTTCTCGTTCTGTTGGCTAGTCATCGTCCTTTCGGTACCCATCCGTTAACGAAAATATTCCAAGAACACAAACCATGGTAAAACCACAGACCTAGATACCCCTTTTCGGCCACCTCTCCAACTACGCTTTGGGCTTAAGTCTCTTCTCGATATCCCCCTTTTGTTCGGACAATCAGATTAAGACATTCAAAAAATTCTTCGTATGCATAAGATTGGTTAAGAACATTTTCCTAGGCATCATTTTGCTATTTTTTTCTTCTTTTTACGCACATTAGCGTTTTATTTGACAATTGAGACTCAACCGCCGTTAGGCTAAATAACCGAGTGAGGGTTACCCAACTTAGAAGGTCGGTTGTCTTTATTGTTTTTATTCATCATTTTTTTTCTTTTTTCGGTACCTTTGTATTTGTTTCTCAACCAACCTCACTTATACAATTCTTTTAAATCATGTTGGACTATCAAAATAAACTACTCGGGGGTACTTCTCAAAGTTGAGTACTATGGCACAAATCTATGTGTTGGACTCATGTCCTTACTCCGGGAGACCTAGGGTGTTCAAGCCATATTCAAGTTTTCGAATTTTCTCAAAGTCCTTATTCCTAGCCTCACTTCCCTCGAACTCAATATACTTTCTCAACATTCTCTAAATGAAATAGAAAAAAATTTTGGTCCTAGTTCGGGGTGAAAGTCAAAGTAGTTTTGGATTATTAAAGGGGAAAACATAAGCAAATAACAAGAAGAAATAAAAACTAAAAAGTAAAGAAGTAAAAACTAGAAAGTAGTTAAATACCCCTCCAAACTTAAACTAAACATTGTCCCCAATACTTTTGCAAAAGAAAGGGAGGGGAACTCACAGGGCACCTCACTGAAGAGGTGAGGGAAACTCCAACATCATCTGTTGCATCATCTCTTGCACATCATCTAGGAGTGCGCCTTTCCGCATTTTCTATAAGCTCATGTCATCCAAAACAGTGGCTTGGTGTGCTTGCTCTCCTCGCATGCCTCAGATCTCATTCTGGACCCAATCCCACCTATCCTGGCTTTGAGTAGATGTACCCGTCTCGATGCATGTAGGATGGGGAGGCATGGTTGATTCATCTGGTATTGCGGTACCTGCATCAATGTTAGTAAAAGCAATGTCCTCGTCCTCCTCGAAAATATCCAGAGAGTCGGAGGCGGGAGTATCAATCCAGTTCCTCTTTATATCAACCTGTGTTTTCCTTGGGTTAGGCGGGTCAAGGATGGGCACGGTGCCCATCATCACCGAATAGGTGTTTCCACCCTCCCGGTGAATCAAACATTGGTGGACCAATGACTCCAAGTCCACTCTAGTTTATCCAGCTATAACAGTGTCCGCATTAGTACGGAAAACAAGTCCAAGGTGTTCGGCGATCAAAGTGATCATGCCGCCCACCGATATATCACCTGTAGAAGCTTTAGCAACACGGCCCAGATGATAAGCCACAAAAGCGACAAGATTAAGCAAATCATTATTAACCATAGAAAATAAGAAAAATAATTCCCTTTGGGAAGCAACACCTGTAGAATCACCACAGCAAAATAAAGTATAGGCCAAGGCTTTTTGTAGATACTTGAAAGTAGGATTTTGAATCCTAGAGGCATTGGCATTAGCAGCGGAATAGTCGCTACGCCCAGATATTGCAAACCAGGAGCTAGTAAAGTCGAACCCTTGGGGGACATCACCGTGTCCATCGATAGGAAGCCGGAGAATTTCCCCTAAATCTTTGACGCTTAGAAAAATGTCTTGATTCATCAGACTAAAAGAGAGGGTTCCAAAATATACCCTCACGCCATTTTGCCACTTTTTCTCAAGCTTTAAATTGAGGGTGCTCAAAAATTCAAGCATAATGCGCTCATAAGTGGGAGCATCCCTCGACATAAAGTCCAGCAAGCCAATATTACTGAATATCCTATCCACTTCAGTTTTTAAGCCTAAAGAAGTAAGTGTCGTTTCATAGAGATACCTGGTCGGAACAATTTTCCGTTTCGCGAGGACTTTGTACCGGTCGGCTTGAGAGTCATCCGTGAAGACAATACCATGGGGGTTCGCAACTCTGGTGCTTTCTCTTTTCTTTGGGCGTGATGATTCGCCAGTTTCCCTTCCTTGAACATTCCTCTTTGGAGCCATGAGCGAAAAATTTGAAAGAATTTCCTTGAGGTTTTTGTGGAAAAAGAGCCCGGAGTATGGATGAGGGGGGTTGAATGGTGAAGGTTTTGTGAAGTGAGTATGGGGTTTTGGGTAGCGGAAGAGGGAAAAGCTTTGAGCTTTTTGTTGGTTAATGATGGAGGTTTGAGAGGTTTAGGAGGTTTTAAGAGAAAGAAGAAGATAAATAGTGGAGGCTTAAGGTTGAAAAAGGAAATAATGGGTTGTGGTTATGAGTAGTAAATAGTATTAATGGTGATTGATAATGAGAGAGAAAGAGTGGTATTTTTAAAAAAAATTGGAATTTTTTTTCGCATGCGTATTACGGGCCGTAATGCCCATCACGGGCGGCTGTAATATGTCTCTGTTTTTTGTATGGAGAGGGTTTTTTTTTGGGGTCTGGAGGCCTGGGTTGCATTACGGGTCGTAATGCCTATTACTGGTACCTGTAATGCCCCTCGGGTTTTTGTATGGAGAGTGGGATTTTTGCTTTTTTGACTTGGTTTTTCCAGGCTCAATTTTCACCATAGAATTTCCCTTGATTCCCCAGCTCATAAACCTGCTTACCTACACAAACAAAGACAAAAACAAATAAATAAAGATTGGTCCGAAAATGGTGGGTTGCCTCCCACCGAGCGCTTCGTTTAACGTCGCATGGCTCGACGGTCCTTGAGTGTTTCCACTCAAGACGGTTCCTTAGGAATCAAATTCGGATCCCCAAATTTTCCTCTTACAAGCTTGGGATCCCAATTAAACATCCTCCTCAAAGACATGCACCCATTGTTCCTCTTTCTTTCCCGAAGCTCTCGCTTCGATCCTGTCATACCCTAAATTCGTCCTACCCTGTCATGATTATAAAAGGCTTATGCTTCACACACTTGTATCTCATTTAGTCCATAAACATCATGCATGCATCATTTGGTACCCTCAAGGCATCGGATCAGAGGCTCTAAGTCATTGACTATTTAGAACTAAGGTTGTAGGATACTCTTAATCATTCAAGTCATCAAGGTACCTCAGGGGAATTATGGTTTGGGAACCTCAATCATCACCTCCTCACATTGGTTCAAAATTAGGGTTTTTGCCCAAAGTCAATTTATTTCTGATTCTTGGGCCAAGACTTGATATCATGGTCTTCCACATGTTCTCAAGTATCCATGGATATGATATTGGTCATTGGTTTCAATCAAAAGGATTTCAGTTGACCAAATCATCAAGAATCAATTGATTAAACAAGAAGTCAACCAAAAGTCAACTCCTGATTTTTGTCAAAACTGTTCTCAACATGTCAAAAGTGGTTTAGGGATGAAATTTGATCTAAGAAGTTCCAAGAGAATCATCAAAAATTAGGATTGTGTAAGAAGTTGCCAAATGAGGAAAGCTGCCACTTTTGGAAATATAATTTTGGAAACCTTCTATTTGTGGCATATTTTCAAGTGATAATGCACTACATTCCAAGCCATTTTCACTAAGGTGCAAGCCCATTTTCAAAATTTTGCCAGAGATAAGTGTTGTAGAGCTTCCTTCAAGCTTTCTAACCATACAAACTATTTGGCATTTGGATTTGTGAAATAAAAGTTATGATCAAACAAAGTGGAGACTTCCATGTTGTGAAAACCTAAAAAATACTTAGAAATTTCTAAGTTCAAAAGTCAGTTTTGTGCATATGATTTCAAGACAAATTTACACTATGCTACAAACCTCGAATAAAATTACATCCAACATGAAGTTTTTTTAATCAAAGCTCACCTTTCTAAAGCCACCAAAATCATACCATTTGGCTCACAATCCATTACGTTACACACATTCAAAGTCAATATCACAAAGTTGTTTCTAGACATTTTTCTACTAAAAGTTACAAAGATCTTGCTGCAATACTGAGACCTCATGTCATGCGCACCTCACCAATATTATTTGCTTTAAATGGCAAAACCACTTCTTTATATACCATGCACACCTATTATCCTTACCATGTGTGTTCAAATTTGGAAGAGAGATATATTGAGATAAAACTTGCAAAACAAGTAGTTGTTGTACTTCACATCAATGTTATTCATCATCATTATCACATACACCATAACTACAATAAGCCCTCACCACATAGAAGAATAATCGCTCCATAACAACTAACCTTACCTCTTATTTTTTTCTTTCAAACTTCACTAACCACACTTATAACTAATTCTAACCATACGTACCACTTAACCACTCTTCAAACCATCCATATATAAACCTCTAACTCTCCATAACAGATTCAGTTGGATCCATTTTCGCACAAATCACTATCTTATTCTCTCAACTTCAGAAGGATGAAACTCTCTCATCTCTGAAGCTTTTGGAGAGATTTTTTCGCTCCCTTCGTCACCACAACACCATCTTCTTTCTGTTTGCATCAGCTTGAGCTCAAGTCCGCCATTAGATACGCTTCGAGTTCTTCATCATCTTCACCAACTTTCTGTTTTGGCAAGATTGAAGACCTCAAAAGCATTTATTTTACTTTTTTGAGTTGATTTGAAGACGCTGCAAGCAGGCCAGGGTTTCTTGTGGTTCGAATCTCCAAAATCCAACAAGGTAAATTAATTTCGGATCTTAGGGGTGTGTGGGCATCTTAGGGTCAAAATTTAGGGTATGACACTATGCTACATGTGCAGAACTCAAGACCCGTTTCAGTGCCTCACGAAGTGCTTATGAACACATGAGTAGTGACAAAATGGAAATCTTAGAAGGCGTCTGATTAAGCTGATCAACCACCTTATAGTCGCCTCTTTTAAGAATTCTCAAGAGTTGCTCAATTTCTGGCTCTAAGGAAGGCTCAGGTTGGTCAACAACTACCTGCTTGCCCTTAGCCTTGGCTAAGGCATCTGCATTAGTTTCTTTGGGAGGTGGTGGTGGAGGAGCAAAGATTCGGCCACTACGAGTCATACCACTGGAGCTAGCAATATTAGTGATGTCTTTATTACCCACTGGAGGACACTCATACTTCTTTCCATGAATATACACAACATTATAATCCCAAGGAATCGCGTTTGTATTTCCATGTGGAGAAGGAGGGGGAACTTGAATCGATAACGGGGCAACAGGAGCCTGAATCCATAAAGGAGAACTTTAAGTTAGAGCAGCTGGAGCTTGGATCAATAACGGAGTTCCCAGAGTCGGAGCAGCTAGAGCTTGGATCTGTAGTGGAGCGGTCGGAGCCTAGATATACAAAGGATAGTAAGGAATTTCGAGGGTAGCTACATTTTCTTCACGAGGGACTTGCTCTACCTGGAGAACACCTTCATCCATCAATCGTTGAATAATAGCCTTTAGCCCATCACAGTTTTGTGGATCAATACAACATTTTTGACAAAGATCATGGAGTCCTTACATAACTCCCTGCTTCAAAAGATGTTCCTTAACAGTTGTTAACGTCATTCTGATCTAGTTCACCCTAGTCACAAGAACCTGTTCATCACTTATCTCGATGACATTTGCTATTGCCCCTGCATGAGGAGGCATCGGGTTATTCTGAACATTGGGACCAGGGGGAGTGAAAGCTATGAGCTTGGCATTCACCAGATCTTGCACCTTGAATTTTAACGCCTTACAATTCTCGATAGAGTGGCCTGGGGCCCTAGAATGGAACTCACAATGTGCGTTAGGATCGTACCCCCTTGGCAGGGGATCTGGGGGTGGACCCAGTTCTCGGAGTTGCACCAATTGGCTAGCGAGCAGTTGTGGAAAGAGTTGATCATACGACATTGGGATGGGATCAATGACTTTAACGGGCCTTTGGTAACCCCTCTGATTCTGAGGTTGCTCATTCTGTTGCTGATAATTTTGCGAGGCCGAGCATACTGTTCCTGAGGAGCATATGGTTGTTGTGGAACCCAAGGTTGAGGTGCGGGAGCTCCAGTATAGACTTGAGGAGCATATGAATTTGGAGCGACCATAGGTGTCGGACAATAAGGGAGCTGGACTGGAGGATAGGCGGGAGCCTTCCCTTTTTCGACGGTAGCACTGCTAGATTTCCCTTCTTTTTTCTTAGCGAAACCAGAGTACGGTTTTTTGTTGTGCCCGGTGTTGTTACTGGTATTGTTGGCAACATTGGGGGTTACTTGGATCTTTCCAGCTTTAACACAGGTTTCGACGCGTTCCCCAATAACAACCAAGTCAGAAAAAGATGTAGAGGTGTTACTGAGCACATGATCAAGGTATGGGCCTTGTATGGTATTCTTTGAAAGCTAAGGACATTCATTGGTTCGACAAGGATCTGATGGGAAGAGATGTGATTCATACCCTTGACTTCAATGAAGGCACCCTTGTCCATTGAGCTAATGAACAGACTAAAGAAGTGGATGATCATGAAAATGTTATTGACCCTGTTGACGACTCTCAGAATGCTCTCATGAACAGTGTTGCTGAAAATGCCAAAATGTGTCATGATTTAGCGGAACGCCTCAAAACCATGGAAAGCTCCAAAGCCTTAAGTTTCAGTACCGCTGCTATGTGTTTGATTCTTGGGATTTTTGTTCCTCCGAAGTTCAAGGTCCCCGACTTCGAGAAATATAAAGGCACCACCTGCCTTGAAACTCATCTTCGGTCATACTGCCACAAAATGGCCGCTCATGCTGATAATGAGCCGCTGCTTATGCATTTCTTATAGGACATCCTCACTAGGGCTCCACTGGAATGGTTAATGCAATTGGAGAGAACACACGTGAACACTTGGGGAGAATTAGCTGATGCTTTTGTAAAGCAGTATCAATACAATACGGCCATGGTTCCTAGCCGTTCTCAGATGCAGAATATGGGTCAAAAGTTTGATGAGTCTTTGAAAGAATATGCCCAGAGGTGGCGTGAACTGGCTGCGAGGGTCCCGCCTCCTCTTCTGGACCGTGAATTGGTGGATTTGTTCATGGGCACCCTACAAGGCCCATACCTTGATCATGTGCTCAGTAACACCTCTACATCGTTTTTTTGACTTGGTTGTTATTGGGGAACGCGTCAAAACCTGTGTTAAAGCTGGAAAGATCCAAGTAACCCCCAATGTTGCCAACAATACCGGTAACAACACTGGCCACCACAAAAAACCGTACTCTGGTTTCGCTAAGAAAAAAGAAGGGGAATCTAGCAGTGCTACCGTCGACAAAGGGAAGGCTCCCGCCTATCCTCCAGTCCAGCTCCCTTATTATCCGACACCTATGGTCGCTCCGAATTCATATGCTCCTCAAGTCTATACTACAGCTCCCGTACCTCAGCCTTGGGTTCCACAGCAAGCATATGCTCCTCAACAACAGTATGCTCGGCCTCCGCAAAAGTATCAGCAACAGAATCAGCAACCTCAGAATCAGAGGGGTTACCAAAGGCCCATTAAAGTCATTGATCCCATCCCAATGTTGTATGCTCAACTCCTTCCACAAATGCTCGCTAGCCAATTGGTGCAACTCCAAGACCTGGGTCCACCCCCAGATCCCCTGCCAAGGGGGTACGATCCTAAGGCACGTTGTGAGTTCCATTCTGGGGCCCCGGGCCACTCTATCGAGAATTGTAAGGCGTTAAAATTCAAGTTGCAAGATCTGATGAATGCCAAGCTCATAGCTTTCACTCCCCCTGGTCCCCAATGTCAGAATAACCCGATGCCTCCTCATGCAGGGGCAACAGCCAATGCTGTCGAGATAAGTGATGAACAGGTTCTGGTGACTAGGCTGGACGAGTTCAGAATGTCGTTAACAACTGTTAAGGAACATCTTTAGAAGCAGGGAGTTATGCAAGGACTCTATGATCTTTGTGAAAAATGCTATATTGATCCACAAAACTGTGATGGGCT
>JALAZF010001243.1:0-40915 GCA_022829125.1 Lathyrus tuberosus | reverse complement strand
TGGGACGGAGTAGTATTGATTATAGGTTATGAGACCGTTGTTATTTACGACAACACAGATTATATTTTTAGAAACTATGTGACATTCATTAATCTAGGTAATGAGAAACAGCTAATTTTAAAAATTGAAAAATAAAATATAAACTCATATGATTAGAATTGACCTTATTTCCAACTTTGAGATGAAGTGGTATGAAGAATCTTGTAGCTAATTTCAACCGCAATTGAATTTTTCCTTTCTCTCTTTTGGTTTCTTACAACTCACATATATTGTTTTATAGAGGAGAAAAAACAGAAGAATAGAATAAAGTAATGTAATGAAGAACACGAAAAGTGCATTCGTTGAGTGATGTAAACAAGTTAAGCAAAGCATAACTTGAACTTCCTTCACAAAATGGCATTCCTCTATATTAATTGGGATTTACAAAATGTAAACTTTAATGGAATTATTTTGTCATTTTATCTTTTGTATTAATATTAATATAGAATATAACAAATAAAAAAATTATGACTTCATGTTTATAAATATTTGAAAATATAACTATTTCAAAATTTATAGTTAGGTGTGAAAATTGTTTGGTTTTATTTTTATAATTTTTTTATTTTATTATGAAATATTATTTTCAAGAAAAGATATTTTCAAATTTAATTATAAGTTGACAATAAAAATGGAAAATATTTGTTAAGAAATAAAACTTTTTTACAACTAATATAAATTTCAATTTAGATGTCTTTTCAAATATTTATAATCATGGAATTATAAAGCCAATTCGTCGAAAATAAAAAATAAATTTTAATGCAGTAAATGATAAAGGTAAAGAATTTAATTCACAAAATTGAATGCAAATACATACATTTTTAGAACAATATTTTCTCGCTAAACATTTGGGTACTTCGAGTTTGTAGAATTTGTGAGAAATTAAGGACCCCTAAAACTACAATTGAACATTACTTTTATACTAGTTCTAACATAACCGTCTGCAACAGTCGACTCAGAAAATTACACCATGTCTTGGTATCCATGCAATCTTCCTTCCCGACAGACTTCTACGTGTTTTGGAATAAGTGTCTGATCTTATCCGCTTGTGTCTCGTTCAACCTGTGGAGAGTAACATCATATTGAAAACTCAGAATTTCACTAAGTCCAAAACTAACAAATCCCTGGTCTTTAACTAACTACTTGGAAATTCAACCAAGGTCACCAATATCATTTGATGGGATCAATTCGTAGAAAACGATCGAATATCTGATTCCATGGTCGAATGACTATTTCAACCCAAGTAAAAACCCAAGTTATTAAACAATCTTCAAAAATTGTCAAATTCTTACAATCAAGGATTGTGTCAAAAATCTGAGGTAACAAATTACCCCCCAAAATGCCATCTTTCGACTTTCCTTTTAATCAAAAGGAGAAAAGTAGCATTTTTGAAATGATTTTTTGACACTGTTCAAAACCTTTTTGTTGATGTCAACGTCATCAACGCACCTTTTCACTAACGTCTGCTCAGCATGGTTTTGTGCAGAAAAACCACCATTACTCCTACTTCCAAGGAAAGTCGCAAGTTACTTCCGCCAACTAACTCTTTCAATTCCTGAATATAAATTGTCTCTGATTGCCACGTGAATGCCACTTGTCGGATTTTTACTTACCACCATCCTCTATAAATATCGGTCTTACTTCTTCATTTCAACTCTTCAAATTTCAAACATTAATACACATCAGTCTTTTCACTTAGAAATGTCTTCTTCCATATAGCTTCAAAAGAAGATAAATGGAAACTTTCTCCACGTCTGAACTAGTCACTAGCAAGAACCCCATAGCATTTGCAATTCCCGCATCAAAGAATGAGAAGGGAAAAGACTTTGTGCTCTAACCACCACTTTCCAAGGAAAAAAATTTCCATATGGGCAAAACAGGTACTTATCCCGTTTTCCATCTCTGATAATTTTTTTGCATTTTTTGGCCCGTTTTCTACTTCGAAATCACACCATGGAAAGGTGAAAAAATTATTCCCTTGTTATCCTGTCATTATGTCCTCTTCGTTCGAAGAATGCTCTATCGGCCTAAATTTTATGGAGACGCCTATGCGTGTTTTTCGAACAGCATCCCCACCTCAAAACAAAGATTACATTGCATGTCTCGACAATGTACAAAACAAAAAGAAAGAACAATGGGAAAATATAGGTATATTTGATGTAATCTAGTTATCTAGAACCGGCCCTAGGTATAACCTTGATTTGTTGCTTACTTCGATCTTTTTTTGGGAAGGTTCAACAAACACGTTCCAATTTCCCTATGGGATGCTCATGCCATCTTTATTCGACATAACAGCTATCACTAGTGAAACCTTCACCCCTACTCTGGTATTTGTTACTGAATTTCTTTTTGATCGATTCACCTTTAAGAATCACATTACTGACCATCATAACAAAACCACCAAAGAGGTCTCCGACCAAGAGCATATTTTTTTTATAACCATTTGAATTTCTTATTATTTCTTTTGCTTAAGTTCTTTACAAATAGACAAAAAATATGTTCCCTTAGCAATCTAACTTCATGAGGGTCGAAAGATCTCTCTTGTTAAGTTACTGTTAGCCACTTTATAATAATCAAAAGGTAGCACTTCTTATAAGCTGAAACACCTCTCTAAGACCAACAAAAATACATATTTTCTAGACCCTTGTGGCTCTTACATCTTTGTTTGAATGCTACACTCAAACCAAATCTAGAAATAATGATGTCAAACTATATGATGGAAGAGAATGATTGCAGAAGCATCGAAGGCACTAGACTTGCCCTAACTACCCCATACGACACTTCTTCACAAATAATGTTCATGAAGCACATTGATTTGTTTCTCGACTCTAAAACCTTTGTTCGACCATGGAATCCTTCATGGATATATGCGTTGGCCTAACCTGGTTTCGGAACAAGTTTTCTGGTGTAACTTCCTATACTGTTGCAATATTCAATGTTGTTCGTGGCAACATTTTTTACCTCTGCGCTTTTATCCACTCGCATTAAGACAGGGTCATATTGTCTAGGGTTCATCAGTTACCAACCCAACCTAATGGAAAGGCAGTTTGGTTTTAGCCAAAAGTTGCCAAAGTCGTTATATACCTGGGGAAAACGACACATGTTGGTCAGAGAAAACGTTTCCCGCTCAAGAGTATAGGGATTGCCATCAGTTCAAACATCAACAGGTTTTCAAATTGCCTATATTACATTTCCAACCTTCCTTTTGCAACACAGTGGAGTTTGGTAATTGGTGGTCGAAATATTTTCAAGGCAAATTTTCTGAAGAAAACTTTCGCAAGACATTGTTGATTGCCTTTTCTAACTTGCCAGAAAGTCTTGAGAAAAAAAATAGGTATATGTTAATAACTTCACATTTTTTACTCCTCTCTATTCGTCTCTTCGAATTCTCATATACCTTCGTTTGAAGGTGAAACTAAAACATAAGGTGAAGCCAATGTTGAAGGCCTATCCGATGCTGGTGAGGCCCCAAAAGAAGAAAATGACCGAAAGAAAAAACAAGGTATTTTCCCCCATTGTGTGTTAGCTAATTTTGAGATGATTCTAACATGTCACTTTCTTTTCAGTGTCGAAAACGTGACCCAGACTCCCCCCAACAACCACCAAAACCAAAAACAAGAAAGCCACCGAGGCAGCAATAACATGGGTATGCATATAATTTTCTTAATTTCTGGTTTCGATCATTTGGTAGAACTAACCTCCCAACACTTCTCAAGTTGCGCCGAAACTGGCAAAATTTTTGGATGAGATCGAGAGTTCCAATGACAGTGGAAAGACTCTGATCTTCTCGAGACCTAAACCCAAACCTTCTCCATAGCCATGCTTCAGCAAGATGAAACGTATAATCCAAAAAACAAATCCTCCCAAGGTAAAAAAAAACAACCTCGACTGTTGGTCCTTCTGGTAATGAAGGAAATGACTTGGCCAATCCTAATGACAAGGCAAAGGACAAATAACCAAAAGGTCTCCTAATAAAAGAAAAAGAGACAAAAGAACTTGAGGTATTGCTTTGCACAAGATGGCTTCAAAAAAAATTATCTATGAATTCTTCCCAACTCCACTAACCATTCCTTTATTTTTAAGGGACCACCAGAGTTACGTGAGAATGTGGTGGACAAATCGACAAGTATCCAACATTTGACTCCCACTTAAACTTACTCTCTCATACATTGGTCGAGTTTTATTAACTCTAGTCTTACGTCTGTTCACCCAGAGATCAAGCTATCTGGTGAGGATGTAGGCATTTCTAAAGAACCAAACCCTGAATTAGAGGTCGATGTCAACCAACTATCTCATCAGCGGATTGAAGAATTCGACGACACCCTAGCTTTCTTCCTTGACATTTTTTCCTAGGATGATTGAAAAACTTCTAAGAGTTCAGAGAAAGTGGATGAAGAGTAAGTTAATCCTAGTGTCGAAGCAGTTCCACCAGAGGGGGATGGTCATCATACCGTTGTCGAAAATAATCACGCTCAGCCTATCAGTCAAGATTCGTAATCCAACACTTCGCTTAGCTAATAATAAACTTTGGTCATCAAAAGAAAAAACACTACATAAGCCTTAAGGAGGCTCCAGAAACTAAGTAGGCTTTCGATTGGCACAAAATCAAGTTCTTCCTATTCTCCTATGGCTGTGCAACCGAAGGCCCCATGAACCTCTTTGAAGTCGACCTTCTCAATGATATCGAAAGGGACACTCAACTTGGCGTCGATATTTAGAAGTTGCTGGATGAAATCAACAAACAAAGGTTCCTAGACTCCATGGTCCATTTTCTGTTTGACTTAAAAGCTTATTTCGATCAAGTTTGTCGAGATATCAACCTGAAAAACACCCACACCTCCATACTCCAGCAAAAAGAGAAGATATTACTGCAACTTAGTGTCGCTCTCGGGATTTTCATCCAAGTACAAACGAGAAAGTGGCACAGAAAAAGATTCGCCAGCAATGTGTATTTATCCCAAGAGAGGGAAAGGAAACACTGCGTAAACTTGAGGGAAGGGAAAAGACATGGTCTCACGACCAAGAGAAATGGGTAAGGGAGTCGGTTACGCGAGGGAAAGGTATTAGCACCCCCACGCATCCATCATACTCGATGGGATCCATGCTTGTTGTCTCGATCAAAGGGTGTCGTCATCTAAAGCCTACTGCTAAATAGAAACAGAAAACAAAAGGGAAAAAAGAGACTCGATAGAACATCACTGTCCTAGGCCTACGTATTCCCTCGTGCAATGGGAAAGTCAGAGTCAACGTAGTTTGGAGGACTACGGGTTGTTGGGGGGAGGTTGCTCGCTAAGACATCGCGTCTTGTGCCTACGTATCCTCAATCTAACCAGAAGGAGGAAATCAGAGCAGTCGTAGTTCGACCTACGGGTCGGTGAAGAAGTCTCAATCGCACCGGGGTGAGAGAAAGGTTCGATTCACAAGTCTCGATCACACTGAGGCGAGAGAGAAAAAAAGGGAAGTTGGTTATTAGTGTGCTCGCCGAGATATCGCATCTCGTGCCTACGTATCTCATCGGAAATGAGAATCAGAGCATCCGTAGTTCACGACTACGGGGAAAACGGGATCTCGATTACACTAAGGCGAGAGAAAAGGGGGAGACGAGCTGAAGGTCTAAGGAAAACTAAATTCTATATGTTATCATACAAAATGGCCCTAAGGTCAGGATCAGGAGAGAAGCCTACCTAATGTTATCATGCTTGGATTGAGAGCCTAATGTCTATCCTACTCCGAGCTTAATTAGAAATTAAGTCGGACTAGGAGCCTTAAGGGAGCATGTGAATACAGAGTAATCAACAAGTAAACACCAGACAACTCAATCACAAAGAGAAAATTGAATACAAAACCAAATTAGGAGAAATTCAAATACAGAGAGAAAATCAGAAATTAATCGAAATTAATCAAGATAGGCACCAAAATCAAGATCAACAATTAATCAAGAATATCCAAGGTAGAATTAAAAGGCTAATTAAAATCAGGATGAAATTCTATGTAAAAAGAGTTAATCTAAAATTAAAAATTAATTCAAAAATTAAACCTAAAATTACTATCTAAACCTAGTGTTAATTCAAATTAATTTTTAATAAGAAAACTTTCTAGTTAATTTAATCCTAAAGTTAAAACTAATATTCAAATATTAAAACAAAGTCTAGTACAAATGGGGGGTTCAGACAGTACTGGGGGGGGGGGGGGGGGGGTTAGAAAGAAATCCAGCGCGGGGCTTTATGACTAAAGGCCCAATGACTTAAAAACTGAAGCCAGGGAGGTGTGATGAGTAATGTTATAATGGTGCCAGCAGAAAGAAAGGCAATCAGGCGCATGGGCCTGAAGTCAATGGCCCAACGATTTGGTTCATGGTTCTAAGGGGTGGGGAAGTGAACAATGGCGTGTGAGAAAGGAAAAATAAGTCGGCTCAAAGGCCCGGTCCAGTTAGTCACTCCATGACTTAACCCTAGAAAAAATCAAGACATCCTTCTTCTCTCAGCATCCTCTTCAAACGAACCACAAACCGTTGACGGCTCTCTCCATTCTGCTCACGCCTTGCCGTCACAACAAACACCCTCTGTCCTTTCTTTGCTCAGGCCGTCGTAAATCTTCTTCCATCTCACAACCACTACAACAACCAAAGAAATCCTCTGCCGTGCCGCAAAATTCTTCCCTCGAACCTCACTTCGTCTTCTCCGTTCAACTCTCTTCCACCAACCTCCTGCAACGTCTCTCCTTTTCAACGCTTCACCGTTTCGTTTCCTCCATCTTTCTTCTCCGAAAAACAATGTCGAAAAACGAACAACGCCGCGCCGAACTTCTTCTCTCGCACGGCCACTGTTCCTCCACCACATCACGACTCACACTGGTAATTAAGAAAAAACCAATCCCATTGTAACCAATCGTAACCGCACCACTCCCTCTACAATAGATCCAGGGAAATGAAACCGGAGTATACCAAAAACCGGCGACCGAAGGTAAGCCATCAGTCACGAATGCCTGGCTCAACACAAACCGCTACCTCGCAACTAAATCCAAGCGCGATCGAGACAACACAACGATCTGAGAAACTCACTCACGGCGAAAGGAAACAGCAAATTGGAATCCGAACAACACAAACTACCTCGCGAATCGTCTACTGACTCACACGAAACGACGAAAAGAAAAGTTCAGAGAGTTTATCGACCGGAGAAAGTTCGGTGCTTCTTCAGACAGAAAGAAATCGTCGAGAAACTCAGAGGTCTTCAGCTGCTTGCTCAGGTATGCGCGCTACTCAATTTCCGGTTCTCCTTGCTTCTTCTATTCTCAATTGTTGTTGTTGCGAACTGAATTTCTGAGCTATTCTCTTTTCACTTTCTAAGCCTTCTTCTTCAATTCTGATCTAGGTTTTGTGATGATGATGAATTGAAGGATTGTTTCATAATTGGTGATGGAGATTTAAGAGGGAATTAGTGATGGAGATGAGTACTGCAACTCTGTTCATCACCAACTTTTTTAGCACAGTGAGGCGTGGTTTGATGAAGTCTGTAGAAGAGTGAATTGGAAAGATGAAGGTGGTTTGTGAGCTATTCTCCCCTCGAAGAATAGATATGATGCTCTCCGCTTTATACACAGATTTGGGAGAGGGTAGAATATGTATTTGGGTTTGTAATTCTGTAATGAAAAATTCTGAGTGAGCTGTGAAATTGTTATGGGAATTTTGGGTGAAATTGGTCACGCGTTATTTTCCACTCTGTTAGAAACTTTTCTCACTTTTTCTGTTAAAAACTTTTTCTTCCGATGTATTATTCTTTTATGAAATGGAGTTATTTTGGTTGAAAATAAAATGGTGCAGGACGTGTGAAGTCATTTGAAAATATGTACATAGTTTTTTTCTTTTTGTGTGTGTGTGTGTAGTGGTCATGGGATGATTAGTGGCTTCTGTGGGCAGAAGGCTTGGCACGGTTTTTTTTTGCTACTCATGAAATAACTTGTGTGGTTATCCTTCATATTTTGTTTTGTAATTTGGTGATATGTAATGAATTTGTTATTTTGAAACTGGATGTAAGAATGGATATGAAAAAAGAAAGAAAAAATTGAAAATGGATATTTGGTTGGAAACAAAATGGATATGAGAAATGGTTTAAAAACAAATGGATAAATTTGGATATGGTTTAAAGAAAAATGATTTTTGAACAAAATGAAAATGGGTATGGACTTTGAAAATGGTTAGGAAAAATGAAGTGGATAATTGAAATATAATGGATATTTAGTGATATTTTTGAATGAGATGAATAATGAAGAATGAATTCTAAGAAATCCACATAACCAATCAGGCTTCCAATTCAAACCAAACTCGTATTCTCAATGAATCCCCGACAACAAGTGATAAGCAACTGAGCGGACAACAGTGCCTTGACCACAATATGAATCCACAACTCGATCTCTTGTACTGTGAATACCAAGATGCCTCTGACATGAAAATCTCAATCCAGTGAACCTCAACTGATATTCTCCTTGGTATGCACACTGACAATAATGAAAGGTCTTGATCTAAGAAGGAGTTAAACCCTGACTCACACCAATGAAACTCTGACCCCGCGCTTCTAATGAACCCTCTGAATTAGGATCCAACTGAATCACCTCTGAATAAGAAGAGCCCCAATAACAAGAAAACCCTTCGATCCCATGTCTTGGGAGCAATGCAAATGAATGATTATGAGATTATGACCTAAATGATGCAAATGAGTGCGAACATAAGCCAGAAAAAGTTAGAAAAAGAGAAGGCAAATTTTGGGGTGCTACACTTAGGACATAAGTGTTGCTTCTAAAAAGGAGGTCGATAAACTTGAAAATAAACTTCAAGAATACCTATACAAAAAGGCCTTCTTCGACGATCATATTTTAAGTCGTCGTGCCTGAATTGCTGAGATGAACTGTGAAATTACAAATCTAGAAGAATAGAAAACTGAGCTTGAATGGGACAAGGCATTGCCCACCAGGAAGACCATTGATCAAGAAGCTACCAAAGGTGTTGAACACGGTGAAGTTGATCTCCGACTAGGAACTAAGGTTGATTATTTAGAAGAGGTTAGTAACCTTCTGAACCCTAAACTTGCATTCTCCACGACCAAGCTTAAAGACTTTAGATCTAGATTTCCTGCTTAAACGTGTACTTTAGATCTAGGTTTCCTGCTTAAAACATGAATGCCATTTTGGCGTTTCGTATTTATGCTTATTATTCTGTTAAAATTTGAATTTCCTGTAGCATAGGTTTGTAACTTTTCAAATAATTACTCTTTAATCTCAAGATTGGACGGCCACGTGCTAAATCTTTTATCTTATAAGCATTATTCGAGAATGCTCGAATGATACGGAATGAACCTTCCCAATTAGGCGACCATTTTCCTAAGATCCTATTCTTTCGATCCATAGGCAAAATAACTTTCCACACACAATATCAGGTGGATAATATTTTAATTCCAACCTTCTTATCGTAGGCCTTAGCTACTCACTTTTTTTGTCTTATCAAAACATCTAATGCAGCTAGCCTTTCCTCATCCAAATCGACCAATTCATCCTGAAGGAGTGAAAAACGCAAGAAAGGGGGGTTTGAATTGGTTTTTCAAAATAATCGTTTCTTTTAAATAACTTTCTTGTTAAAACCTTTTTCCCTTTTCTAAAGAACAACAGCTTAGTTAAACAAAATATATAAACACGTTATGTTTATACTAGTTCACTTGAGAATCTCTCAAGTTATTCTAGTCCACCCGCCAAGTTGATTTTGCCTCTCTCAACGAGGTCTTAATCCACTATTCAAAAAAATAGTACACTGCACTAGCTACACAGCTGGTGACTAACAACAACCTCTAGAACTCACACGTTCTAGACTTCTCAAGTAATCCAACCGCACAGGTCTTAATCAAGGCACAACCTCTAAGACACATGTCCTAGACTTCTCAAGAGATCTAATCACTAAGACTCTCTTAAGGAATACAATTTTAAGTTCAACCACAATGAGTTTACAGAGAATTGCTTCTTATCAAGCTGATAATGTAAACAAGCTTTTAGACCAGAAATGACTTAAGAAAGAATAGAGTTAGAAGGGATTGTCGTTGTTCGCATATGTATCTTTATTCAAGTCTTTGAACTTCCTTTTATAGCCGAGTGAAAAGAGCCGTTAAAATGAAATCATGATAGCTAAGTAGGCTTACGGCTTAGAAGCGTGAGGACAGGTACAAAATCTTCTGCATGCAGCGTGTTGCGGTAAAAATCGGATAACAAGCTATTAATTAACTTGCATCATATTTATTTTACAACCGACTTTGATTTATCCAAAGGAAAGGTTCAAGATCGTTAGAAAAACCTAAAGGGGGAAGATCTAAGGTTCGGGGGTTGGTTATACAAAGGGAAGGTATTAGCACCCTAAGTATCTGTAGTACTCTACAGGAACCTCTTGCTAAGTTTGTGTTATGTTATGTTTGCTTGCTAAAAGGATATGTACTAAGGTAAAGACCTAAGGTATGTACACTAAGTTTGCTCGCCAAGACGTCGCATCTTGTGCCTACGTATCTGACTAAAGAATCAGAGCAACCGTAGTTCACCAAACTAAGGGTGAAAGAGGAGGAAGCATTGACTATGGCCAACGTTCCAAAGGGAATGAGCATAAGCTCACGTAGAGTCCATGATAACTCTCTAAGTCTATGTTATAAAAAGGGGGAAGTGAATTCTCATGATAGTGAGAACCACACAGAGTTCACGATAACTCTGTAAGTCTGAGTAAAAGGTAAAGTGAGTTCTCATGATAGTGAGAATCACATGGAGTTCATGATAACTCCATCCTATTACTAAACTATGACGGAAACGACTCTTATGAGACCAAGGATGAAACGGGAGTAGTTTATGGACTTAGGAGTCAAAGTAAAGATTTTTCCTTTGGAAGAAGGGTCAAATGAGTCAAGTATGAATATACAGTGAACAATATAAATATGAACAAGTATAATAATCAAGATAAAATGAACGAGATATGAACATGGTAATAATCAAGATATCAAAGTCAAGTGATAGTAAATCAAAGAATGATAGTAAATACATAGTATCATGCTTAACATGCTAGAATGCTAAAACAATGTCAGGCAAACATATATACAAGCAGACAAAAATGCATCAATGTAAATGAGCAAGAGATAGAAAGATCTAACCCAAAAATAGAGAGCATGCTGGTGAGCCACTGACTAACCAAGATCAAAACCTCCACTCCAAGAGCATAGGGTAAAGAGTCCTAAATCTAGGTCCTCAGTCCAAAATACAATAGTAACCACAGTCCGGTCAATTGAGTTTTTTAGGGTTTCGATATTTATTAGTGTATTTTAAATGAACAAATAAAATGAACAATATACACAAGATATAAATATGAACAATGATAATATTAACAAGGATAAATCAACATAAAGAATAAATCAGGATATATATTGACTAAAAATAAATTTAGTGATTAGTGATTAATTTATTGGATCGATGTATCGGGTCCAATGTAGTGCTGATCCGTCGTAGCACCGTCTATGGGGAAGACCATACTATAGGAGGATGCACAATTGATCTTTGTGTTAAGACACGATAGAGAAATGATATAGAAGATCATTCTCCGATACAATCGTGCCACACAAAAAGAAAAAGGTAAAGACCTCGTCTTAATCACAAACTCTCGTTGATTAGTCGAGGGTAACCTATCACGATCTCAAAGTATAGAAAGAGATCTTGATGATCACTCACTACAGATTTGAAATAATGAAGGTTCGTCGCTTTGCTAACAACGTTCGTGAATATAAAGACTTCATCGGTCAAAATGAAAATGAAATAAGAAAAATACGGAATGAAGTAGAAATAAAGTCGGTCTCGTCTTAATCATGATTTTAATCGTGAAAACGATAACCTATGATATTCGACTTTCATCGACCGATAAAATAAAAGAAGTTGCCTCATATATATCATGACTTAGTGATTTGAAATAAATCGGTAAAAAGTCGTGATTTTGCAATATTATCGGCCCAAAAATAAAGAAACGGGCTCGAAGTAAAAATGAAATTGGTCTCGTCTAAATAAAGATTTAGATCCTCATTGACCGATAAAAAATAAAATGAGATTAAAATGAAACATAAAGTTAGTCTAGTCTAAATTAAGATTTTAAATCGATAAAATCGATAAATCTTTAATTAAACTCTCATTGACCAACAAAATAGAAAAATAGGCCTCATATTCATCACAATTTATTGATTCAAATAAATCAACAAAAATCATGATTTTCCTATATCATAGGCCCAAAAATAATCAAAGTCTTAAACACAATAACATTTAAAAAATAAGATCTAATATTAAGGATAACAAAAATGATAATTAATCTAAATAAAAAAAGGGAGGGTGTAGTAAAGATCATGGATGTGCGCACATGAAAATCATATGGGCTTAGGAGCCCATCAACTCATAAGTCCAGGCGGTGCAGAAAATAAAGGTTATATGGATTGAAAACCAAAACGGGCTTTCCAAAGCCCTTAATCTAAAGACATTTACTTGGGGCAAAACACAAGTGGCAGCAGACAAAAAAGTTCACACGGTCAATCCCAAAGAAAATGCTTCCATTATCTTTTTTAAGAAAATAAATAACAAAATTCAAAATACAACCCACCATCAACAAAATGCTGAAATGGAAATGAAAACAAAAGGATTATTTAAAAGAATCAATCAAAAACTGATATCATCATCGTTATCAATGCGTGGCGGATCTACCCTAAAATGGGAACATAAAAAGGCAATCTTTCCAACCTTCGAGCGACAGATCGTGTCGGTCTCAAGCTCTCTCGTCTCTCGTTCGGTCCTCAATCATCATTCTCACATCGTCGTTAGGTTCAGGTTTGGTGTTTCGATTTGTTTTCTCTCCATCTCGATCTCTCTCTCTGCGTATAGCCTTGGTTTGAAGGTTGGTTCTGAGTTTGATGGAGGTTTTGGGGTTTTCAACATTATTGAAGGGTTTTGGTTGTTGGGTTTCGGAGAAGGTTGGAGACGGGTTACGGTTTGCAAAACAGGTTGAAGGATGTTGGTGGTTTGCGATGGATTTGAAGGTTGAAGAAGGTGGGTTTTGAAACATTGTTGTTTGGTGGTTTTACGGAATGGGAAGAAGATGAAGGGTATGGTGGCGATGATTTAGATGGAGGTGTGATGAAGGTTGTCGTTTTTGGGAGATTTGTAGTTGAAGAAGGAAAGATTAATGGAGGTTTGTGGTTGTTTTGGTGAGGTTTACGGTTGAGGCGTGGTGTTTTGTGGTAGTGATTTTTTTATGGTGAAGATCAACAATGATGATTGTTTGGAAAAGTCGGCGAAACAGTTTTTGTGGTTGATGCTCATGGTGGAGGTCGTGTGGGTCACGATGGTGATTTGAGCCGGTTCTGGTGAAATTGAGGGGGTTTTGTTGCACGGTGGTGAGCGATGAGCAGAGGGAGTTTCAACTGAAGAAAAAGAAGGAAGATGAGCATAGGTTAGGATGTTTTTGTTTTTGGGAGTCTTTCTTCTCCACCCTTTTTATCGACTTCGAACCTTATTCTCTTTTTTTTTTTTTTCAATTTCTGGATATTTCTTGTTATTGTTGATGGGTAGCTGTCTTGATGCAGAATTGTGCAGATAGCTCATTGATGCAGGGTCAATGTTTTTCCATTTTGATACAAGGTTTTGGTACAGGTTTCTTGGTCAAGGCGTAGCAGGGATTTTGGACGGATTGTAGATTGGTACAGTGTACTATGCGTGTCACCCTTGCTGCTTTCTTGAACATACTTGCTGAACAAGTTGGATAAACAAGTGTTCCCTCAAATGACATTAAACAAAAAAATTGGAGCAATGGACTTTAAAAAAAAGAACTGGGATTTTGTTATGGAATTTAAATTTGAAAAAGACTTGGGCTTTGAAATAAGATTTGAAATTTAAAATGGAATCTTGAAAGAAAATTGAATTTGAAATGGATAGAAACTTGGCTACTTGTTTTTGGATTTTTGTGAATTATAAAAATTAAGTTAAATTAAAATGAATTAGACTAAAAAAAATTAATATAAAATCAAACTAACTTAAATATGTAATATATACAAAAATAATAGGCTAAAGTGGATTTAAATAAATTCTAAACAAACCTAAATCAAATATTTAACTAAATAAAAAAAATGATGATAGCAATTAAAATCAAGGAATGACCAAACTGGCAAAAAATGTCTGATTAATGATTAATGGACCACATGGCCGCAAATACTAAAATGACCGGCAGAAAAAAAAAACGTGCAGAAAACCATAGTATCTGAGGGTAAAATTTGGGGTGCAACACAGCGCGTCCTGTCTGTGTCAGATTGTCTTGTTTTGTATTTCGCACAGTCTTCGAGAATTTTAACATTGTAATGTGGTACAGCTGTACAGTGTGGCAGGTTTTATGGGCTTCTCAACTTTAGAGGCTTTTTGTGAGCTTGAGTAGGAAGGGAAAACATTGTATGGTTCTTGAGCTTATCAAGTCTTCGAATCATCAGCTCTGCGCTTCGAGAATCTTCAGAACTTGTCTTTTGAACCTTGTTCTCTAAATCCACTTTCTTCATGTTCAGAGACTTCTGATGTTAATTTGATGAAGCATGAATGGAGTCTTTATAGCAGAATATCTGATGCTTCAAGTCTTCCATTGATTGAAGAAGTCCATTAGGAATCAGTCTTCAGAACTTCAGCACTTGGTCTTTAAGAGCGTTATCCTTTTCTGTTTTAAGTCTTCCGAATCTTCAGAGTCTGTCTTCAGAGTCTTCAGAACTTCTTGTTTGAAAATCGTGAGGCTTCAGCATTTAGACTTTGTTCCATCAGAACCCTTGTCTCTTGATCTTGAGAATTCATTCTCTTTTCCTTTTGTATTAGAGTTATGTGAATCTTGTCTCATCTTCGAATTAAGTTCTATTCTTCGGAGCATCTTTTATTAAGCGTTGCGTCAATTCACTGAGGCAGAACCTGTTTGCTAGGTTCTCACAAATAACAACATTAGTTGCACAAAATTGTTCATACAAATATTCATCTATTATCATCAAAACTTAGAGATAATATTGCAGAACCAAATCTTGTTCTCACACATCCCACATCATACTCCAGTAATGTTTAAATGGTATCTCATTTTTCTATAAATCCTCGTCGATTGCAGATAAATTTCGACATGCAAGACAACATCATGTCCATATGTTAGTAAAAAAGGAGTAGCATTTGTTGCTTCCTTAGGGGATGTTCGACATGCCTACAATAATGGCTCCAATGTTTTATGCCAATTGTTTAGCTTCTTCTCCACATGCTTCTTGAGTAGACCAATTATGATTTTATTGGTTGCCTCGACCCTGCCATTTGCTTAAAACACCCTTTTCAAACTTAATTACTAAGTGTTGCTTAAAATAGTTAAAAAAACAAAATTTTAAATAATAAAAAAGAAAATAATAAATAATATAAAAATAAAATATTTAAAATAAAACTAAATTAAAAATTGATTAATTAAAAGGATTATTAATTAAAAATAAAAATTCAATCGATTAAAAATGAATAATCGAACTGGTATCGACGTGCTCGAAAAAATAAAATGAATGCACCAAAACGATCAGCGCGGAATAAATGACACGGAAAAATACAGCTTTTGGTCTAATTTTGAAATAATTTTTTCCCGGTTAAAAGGCTCAAACTGATCAAAATGCGACCAAAAAGCAGTAAAAAAAAATTAAAACGAGCACGTCAGGTTAAACTACGCGGAACATAGATTAATATAACTGAATTTTGCAAGCTCGATTTAGAAACTTTTCGTCCAGTGATTTTACGCATAGTTGACTTTTAGTTTGACCGATTCGACTGTAAATCCAACAAGTTTATTCTGGCTGATAAATTGGGCCTTATGTGTGATGAAAAAAATGATAGGCTATGTAATTGGTGCAAAACAAAAGAAGGTGAGATCTTAGGGTTAAACATTAGGGTATGATACTTTGGGTGTCATGAGAACATTATATTTAAAGAGTGATGCAAACATTCAAAATGGAAAGTTCTAAGGCGGTAAGCACTCCTCTTGCTACTTTTTTCAAGTTGAGTTTAAATCCATGTTCTTCAAACGAAGATGAGTGCATTACATGCCTCTGCAATCAGAACTCCTCCTAATCACACTAGGGATCAATTTTCTAATGTTGTCGTGCCCAATTCCACAAGTGAATCACCTGGTACAGATAAAAAGGTCACTCAAATTCCAATACATAACCTATGTAATTCAGGAGGGCCCACATTATCTTCAAAACATCATCCTATCTCTGGCCAACCTGCTCTTGACCAATTTCCTACATTGTCAACACCTGACCCTGGCCGTCTGTTAATAACTTCTTTAGGTAGCGTTTTTACTCCTGTCAATATCTCTACTATAGAACGTGATAACACTAATGCACACTCTTAACACTCAAGTACTGCAGAACATGACAATACTTCTGCACACTCTGAAATCTCAAGTACAAAAGTTTGTACACCACATTATCCTGAGGATAATGAGCTTACTCCCATACCTCATAAGGCCTGCCACTCTGAGAGTAAAATATTGAGCCTAAACTCTGGTGCATTTAAATTTCCTGAGGATAATGCACTCTCTACTTCCTTAATCATGGGAGCTACATGTAAGCCACATTTGTCCTAACAAAAGAACTAACTATAACAGAGTAAAAATACCATAATGCAACAAAAGCTCTAAGCCTCCATTCTTGGTCTAGTTAGTTAGTCTCTTCATCCTTTATTCGCATCTCTGAATCATCTAAATCACATTCCATCATCACAAGTAAACTTTCTCTTCCTCGTCTTCTAGAAAACAATCACCTTATGCTTTAAAATACAAAATTGATAAGTTAAAACCTAAAGCTTTTGTTGCCCATATTGAGTCTGAACCTACTTAGTCAAGCAGGCTTTAACAAAACATGAATGGGGCAATGCCATAAAAGCTGAGTTCAATGCTTTACAAGCTAATGAAACCTGGACTCTAACCACCTTTGCACTTGATAGAAAAGTTGTAGGTTGTCATTAGGTGTTAAAAATAAAATAGAATGCTGATGGTACTATAAACAAACACAAAGTCAAGCTATTGGCTAAAGGATGTCATCAAGTAAAAGGTTTTGACTTCATTGAAACATAAACTTCCTAACTAAGAATAGGAGATGCCACCAATCTCCCTATTTTACCCTTTTTAATATAATTGCTTTACACTATAAATTGTCCTTAATTGTAATTCACTAATTCAAATTACATTGTCCAATGAAAACCAACCATTTTGCCAAGTGGAACCTCATTTTTTCAAAAAGCTTTTTCCCTCTAACCCTTTTTCTCGTCTTCCTCTCTCCCTCTCTCTCTTCCCTTCCAAAAAATCAAATCTCCCTCTCTTCCGTCTCTTCTCACGGGTTCTCTCTCAATGGAAAAAAACAAAAAAAAATTCAAAATCACAAACACCATATGAGGTTTTCCATTCCAAATTGAAGAGAAAGCGGTGTTCGGATTTGATGGATGTCACACACGATGGTGAGGGTGCGGCAACAGTGTTCACGGTGGTGCGACGATTGAAGTTCATGTTTATTTCTTTCTTCCAGATCCAGTTTATTCCCTTTCATATGAGGTGCGATTTATGTTTATTGTTGTTTCATATTAGTTTGTTTCTTGATTATTCATAGAAATAAAGTTGTAGGAACAGAAACTCATCAACATTGCAACTCTCATCTGAAAACCCATCACCACCAACCTTTTCCTCATCACACTGTAATCAATTTTTTCTTTAATTTTGGTTTCTGGTTTCATTTTCTAAGAATCTGAAATTAGTTAGGGTTTTCACAGGCAGAGAGAAGAACCCTCAAAAGATGACGACTAGGTTGAAGAAAAATAGGAATAAGAGAAGCCATGTCAATGCTGGTCATGGAGGTCGCTGTAACGTTGGAGGCATGCACCACCACCGAATCCTCTTCGACAAGTACAATACAGGTTATTTTGGTAAGGTCTGTATGCGTTACTTTCTTAATATTTGCAATATTTGCTGGTTGTGTTGTTGTGGCGGTGAAAATAGCGGCCATTTGTATCTGTGACCGGACCTGAAAATAGCGGCCATTGGTATTTTCATTGGTATCAGTTGCTGATGTAATAATTTCATTCATTAATTTTTGGTGTGTTCATTCCTGCAGAAGCCTTTGAACAACAACTAACAAACTACTGGAGGGGATTCTTTGGAGTATCTTCTTATTCACAGTATTTCAATGTAGATACAGATGTTGTTATGACCAGATTAATAAGTTCCTTGAATCTAGTTGGTGGAGACTTCAGCAAGATAGATGCCAACCCTGATATGTGCGTTCTGTTTTTTTAATCTTGATGCTTCTATACTTTCTATATTCAAAACAGAGTTATAAATTTTAATGTGGGAGTTTCTTTTTAAGGAATATCTTGTAATTTTTCTTCCAAAATGCATAGATTGTTCAGGCGGTTATAAGACTACAAAGCAATAGGGTGATCAATGTCTTTATAATAATAATGGCATATATGGTGAGAATATCTGGTTCTTAACTCCCAGAAGACTAAGTCATACAATTTGTTGTAGGCTAGGTATGCCGCACTCGAATCCTGATTTCGCGCAACAAAAAAATGTAGCAGTAACTGTAAGCTGAAACTCAAGGACTACAAACAGACAAAGAAGTTGTGAAAGGTGACCCGACTTCAAACTGAGGTAACTCCATTATGCTATCTACCCAAATGTGTTTCTTCTGCACTCACATTTATAGAAAAGGAAATGTTTACAATGACAATTCTCCTTGGTATATTGCAGGTGAAGAATTGAAATTCTGCTATATTGATGCCAGTATAGACCGCGATGCTCGGTGAGAATTATTGTTTCAAGGGGAACTTTATAGAAGTTTGCATTCTTATAACTGAACGATTTCGGCCAGTCCATCAGTGAAGTCCTCCAGTATGGTGGTTTAGTTTAACAGTTGAGGGTCAAGTCAGATTCGTTTCATTGTCCTTGGTTCTATAAGGTCCAACCTTGGTAAATAGGCTGATACTATTCTTTCTTCAATATAGTCCCAGTTCAGGTTCAATATGCAATGATACAAATTTGGTTTTAAAAAATGTCTTGCCAAAATAGTGTGCAGCAATTTTTGTATGGGTGTTTACTTTGTTAGCACCAAATTTCTTGATTTCAGACAAGTTTTGCATGGCGCTGCTGGTGAGATGTCTCCACAAGTTCAAGCTCATAGTCAGCTATTACCAGGATCTACAATGGTAACACCTTATTTCCTAGAGTTATATTGTTATTTCCTATATTCTATGTCAGCTGCTTTACCCTGATTTTCCACTTGTAATTAGGATATGAAGAGTGATATAAATTTTGTTTTAAATCCCATTTTCCCAGGTGTCACTATGTATGCCATAATGCCTTTGTAGATCTGCTATCACTAATATATCTTGCATTTTTATGTTTATTTACTTACTTTATCTTTCCATTGGAGAACTATTGGTCTAAGAAAATCTACAGCAGGTAAATCTCTTCCTGGATTGGTCTTTGTTGATATAACATCTATGGTCATTGCCTTCATCATCATCTGACAAGGAGAGAGTGATCCAATACATTCAAGGGTCAAAATTTTGATTGAATATATTGTATTGATTGTTATGTATTAGGTTATGCACTCACACTTGATATGACTGCCAGGGACCTTCAATCTGCTGCCAAGGTATCTCTGTGAATTAACCTTCAATCTGCTGCCATGATTATTGGACAATATTATAGTACTATTATTCACTGTGTTAGATTGCTGAATATTGGGATGTTGTTATATATATGCTTTAAGTTATTTATTTCTTCAGTTTTTGAGTCGTTGCCGATGACAGGTTAGGTTGGGGTGCAACATGATTTTGAATGGTTTTGAACTTCATTGCAAATGTTTTCTTCGTCCTTGGAGAAATTGTCATGGCTGCTACACCAGATCCTTATATTATCATACTTGGCCGCGTTTTCATTGGTTTTACAGTAGCTAAGGAATCACATATGCCATTTATAACAGCAGAAAATAAGTTTGAGGCCTTAGGAAGTTACTAAAACTTTTTGGATATTAGCACTTTGTCCATTGTTTCACATCCATTTTGCTTTTCAGCTTTACTATTCTTTCACATTTCCTCAGTTCTTAATCTTTCAGCTTTACCATTTCTTCATTAGTTCACATTTTTTCACATTTTCTAAAACCGAAGGAAAACTCTTTAAGGTTAGTTCATATCCTTTCTCCATATCCTTTCACAGTTTGCCTCTACTATGTTTGGTTCCATTTTGTTTCTATTTTTAGATATCACTATGTTTCGATCCAGTTTCTCCATATCCTTTGATTGCAGACTTTCTTTATGTGTTATGGTTGGAGAAACGAAAACTATTTTTGTTTTATTTCATCTGCTATCTAAGTTTGGGTGTGTCATGTAGGTCCTGATTTAAAGTTGTATTTTACCATGTTGTTCTGATTTTATCTGCTATCTTCATTTCTCAATCATTCTAAATTTTTTCCACTCAAAATGGAGCGACATGCCCTTACCATGATGTTCTGATTTTGTTTTGGTTTGGATGGAGGTTTTGATTTGATTGTATTCTGAGATATGGTTTTAGTTCTGAGATCTGGTTTGGATGAAAGTTTGAAAATTTTTAATTTCAGTCTAGTTTTAGAGTTTTTGATGGTTTTGGTATTAAGGATATGTTAATGAGGATTTTGGGTTTTAGTGAAGGTTTGTGAAGGATATGGCTCATTCTGAGTTCAGGATCTCGTCATGCGATTGCATAAGGTCGACGGTCACAATTACCCTGTGTGATATCTCATATCCTATATATTGGTTTTGCCATTATTTTTTAATGTTACTCCGTTATAGGAAATTCCAAAGGTGATATACCTTTGTTCACAGTGATTACCGGTTGTTTTTTGCTAATACAGACACTCTGCCAAATGTTCATTATAAATGTCGGCCATGGATTTAGATTTATTTATGGAGCACTGATTACATTCTGTGGGAACTATATACGGGCCGAGGGACAATAAATGTTGCTCTGAAAATTGAGGTATGCTGGTTTTGGTGTATACTTCTAACAAGTAATCATGGCTTTTGTCCTTTCACTTATTTTATCCCCTTAATTATTCATTGCCTTCTTCGAAACCCACAGAGAAGAGAATATTTAAGGTGCTTGAATGGTGTTTTCCAGCAAATGGAAAACAACAGCTTTCATTGGGAAGTAACTTACGGAAAATAATGACGTGTTGCAGAGCATTACACTGCATCAGTAAACAGTCTGGGAACTTTGTCCTTGCATTTCATCTTCAAAACTGCCCATCTGTTGCATCTCAGGGCAAGGTTGTTTTACTTGATATATTGCATATAAACTTTTAGATGCTAAAAGGTGTTTTTGCAGGCGCGTACGGGTGGTGCAAATATGTAGTTTATATTCATTTCACGAAAGTAGAGTGACATGGCAACAACAACAGTCACAATACCAGTATCATCCTTAGGAATCAACCTCAGCTAGGAGGAATTACAATGGCTGGCTGTTAATTGGTTATGAAGCTACGAATATTTTACCATGGTCTTTCAATTTGATTATGAACAACTTTGTACAAGTCTGTTTAACAGTAAAACACAAGATGAGGTGGCGGATTTGTAAAGCGAGTAGGCAGTAGTATATCTGATTTTTCAGAGTGGAGAAAATGACTGTTCATTTTAGTTTGTTGTTGTGTTGCAGCAATTTTAGATTTGACCCATGAAGTACATTTTTTAGATTTTAGAGAGTACTGATGATGATGCTTCTGTTTGTTTGACTATGAAAGCTCAAGTATTGTCACAATATTATTGTCAATGATGCACAAAGAGTCTTTGGCTATGCACTTTATAAAGGTTGGGAAAAACACCAAGTTGTCTTATCCCTTAGAAAAGTTTAACTCTGATGTATCTAGAGAAGCTTTCACAATGGTCGTTTCATACAAAGAATGCGAGAAAAGGCTTCATCTCTTCCAAAGTATACATAATTTATTTGTTATATATATGAAGTTCAATATTAAAAGTTAAGTTGTATTGAATCTTTCTTGCATTGATGCAGTGTGAAGTTAGGACAAGGAACTGTCACGTCTTTACTCGAAGAAAACGGAACCGTCAAAGGGTAAACTATAAAAACAATAGTGGACAAGAGTTTACAACAAAGGCTCCTCTTACCATAGTATGTGATGGTTGTTTTTCCAACTTGAGACACACTCTTTGTAATCCTAAGGTAACCAAAATATTGAGAATTATGTTTCTATACTAATTTTGTGTTATGATGTTATCATATTGCTTTATGTATGTAATTATTTATGCAAATTGAAGTTCCTTCTCATTTTGTTGGATTGATATTGGATAATTGTAACCTTCCATATGAAAATCATGGACATGTTATCCTGGGTGATCCTTTGCCAATTTTGTTTTATCCTATATCACTTCAGGTACAGATACTAATTTACATTGATTTCAGAATGTTAAAGAAAACTACGAATTTTCGCTTTCTAATATCTTATATGATTTGCTACTGCAGTTTGTGTTGGTACATCCGATTGGAAATGTGATGGAAAAGTTACATATGTTGAAGATTTTGGATACCTTTGGATTTAAAGGAGTATATCTCAAAGTAGGAGAAGCTTTGGCTGATATTTCGACATCAGAGACGGCTGAACCTTGATTTTCGATCAATGGCTTTCTAGGATATGGGAGAATGGTACCTGCTAATTTTTATTCTACATGCTATTTTATGTTCATGTTTTCTTTAGTGGTTGCAAAATATATAGCTTATGAAAGTAAATGGTTAGACTATTTATTTGGATCATCGTTAACCATGAAATTGAGAAAGGTTCAAAGGTTATCGGTGAAGAATTTATTTGGATCATCGTTAACCTAATGAAGTTTTTTCTTTGTTTTTGTTTCGTTATGATTTAATGATAACTTATAAAGTGTGACAAAGGTTGGATTGGGTACTCTATTTTTTGTGGAATTTTGTTGTGTTTGAATTATATTATATCTACATAGCATTGTTGAATTGTGTTTATGTGGTTTTGTTTGGGCGAGATTGAGATTGGAAGAACAAGCCAAAAAGGAAGGCCTCCATCGATGGAGCAAGGTTAGTTTCCAGACGTTCATTTTAAAATTTTGGAGTTGCACAATTAGACATTACCTAGCATAAAAGTTAATGTATATTTTAATTATCATTAAAGTTAATGTATATTTACTTGTAACCAACAGGAGTTTTGTTTGGCATCTTGGCTGATGTAAACTCTTATCGATATTGATAGTTTTGAGGAGAAACCATGGAAATATTTGAATGTTGATGTATCTGATTTTTTCAACTTTGGTTTGATGTTGATGTCGATATTAAGAAAATTTTAATATTCTCCACAAAAATTTAGCATAGAATGAGAAAACCGTGGTATGCGACTTTTTAGAAGCAACTACTCATGGAGACTACAATCCAACAGAGCATGTGACGTTTTATGATAGTGTGAGCCGCCATCAAGCTAGACTCTAAGCAGCCGCTGCTGCAGTTTCAATATATGAGAAGTCTTTTGTTTACCCCTGTTGTTTTGATCTTAATGGAGAACAAGCTTCCATGTAATGAATTTCTGTTAATTTTGACTAACATTACTTAATGACATGCTGTTGTTTGTGGAACTATAATGGCTATTAGTTAGGCTGCAATTGTAACAACGTTTTAAGGAAATTAATAATACCAGTTGCCGAAGTAATACACCAGTGGTGCAGAAAAGAAGGCGTGTTTCCGCAGAATTTTTTGCTTCAAAACAGACGTGGTAGGAATTCAATGGTGATTTTTAATAGCCCATGTTGTTTTTGTGTAGGAATTCAATGGTGATTTTTAATAGCCTGTGTTGTTGTTGTTGTTGTTTTTAATAGACATGTTATTTTACAAGAGATTAAGAACTATAAGGCATCTTGGATTGTACTTGATAGGTATGATAATTAATCATGATTTCATAATTAATCATAACACTATTCGTCGGTTCCGACTACTTGCTACAACCTCAACAATAGCAGCTTCAACAACAGCTTCAACATCAGCAGCAACATTTTATACATGAGGGACACTACACTATAAAGAAGTCTGAAACATTATATTGTGAAGTTCAAATTTTAATTCCTGAAATGGTTGTGATATAATTTTGTAGAGCATTGTTTTATGGTCTTTGATTTATGTGGTCATTTGCTACTGATAAACTATTCATGATGACAAGTGCAATGGATGTGGCCTTTCTGAGCATGGACTATCAACTTTCCTTCCAATACAATAATCCTTAACCATAATGTTTCAGAGATAAAAATGCTAACCTTTCCTTCCAATGCTTCTACAACAGCAAGAGCCTTATTTGCAAGAGCTCCTGTAAAACTCTTGGACTACAAAAGAAATTTACAATAAATGTAATATTTGAAGTCATTTTATGTGTTCCACAAAAGAAGATAGTTATTGGAAGGAAAGGAAAGGTTAGCATTTTATCTCTGCTAAATATGACTTTGGATATACTCTTTCTGCATATGCATTTTATTGAATTTCTTAAATTATATGCTATAAATTGATAGGTATTGATGATCCTGAAACGATTCTTAGGCCTTTGGCTAACAAGTTAAGGCCTACAATAATCAATACTTGGACGGAGAAAAGGAAGCATTGTTTAAAGACAATGCAGAAAGAATGAAACAATTGCTTGATAATTTGCAGAAAAAACTTGATGAGGTTTAACTGCTATGCAGTATCTTTTTGTACTTTCTTTGTTCACCGTGTCTATGTTTGTAATTTTTTTTATCTTTCCTTAGACGATACTTATCTGAACATGTCCTTGTGTGATTTGTTTTTTGGCAGTCTTTCTTAAGCATGCAACTGTATGAAAAAGCCTTAGAATTGTTTGAAGATGATCAATCAACTTCTATAAGTCAAGTTAATTGAAATTTTAAGATGTTATTTTCATTGTTGAAACAAGATTAAGTTAATGTATCTTTGATGCCCAGGTTGTTTTGCACAGGCATTTACTAAGGACAGTAGCAGCTCCTATGGTTGGCATGCTTCTTCATGACTTGGTATTATATACAACAATTATTCTGTTGATATTTCTTGAGGTTTAATAAGATCTAAAAACACTATGGATTCATCCTTTTGCAGGATGAGCACAACAAATTAAAGAATGGAGTAGAAGTGCAGGAATCTCCAAATTCTGAGTCTATTTCGTTTAGTCCTAGAGATAGAGCTGCAATTGTAAGACTTGAGAGGAAAATATAAAATGATAGTACTCTGCATGATGATGTCTATAATCAGAATCAGAATGAATAAATTTTACAAGTTTAATCAAAGCAAACATAATTTCACAAGATATTATCAATCTTAAAATGCAATGAATTCTATGATACAATAAAGTTTAATTCTACTTCGAATGTGAACAATGGCTATATTATGTTTTCAATATTGCATTACTTTGAAAGTTGTGTTTTTCTGTTCTGATGCTTTTAGTATATAGAATCTTAGATATTTGTAAACTATCTTCTTTTGTGGAACACATAAAATGACTTCAAATATTACGTTTATTGTTATTTTCTTTTGTAGTCCAAAAGTTTTCCAGGAGCTCTTGCAAATAAGGCTCTTGCTGTTGTAGAAGCATTGAAAGGAAAAGTTAGCATTTTTATCTCTTGATGTTGTAGTCCAAGAGTTTTCCAGGAGCTCTTGCAAATAAGGCTCTTGTTGCTGTTGTTGTTTTTAATAGACATTTTATTTTACAAGAGATTAAGAACTATAAGGCATCTTGGATTATACTTGATAGGTATGATAAGTAATCATGATTTCATAATTAATCATAACACTATTCGTCGGTTTCGACTACTTGCTACAGCCTCAACAATAACAGCTTTAACAACAACTTCAACATCAGCATCATATGCATCATCCAACCCCACGTCTTTGCGTAACATTTAGTTTTTGGGGGTGTTGACATTAATATGTTTTTTGGGGGTGTTGACATTGATCAGTATGCATATTAAATAATAAATTTCTTTTATTTTTATTTTAAATTTTACATTTTAAATAAAACTACTTTGTTCGCACGGGTTTGTTACTAGTTATATCTAGTGATTAAGCCCACAACTATAAGATTCATACTTACTCTTGTTATATCATATAAATTGGATGTTCAACAAATCAATATTAACAACTCCTTTTTGAATGGTACATTGTGTGATGAAGTCTATATGACTAAACCCCCTAGTTTTGTAATGTGAGTGTTATCTACAAATTCCACCGGGTGTTGAATTATGTCAAACATGGTAGTATATCGTAGCGTTTTTTTATATTGGATGGTATCAACCTACATTTAAATGTTCATTTGTCATTTTAGCCTTAGGATGCATAAAAATAGTCCTTGAACAAGTTTGATAGGTCTTAGGCATGTCATATACATCAAAAACCAAGTTTTGTGTGTCAACATAACTGCATAGGCCGACCTATATGTGATCAAGTCGACCTATGGAAGATTTTGCTTCAGTAGAGCTCGGCACATCCAAATTTCAGGTCAGCTCAGATGCTCCAAGAATGAAGACTGTAGGCTCTGCCCACAGGTCACCTCACAGGCTGACCTGAACACATTCATAGTCCAACCAATTGCTTTTATAGGCCGATATATGCAACTTCAAACTTGAAATTTATTTTTGCATCTTATTTTACTGGCATCCTCTTTGCCTATTTCCACATACACATATATATACTCATACATGCACATTTTCTAGTAAGGTTCTAGAGAGTAAAACCTAAACAAAACCAGATTACAAAGTTTCTCATCATCTTCATCCCTTCTTCTATACATACACACAATTGAAGAAAACATCCAATTAAGTTTGGGCCGATATATGAGAACTTTGTGTGTTTCAAATAAGAAAACAAAGGTGGGGTTTTCCTTCAAGATATGTGTTATTTGAAGGTTTTGGATAAGATCACATCAACACAAATTCGACCGAGTGAAGGCCTTGGGACAAAGTGGGTTCCTTGCAAGGGAGTAGTGAAGCTAGCGGGAATATACCCAAGCGCATCGCACGCTCAATGTATAATAGAGTCGCCACCGTACTTTATTTATTCCAAAAGAAAAGGGAAAACATCGATAAAACCTAGGTGAAAGAGAAACGGGTAAGGGAGTCGGTTATGCGAGGGGAAGGTACTAGCACCCCACACATCTGTCGTACTTGACGGGAACCATTCTGCTTGCTCCTAGACTCGGATGGGTGAACTATCTAAAGGTTACTCGGGATAGAGGGAATGAAAAATAGAAAAAAGAAAGTGCTCGCGGAGGATTAGGGCCCTTGTGCCTAATTATCCTCATAGTGTAATGAGGAACTCAGAGCTCCATAGTTCATGGAACCATGGAAGAAAGGGAGAACGTGGCTCGCCAAGATTTCGTAATCTTGTGCCTACGTATTCTCAGAGTACAATGAGGAATTCAGAGCCTACATAGTTCGGAGAACTAAGATAGAGAAGCAAGGAAGTGGTGTCAAAACCAAGAGAAGGAATAAGAGATAAGAGCAAGGGTGTTTTAACCGAGACTCGGTGGTTAATCCAAAGAAAAATAGATGTTGGTTTACTGGGAAAAAGAAAATGGTCTTTGTTGGGGAAAATAAAAAAAAAATCGGTCTTTTAACTGACAGGCAGTGGTTAACCAAGAAAAGATATTCGAACCAAGAGAAGGTTGCTAACCCCAAAAAGGACTCGGTATGTTAACTAACAGGTAGTGGTTAACTGAAGAAAAAAAGGAAGTTAGTATTTTAACTAACTGACAGTGATTAACCAACGAAATGGGGCAAAGACTCCACAGGGGAGAGGAAAATTGGTCTTTTAACTGACAGGAAGTGTTTAACCAATGAAATGGGTGTTTGAACCAAGAGAGGTGCTTGACCCACTGGGGATTCGGTATTTTAACTAATAAATAGTGGTTAACCAAAGAGAGAGGAAGGAATTGGTCTTTTAACTGACAGACAGTGGTTAACCAAAGAAAGCGGTGACTTCACTGGGGAAGAAGAAGATTGGTCTTTTACCTGACAGGAAGTGGTTAACCAAGAAAAAGGTATTTGGTCTTTTAATTGAGGGATAGTGATTAACCAAGAGAAGGAGAGAGACTCAGTATTTTAACTGACTGGCAGTGGTTAACCAAAGAAAAGGAAGTTGGAACCAAGGGAAGGTTGCTTACTCCACTGGGGAATCAGTATTGTAACTGATAAACAGTAGTTAACTGAAGGAAAAGGAAATTGGTCTTTTAACTGACATGCAGTGGTTAACCAACAAAAGAGTGTTGAACTAAGAGAAAGTGTTAACCCAAAAGGGACTCAGTATATTAACTAAAGGACAATGGTTAACCGAAGAAAAAGGGGAGCCAGAGAGATTGCTTGGTCCAAAGTGTTAAAGTGAGACTTGCCAATCAAGTGATTTGATTGCACCAAAGTCTATGGAAATGAGAGCAAAAAATGTGTACAAACAAGTAAAGATGTCTCATGTATAAGATACTCTAAGAAGAGGTAAGGACAAAATTCCGCTCATCCTTTCTCATGTACTTAAGGCTCATGATGCACAATTCGCATCGAGACTGACAAGTGTTGGTGAGCTCCTTCATTGTCATCTGGCTCGAAATAGGATCAAGAAATAAGGGAAATATAAAAGATCCTAAAGAAGAGGGAGGAAATTAATCAATCAAAACAAGGTTTTGATCAATTAATCAAAGGGGAGAAAATGCTAATAATCTTTCAAGCGAGTTAAAAGATTATCAAAGCAAGTGTGGGGAGTAATGTTAAACAAAATTATATTTGCTCAAGCAAGAGAAAATCTAATGCATCAAGTTGAATTGCAAAGCATTAACAATGACAAGCTAACATGCATTTTTAAGCATAATCATGTTAACACATAAGCAAGAATGTGCCAAAAGTGCTTCAAACATGTGGTAAAATTGCAAAATAATCAAAGAAAATCATGCAATTAATTAAGAAAACCTTATTGCAAGTAGGTACTAACTTAAAACAATGGCATTGGCATCAATATAGACAAGCAAGGGAAAGTATACAAGAAAAGCATGCAAAACAGTCCCAAACTGCAAGAAAATGGCTAAAAATGTCAGGTGTAACCGGTTACCTGAAATGGTGTAACTGATTACACCATGCACAAAAGTGAGTTCCTAGAATGCAGGCCAGGGGTGTAACCGGTTACACCAAATGCAGTAACTGGTTACACCTGTAAAAATAGCAAAAACAGAATTTCGAAAAGCACTTTTCGGAATCACTTATTGCATGTAATCACAATGTAACATAGCATGGAAGCAGATGCAAAATTCATGTTAATTCTAAGCAATCAAGAACTAATAGAACCAAGCATGGAAAGCAATTATCCAAGTAGCAAAATTTCAATTAAGCACTACATTGCGAAAACACGGAATCAATCGAAAGTGATAAATTAAGTGAAATTCGCTAACCTACAAGGCTGGGATTTACCTTGGTAATTGTTGTGATCAAAATATGATGAAGAGAAGCTTAGAAAACCAAAAAATCCAGAGATCTTTAGCAATCTATAGCAGGAAAATCGAGAATAATGCGATAATTGCTTCGGATCCGAATTTGCACCAAATCTCCTTCAATAATCAACTTCCAAGGCTTGAAATGAAGTGTATGTTGCGGTTGTTGCAGAATTCAGTGATGAAATGGAAAGTAATTAAGCCTTAGCTCAAAGAATAGCAAGCTTCAATGCAAAGCTTGCAAAGATTTAATGGTGAAAGAGCTTTTGTGAAGTTTAGGGAAGAAAAAGGTAATGATTGAAAGAATGAAGAATGAAAATTCAGAGCAAGATGAGAGAATGAAGATTATAGCCAACGTCCTTGCATCAATGTGAAGAGTTTTCATATATAGATCATAGGCTTTGAGTGAATGGAGGTTTGGAACTTGATTTGGAGGAAGTTATATGAAGTTTGGCATTTGGTTTGGAGTTAGTTAGACCCAACTCACTGAGTTGGGGTCTAACTCAGTTAGTTATTAGTTGACTCCATTGGGGAATCCCAATGCAACTCAAAGATCACTTGGTCCAAAATGAGTGGGAATGAGGGTGCATGATGAACCTTATTGATGATGAGGTCTTGGAAAAAATGTAGATGATATTTTAGTATGTCTAGAACCTTCCACAAGATGCTAGAATGATGTGTTGCAAAGGAATGGGATTGAAGTTGCTGCAGTGTTGAAAAGTTACTGATATAGGCAAAATACAATAGGTGTAGCCGGTTACAGGAATCCTGGTAACCGGCTACCACAATTAAAACGTGCCTTCCTTGGGCTGGCAAAAATAGTGTAACCGGTTACACAGATTTGGGTAACCGGTTACCATAGGTAAAAATCCACTTTTTTGGCTTGGGACGAGGTACTTTGGCCATGGTTCCGTGCTTCGACCCTATGCTTGGATAGATAGACATAGAAATCATTTTGTTTTGCCTGTATTGATGCTTTGACGGCTTTGTTGGGATACAACAAATCATAGCCTTGAGACTCTTTGTGAGTTTTTGATATATATGCAATGAATCCAGAGATAAAATTTTGATGTGTATGCTTGGAATGAAGGTGCACATGTTTATTCAAAAAGGTAAAAAGGGGAGGTTAAATTTTGGGGTACGACATGTAGCACGAGACGGTGAATTGTGTTCGGGAATCTTGGGTTTCAACAAGTTGCATGCTCAAGAAAATCAATGGAATGGAGTTGCATTGTTGGTCACTTGATTAAGCTTTGATCAAGGATTTGAAGGTGGAAGAATCAAAACAAAACAATAGGTTTTTTGGGGTGTGCATTCTTCATCTCTTGTATAAACTATTTTGAAAAGAAAAGGTTAATTGCAATTATCTCAATTCGATTTGAATTGAGGAGAGACGTACCCATAGCGAGGCTGATTGGGGAACTGCCTAAACAAATCTTGCTCTCTCTCGCTCTCTCCCTCTTTCTCTCTTATCTCTTTATTGTTTTAATTGTTGATTTCACAATTTATCGAGTGTATCTTTGTTTGATCAATTCGATTGGAAATTGTTTTTCAATTATCTTTTAAAAGTGTTGTTGTTGATATAATCATAATCACTGATTCTGATTGGCTTTTAACATCAACAAAACGAATTGAAATTTGAATTGCTATTGATTGCATACCAAGTGTTTGATAAATTGTTTATGCGTATTTTTAATTTGTTTTTTGGTTCAATGGAAATACGAGTTACGAATAGCTTTGTATTTAATTGATTCATAGCTTGATCGTTGTTGAACATTTACGTTCTTTATCATTCTGTTTGGTTTGAGATACGTATATAGCTTTTTGATAGTAGGTTCAGTTAGACAATTAGATCTGGGTCGTTTTTCAACTGTGCCATATTTTTGAAAACAGATTTTTGCTAAAGTTTTTTGTTGTAAAATTTGTAATCTATTCACCCCCTCTAGATCAAAGTCTATTGTCTAACAAGTGGTATCAAGAGCTCCAGTTCATTTCGTACTTGAGATGTATTTCTTAGAATAATGGCTATTGAACGTTAGGGTGCGTACAATAGAGCACCAATTTTCACTGGCAAAAATTATGGCTATTGGAAGGCTCTTATGCGTATACATGTCAACTTCGTTGACAAAGGTATATGGGATGCTATTCAAAATGGTTTGAATGAAATAACCATGACCAATGAAGGTGTTATTGCACCTAAACCAAAATCATAATGGAATCCTAATGATTGGAAATTGTGGTCACATGATTGGAAAGCGAAAAACATTCTCACTTCCGCTTTGGGGGTTGATGAGTTTTATTGTGTTTCTCATTGGGAGACCGCCAAGGCTATGTGGGATGCATTAGAGATTGCCCATGAAGGTACTAATGATGTCAAACAAGCTAGGATCAACACATTAATCAAGAGTTTGAGTTGTTCCATATTGAGTATGGTGAAACCATTGCGGATATGCGAAAAAGGTTCTCACATGAAATAGGTAATCTGGTTTCCAATGAAATAGCTACTAACAAAGTTTTGAAGTGTTTAAGTAGGGAATGACAATCAAAGGTCACCGATATTAAAGAAGAAAATGATCTTAAGTCACTTGATCTTACGGATTTATTTGTTAAGTTGGAAGAGCACGAGCAGGAGCTTACTTTCTTGGCTAAATACGAAAAGGAATATGAAAAGAGATTGAAGAATGAGAAATGGAAAGACAAAGAAGAATGGAAGAAATCCGTGCTCTAAATACTTCTAGATCAAGACCTTCTCAAGATGAGTAAAGGGAAAGTGAATCTAAAGATTAAAATGAATCCGATGAAGAATATATGGGACTGTTCATAAATCGAGTCAATAAATACACGTCAAAACATGGCGACAAATATTCCAATAAGTACCGTGATAAATCAAGAAGGTTATCAAGTTACTCAAAAGAAGACGATGAGAGCAAAAACAGGAAGTCACAAAATACGTGTTACAACTGTGGTAAACCCGGTCACTTTAAGCCGGAGTGTCCTAAAATCAAGAATGAAAAAGGTTGTCACAAAACGTCTAGAAAATCTAGAATTCATTCGTCAAGTGATGATATCTCTACTTCAAGTGATGAATCAGCCAAGCTTGGCTATGTGGCAAACAAAGGAAAGCAAAAGGTTGTAAGTCACTCTAAACTTGTAAGACCCGTAAATTTAAAATAAATTAATTATGTCTAGATTATAATATTTTCGCACATCTGTAATTTATTATAACCGAATATAAACTTAAATAATTTTTATACAAGTAAGTTCGAGTTAAACTAAAAATATTATGAAGATTGTTATTTCAGTAGTGGTTCACATTATAAATTTTATAAAAATATCGATTTCAGTCTCTTTAGCGTTCGGTAAAAATTAGCCGCCTTAATTCTTGAAACAACTCATTTTCGTAAACAAAAATTTAAGAATAGAATAATTAAATTATTATGATAAAATTATAAAAATATTCTCTCCGTCTGAACTAATTTCCGGTCTCTCTTTTAAATGATAGTTTTACCCGCTTAAAATTTTAAAATTCTCTCGGTTCATAACGAAATTTTATCGATGAAATCACAAAATTACTTTCGATAGAGTAATAATAATATTAATAAATTTTATTTTTTCGACCGATTTTTATTTTATAGTGTAATATAGAATAATTGGAAGAAAAATTTTATTATCAGCAAAAATTATTTCGGACATTTTATCAGTGCCATATAACACCGGAAACTACACTAATGCGGAGAAAAATGTAATAATCATTAATAGAATAATTAGAATATATCTAGTAGAGATATGCAGCAGTTTAGAAGTGACCGGTAATTATGATGGAGGTCGGTAACGGTTAAAAACAAAATATATAGTAATGATATTAAGTAAGGACGTGTACTCTATGATTCTGATTATATGATATCCTATTTAAAACTAGTAATTAAAAGACTAAATACACTTCCTTCATCTAACATTTTACACTACAGACTCCACACTACATTTATTTTTGACTCAGGTACATAAATAATTCTCTTCTCTAAACTTTGCTCTCTTGTTAACTTGCATACAAACAAGTCCTTTCACTTACTTCTCTTCTCAAAATTTTTCATGCTGTTAATGGTTAAATAAAATTAAAAAAAAATTATATATTGGTTGATTTACTATAAAAATTCCAACGTTAGGAAATGGTAAATTTTAGTTAATCTATAATTGTTTTAAATATATATATATATATATATATATATATATATATATCATTTGAATTTTTTCACATCTAAGTCTTCAAAAAGTTAGTTTATTGGTGGTTGATTAAACAAATTATTTGGCACTTCTCTCCCTCTTGAGGACTTAATATTCATTACTAATTTTAGTTCAATATGATTCATTGTTTTAATTTTTTTTTTAAAATATATATTATATATGTTAAACTTCAAATAAAGTAAAATAAGTGAGATAGTTTCATGACAGTAGAAATGTTAGAAAAAAAATAATATATAGTTCTTATGACAAGTAAATGTACTTGTGTATGTTAAGTTAATATTATTTTAAAGTAAAAATGGAAATGAAAATTTGTTTGTTTTTTGAAGTTTAGTACGTGTTAGGAATATTACTGAACCTATTAAATTTTGAAGATTAAGTTATGAAATCATATAGACTAGTAATACAATAATAGAATATTTATTAAAAAAAAATAAAAAAATAAAATAATATATAACTTAAGTTTTAAAGAAAAATTAATTAAATAGGTAAATAGAAATAATAAACCGAATGACTACAAAGTTTTCAGTGTACGGATATATTCTATATTAGTTCGTTCTAATTTAGTTCATTTTGGATAAAGGTGCACGACCGACCGACCAATTTCAAACTTCAGTTTCCTTGACCGTAGTAACCGTAAGGGCATCTCTCCATTTTTAGATATTTCTTTTGAAAAAAAAATATACATCATATATTTATATCTGTTCTGTAACTTATTTTATAGGTGACTTATTGTGAAGGTGAGTAGATGATATGTAAATATATTTGTGCAAAGATTTGATAAATTGTTATATATGAGATGTGGTAATGTTAACCATATGTTGAAATGTATATATGGGGAATTGTATGCTCATACATTTCATGGTTACGTGGCTACCGGAGAGGAGTCACTAGGTGCACACCGGAGAGGTGGCACGGGGTGTGTGTCCAAGAGGGAACCACCTCATCCCGTCATGGATCATTGAGTCTGATTGATGGTGTAGATACCCATCACCTTAGTGGCGCTAAATCCTGATGCGATACCACGACCCTTTGCGGAGGGATTGATATTCTGGAATCATGTACATCGACATATAGACATTGCATTAGTAATGAGTCTTGATTATGCTATATGTATTATTGTTGTAAATAATTATATACATGTGTTAGAATGAGATCTCTAGCCATGTATAATGTATCCTCTGTTTATGCTTGTTGCTCCGCTCTTGTATATTTGTTATTTTCGGATTGATGACCCTTTCAGTGGATGTGTGGACGAATACGCCAATAGATTATGACGCACCCCGGACACGATGAGATACCACTGTTGAAGACGACGGACTTCGCCTTCCCTGAAGACTGGACAGAGACATCCTGGGGGTTCAACCCGGCCCTAGGACAGGTCTCATATACCGGGAACGTATTGGATACCACCACTGTAGCTGACAGAGATATCAAGACCACGTACTATCGACGAGCCCTGACCTTCTGGATCCGGACCTCCCTCATCATTTCCAGTTTCCTCTCAGGGGGAAATAGATCGTTTTAGTTTGTTAACCTCCCTCTCACCCCCACCTATACCCTCGTATGCCTCAGCCAGGGGAGGGGAGCCCTTCTTTCATGATTTATCTATGCCTCTCTTAGATTTAGGTATGTCTATAGGACCATACTCGATGTTTACTCGTGACATCTTCACCATAGAGGAACTCCCTCTCATTGACCCAGTATGCGTGCCGTCATTATAACCAGTCCTAGGTGAGGTAGGGGACGACGACACTGAGGATCCCTCCGAGCACGACTTTGAGAGCGGAGATGACAAGGATGGTTCGGATCACACCTTGTTAAGTGTGTGTAGTGGTTTGTGTGGAGCTGGGCCAGGTGGTTATTGCGGTTGTCGTTAGGCTTAGTTTTAGGGAGTGGAGTGTGTGGCTGGTAGGAGTATTCTAGTATTAGATGGCGTGCGCCATATGACTTTCACTGCATGATTAGAAATTTTCTCCTTGGGGCAGCTCTCCTGTGTGAGTGTCTGCCGAGGACTTTTATTTTGTTGCTTTTGGATTGTATTATGACTTATCTACACACTACTACAAAAAAAACCCATTGAACAATGATTGGAAATGACATATAATGACCCGGACGAAGGCTTTGCTATGTAGAGTGTTATTGTATATGTGGTACGTACAATGACGGCCCAATAACCGTTGTAATAAAATGGAAAAAGCGCTACCTATAATGACGGTTATTTTAAATACCTGTTGTTGTATGTCTTTTAATAAAATAAAAAAGAATACAGCATTAGAACTACCTATAATGACAGTTATTTTAAAATAACCGTTGTTGTATGTCTTTTAATAAAATAAAAAAAAATTGCAGCATTAGAACAAGAACAACAGCAAGAACATCAAGAACAACAATAAGAACAAGAACAACAGTAAGAACATCAAGAACAACAATAAGAACAACAACAACAACAACAAGAAGAGCAACAACAAGAAGAAGAAGAAGAAGAAGAAGAAGAAGAAGAAGAAGAAGAAGAAGAAGAAGAAGAAGAAGAAGAAGAAGAAGGAGAAGAAGAAGAAGAACAACAACAACAACAACAACAATAATAATAACAATAATAACAACAAGAACAACAACATCAACAACATCAACAAAAACAACAACAATAATAACAATGATAACAATAATAACAACAAGAACAACAATAATAAAAAAGAACAACAAGAACAACAATAATTAAAAAAGAACACCAACAACTAACATTGCTAACTCGAGTTCTGAAATTTGGTTTAGTGGAGAAATAGAGTATCGTAACTGAAAGATGATGTTTGGAGGTAGAAGATGTAGTTCGTCTAAGTTTTAGGTTTCACGCGGATCACTAATAGTAGTGTCTTGGCCGTTGATAATCACTAAATGGACGACCAAGATTTGTTTAAGGATAGTGAATAAACTCAATATGCGCGCCACCTATAATGTTGGTAATGAGAATTGAAAAAATAAGTAAAAAACCAAAAATGCTGGTGCTGGGACTTGAACCCATGACAAGAGGCTACCTATAATGACGGTTGGTTTAAATTACCCGTAGTGAAAGGTCTGTCATCATTTTGAAAAAATAAGTAAAAAAAGCTACCTATTACAACGGTTGGTTTAAATACCCGTTGTGAAAGGGTTTGTCAGCATTTTGAAAAAATAGGAAAAAATGATTAAAATAAATTCAGAAAAATCTAAAAACACGAAATTTAATCTAATTAGGTAAAATAAGAATTTTGAGAATTTTTTTAGAATTTTTTGAGACTATGAAAACAGTAAAAAATTCATTAAAAATAGAAAAAAAAGATGAATTTGGGGTTTTGAGGGTGAAGTCCCATAACTCTTCTAGAGTAGACCGCATGATTTTCTTCTTCAGATTCACGAAACAGGTCTTAAAAAGGAGACGATTTTCCCTAAAACAGATTTTTTGAAGTGCAAGACCTAAAACTAAATTATTGTCTATAATGACGGTTGAAAACATACCGGTGGTGAAAGGTTGTGGGTATTTTGAAAAAATATGTAAAAAAACCATAAATGTTGGTGCTGGGACTTGAACCCATGACCATGCGCTACCTATAATGACGGTTGAAAACATACCTGTGGTAAAAGGTTGTGGGTATTTTGAAAAAATATGTAAAAAAAAACCATAAATGTTGGTGCTAGAACTTGAACACATGACCATGCGCTACCTATAATGACGATTGAAACCATACCCGTGGTGAAAGGCCTCACATTTCACCACGGTTTGAATATTAACCATCATTAAAAGCCTTTTAACGAGATTAAAAAAAGAGCGCATATCTATTACAACAGTGTATAGGCAATTCGTTGTAAGTCTGGCGTTGTTGTTTGCGTATTTTGTAGTAGTGACACTTCCTATCCTTTGACACGTGGTCGTCTGTTTGTATAGTATATCTACGTAAAAAAGAAATGGTTAAGCTAATCTCTTTTATAAAACATGTTGAGCTCTCGAAACATTACTAACTATAAATTATTGCGGTATTGTTTAAAAAAAGGCACTATTTTCATACAAAGGAAACCTTTAAATAAGTTATTGATGAAATTAGTACCTTTTGAAAATACAGTCTCTCTGTTAAAATTTGGGGTGTTACATTGTGGTGTCAGAGCCTAGGTTAATCTTCTGGAGGGGATTGTGAGTTTAGTGTTCTAAGCTGATTAAGTAAAGAATAGAGCTTATAACCGCGTTTAGGATCGTTAAGTTCTGACCTCTACTCACGATTTGAAAGTGAGATATTAGAAAATTCTCTTGAAACATGTGATGAGGATTATAATTGGGTGTTGGTTTTGTAGGAAAGATATGCCTCCAAGACGTGACAATACAAACCATCAGGTGGATCAAATAGCCCAAGCTATGGCTAATGTGGCAGCTGCTGGTCACCGCCCAAACTGCCGCTAAGAACCTTCGAGATTTGGAGAAGCGGGACAGAGAAATACGAGCTGGGGAATCAAAAGGATTGATTGATTTCCGTCGTCACGATCCACCTAAATTCCATGGGGATGTTACTCTCGAGAAGGCTGATTTATGGCTACAAGAGATTGAGAAGATCTTTGAGGTAATCAATTGTCCTCCAAGCGCAAAGGTGTTATATGACACGTATCTTCTCTTAGGCGATGCAGAGTATTGGTGGAGAAGCACTAGATTGATGATGGAGGGCGCACAAGAAGAAGTAAATTGGGAAGCTTTTAAAATAAAGGTCTTAGATAAATACTTTCCCATAAGTGCGAGGACCAAATTAGGAGACGATTTTCTGAAACTTCGCCAAGGGGCCATGACTGTAGGTGAGTACGCCGCCAAATTTGAAACCTTATCCAGGTATTTTCGATTCTTCAGGGAAGGAGTAGATGAAGGTTACATGTGTCACCGTTTTCAAGAAGGACTCAAGTACGAACTGCAAGACTCTGTGGTACCATTAGGGATACAACGCTTTCAACCACTAGTGGAAAAATGCAGAGAGGTGGAGGACATGAAAAATAGGAGGGCAAATCGCGAGGCAGTCCAGAACTCTGGAGGACCTAATCGTTCAAATTTTCAGAATCATGGACGTAATAAAGAACATGCAAGGCCATACCAATGACCACGCTATAATAATCGAGGACCTCAATGAACAGAAAACCATAATACCAGAGGAGGAGGAACTCAAGCCGCCCAGGGGTGCGTTGTTACCAGTGTGGAGAAGGAGGGCATTATGCGAATGAATGTCCTAATAAAGGTCCTACATGCTTTAAATGCAACAAAAGGGGGCATATGGCAAAAGATTGTAGGGCTCCAAAGGCAGAGTTAGCTGTTAATACTGCCAAAATTGTCCGACCATCTACTAAAGGACGGGTGTATTGCATGAGTGCAGAAGGAGGGTCTCAATCAAATAACTTGATTCAGGGGAGCTGTGAAATTGAAGGTACAATTCTAACTGCACTTTTTGATTCTGGAGCAACGCATTCATTCATATCTAAGGATTGTGTTGATAGATTGAAAATGGTAGTAACCCCACTACCTTTTGACTTGGTAGTGTCTACTTCTGCCAAGGTCCTAACTGTGAACACTGCATGTTTATTATGTAAAGTAATCATTCAAGAGAGAGAATTTCTAGTTAATCTAATATGTTTACCCCTACAATCTCTCTAGATTATTCTCGGAATGGATTGGATGTCCTTCCATTATGTTATGTTAGATTGTGCTCGAAAGTTGGTTATTTTGCCTGAGCCGGGGGTTGTTAAATACCTATCAGCTAACCAACTCAAAGGTTCTCTAAAGAATGGAGCCTTTGACCTTTCAATACTTGCTAGTGCGGAGGTGATTGTGGAATTGAAGATTAAAGTCATGTTAGTTACTCAAGACTTTCAGGATGTGTTTCCCAATGAGATTCCCGATTTACTACCTGTAAGAGACATTGAATTATTCATTGACTTACACCCAGGAGCTGGACCCATTTCCATTGCACCATATCGGATGGCGCCAAAAGAACTCCAAGAGCTTAAGGAACAATTGGAAGACTTGCTGGAAAAAGGATTCATTAGGCAAAGTGTTTCCCCATGGGGAGCTCCAGTACTTTTTGTAAAGAAGAAGGATGGGCGTTATCGGCTATGTGTGGACTACAGGCAACTTAACAAGGCAACCGTGAAGAATCGATATCCCTTGCCTCACATTGATGACTTGATGGATCAAATTAAAGGAGCATCCGTATTTTCTAAGATTGATCTGAAGTCCGGTTATCATCAGATTCGGGTAAGAGAAGAATACATACCAAAGACTGCATTCAGGACTCGTTACGGCCATTATGAGTACCTAGTCATGCCATTTGGAGTGACTAATGCGCCTGCTATTTTCAAGGATTACATGAATCGAATTTTCCACCCATTTCTGGATAAATTTGTGGTTGTCTTTATTGACGATATTCTGGTGTACTCCCGAAGTAAAACAGAACACGAAGAACATCTACGTCAAGTGCTACAAGTTCTGCGTGAAAATAAGTTGTATGCTAACCCATCCAAATGTGAATTCTGGCTAGAAAAAGTAAATTTCTTGGACATGTCATATCAAAGGAAGACATTGCTGTCGATCCAGCAAAAATTGAGACTGTGCTCGCATGGAAACAACCTCAGACAATCAGTGACATAAGGAGTTTCATAGGATTAGCTGGATACTATCGAAGATTCATTGAAGGATTCGCAAAGATAGTAGCTTCATTGACTCAACTAACTCGGAAGGATCAACCTTTTGCTTGGACTGAGAAATGTGAAGCTAATTTTCAATTGTTGAAGAAGAAACTTACGACGTCGCCAATATTACTTCTTCCACAACCTGAGGAGCCATACGAAGTTTATTGTGATGCATCTCATCAAGGATTAGGATGTGTGTTGATGCAGCACCGGAAGGCCGTAACATATGCTTCGAGACAATTAAAGATTCACGAGAGAAATTATCCTACCCATGACTTGGAGCTTGCAGCAGTAACCTTTGTACTAAAGATTTGGCGTCATTATCTCTATGGATGTACGTTCATGATATTCAGCGACCACAAGAGTTT
>JALAZF010001242.1:0-41307 GCA_022829125.1 Lathyrus tuberosus | reverse complement strand
TCCTCTTAAAAAAAAATATATTTTGTAAGTGTTTACATTCTATTAATTTGTAGTAACTTTGTTAATGTCCAATACTACCTTCCAAACCAAAAACATGTGCCCCCCATGTGGTGTTTCTCATTTCTTCTTTTGTTTTATTCTATACTTGTCCCATACTCACTTTCATCACTACATTCCAAAACTTTTTTTCCTACATTTGTTTCTTCCAACTTGCTACAAACAAACTAATTTTGTCTTATTACCATTTTCATCATTCATTTAAGATAGAGTTTGTTATACATTAATTCATTTTGGATCGAAGCTCATCAATGCATTCAAACTCAATTCCAACTTATTGTTCTCTATTCAAATTTTCCTCATTCTTCATCCTCATTTTTCAAATAACCACCACTTACTATTGAAGCTTAGCAACTAAGCATTTAAGACTTGGAAGATCAACTTTGAATTGAGTCATCTTTTTATCCTGGCTTTACTTGATCAATAAGCCATTTTCCCCTATAAATAGCATAGACATCTTCACATAATTCTCACACCAAAACAATATATTACTTGTTTTCTCTAAACACTCTCCCTACACACAAACACAAACCTCATTTGAAAAACTCTCTCTGTTATGTAAATTTTTTCCACCACATACACCAACTTCTTACTGCACTTACAACAAACTGCTGTGAACAAGTCACAACAAATCAAAACTCGCTGCATAACATTTTGCAAATAGAAACTTACAACCAATTCGGAACAGAATTGAATTCAGCAAACACAGAAACAACGGAGATACACCTCCATAACAAAATTGCGAGCAGCAACGAAAAAATTCCAACAACACCATCAATCCGCTGCAATTCCACCGAAACTGAAACCAACACAATTGCATCACTCAACAAATTTCATCAATAACTACTTGATGACAACTCTGTGCACTTCCGCGGTCATAAAATAAGAAGAAGCACATCGCAGGACCACAACAACAATCAAAATTAATTCAGAGAAAACTGCAAAATCCACGAAATCGACACTGAAATCACAGCAACACTACAAGCATCAAAGTAGAATCAACATACATCAACTGAAGCAGAAACACAAGTGAGATCAGATGAAGAAGACGGACACTAACAGTGGCAAATGTTGAAATACAACACCCTACATAACCTTTTCACATTATTCTTTATTATTCTTTTTCCTGGTGTATTTGACCGTTACATGTAATAAAGGCCTATATATACATATGGCCACCTCCTGTTGTAAAATACTTTTTGATAATAATAATATATTTTTTCATCATGGCTCTGTCTCTATCATTCTGCTATGATTTATCACCATGCGCCACTTGCTCAACATGGTATCAGCAGCAAGAGATTACTCTGATCTTCTTTTCCTTATCCGTATACTTTGGATTGTTTTTTCGATCATTGTTTTCTTCCCCTACAATGGCGGATACCTCTGACCCACCACCACCACTACCACCAGCCACCACCTTCTCCACCGCCGCAAAACCACCAACCGTTCCTATCAACAAGATATGCTCGACCCATATTTTATGCACCCTAGCGACAACCCAGGCCTTGCCATCGTTTTCGCCGCCACTGAGACAGACGACCAACTATCATTCTTGGTCGCGATCGTTTAAATTAGCTCTCATGTCCAAGAACAAATTGGGGTTCATCGATGGAACCCTAACTCGTCCAGAAGCTACTCACTCCAACTATGTCCTTTGGTGTCGTTGCAAATAACATGGTTATGGCATGGATTACGAATTCCATCGACAAAGAAATATCAGAAAGTGTTCTTTGGATGGAATCTGCGAAAGAAATTTGGGGACGAACTCCATGAAAGATATCACCAAGGCGACATTTTTCGAATTTCCGACCTTAAAGAAGAAATCTATGCGCAAAAATAAGGAGATCAAACAATTACTCAATATTTCACAACCCTAAAGAAGCTCTGGCAGGAATTTGACAATTTCCGACCTCTCCCCAACATGTTCTTGCGACCCTATATGTAAGTATAATCTCATTCCCACCATAAAAACTTACAGGGATAATGATTACGTTATTCATTTTCTAAAAGGCCTTAATGATCAATATGCTGCGGTTCGTGCACAAATCATGCTCATGTCGCCATTACCTACTGTTAACCGGGTTTTCTCGCTTCTTATACAACAAGAACGACAACTTTGCATCACCCATTATCGAAGAAAAATTGCTTGCTCAGGTTCAAAAATCAGCTTCACGAGGTAGATTTTGACCACCAGTGAGAAAAACTCCATCCCATCTTAGTCTAAAAGTATCAAGATTTGCTCATACGGCAACAAGCTAGGACACACTATTAAGGTGTGCTTCAAGAAGCACGGTCTTCCACCATATCTTAAGAAAACCAACTTGGCTCAAGCATCACAAGAAGAAGCTCCCTCTGAAGTGTCTACTACTGGTCAGACTGACAATACTAAGGACAATTTTTGCCTCACAACTGATCAACAACGTGCCCTGCTTGCTCTTTTTCAACAAGCAGCCGTGACTCCTGAATCGAATGTTCAACACCTTCACACTATTTCACCTCAAGACTCGGGCTCTTACTCTATTCATAATACTCAAACTATCACTAATTCTGACTGGTTGCTTGATACTGGGGCAACTGATCACGTTTGCCATGATAGGACTTTATTTACAACATTTAATCCTATCAAACCCATTATAGTGAAGCTTCCTAATGGAGCATCTATTACCAGTGAATTTTTGGGTTCTATACATTTTAATGACAGTTTTTATCTGCATGATGTTTTGTATATTCCCTCATTTTACACAAATCTTATTTCTGTCTCTAGGATAACAAATTCTTTAAACTGTGCTTTTATTTTTACTGCTACTCACTGTCTCATACAGGGGCTCCCTACCCCGATGAAGATTGGTGAAGCTAGATTACACCAAGGCCTCTACAATTTGACTTCCCCATCTCTTTCCAGTTCTGCCCCCTCCCCATTATTAATCATTGTAAATTGTGGCATAATAGACTTGGCCACCCATCTTATGACATTTTAGTTCACATCAATAAACATTTTCCTTTACCAAATTTACATGCCAATAATCATCCTTGTGATACATGCTTTAAAGCCTAAAACAAAAACGTCAACCTTTTCATAACAGCACCACTAATACTTCTCAATGTTTTGATTTGGTTCACATGGATATTTGGGGCCCCATTTCGTGCCCTTCTATCCATGGACATCAATACTTTCTAACTGTCGTGGATGATTATAGTAGATATTGCTGGATATTCTTAATGAAATCTAAATCGGAAACTTCTTTACTTGTAAAATATTTTGTTAATTTAATTGCTACTCAATTCAACATCACAATTAAAGCTATTCGATTTGATAACGGGCCTGAATTTCTCCTAAGAGATTTTTACTCTGCCCAAGGCATAATTCATCAAACCTCCTGTGTCTACACCCCTCAACAGAATTGGAATCGTTGAACGTAAACATCAACACCTATTAAATGTTACCCGTGCCCTCCTCTTCCACTCTAAACTGCCCAAAATCTTCTGGTCCTATGCTCTATCATATGCTGTGCACCTTATCAATAGGCTTCCTTCTAGACTGTTAGCTTACAAATGCCCTTTCCATCTGTTACATAATCATTCCCATGATTATTCTCAGATAAAAACATTTGGCTGCCTTGTATATGCCTGCAGCAACCTTTCTCAACGAACCAAACTAGACATTAGATCCCATAAATGCATATTCCTAGGTTTCAAACAAGGCTGTAAAAGGATCTATACTTTATAATCTTCACACTAGAAACATTTTCATTTCTAGAGATACTGTCTTTTATGAGGATATTTTTCCTTATACCTCACCTAACAACACCTCACAACCTTATTCCAAACCTCTTTACCATCCTCACCAAGATGATGTTTTGGATTATACTCCACAAATCCTGGATTCTACATCCCCAAGCATCCAGCCAATTCCACCCAACAACACCCCTCAAACTCCTCACAGCCCTTCTGCTACCACTAGCCCCATATCTGAAACCACTACTTCTGCAGAACCCCCTAGCACAGTCAGAAGGTCAACCAGAACCAGCAAACAACCTACCTACCTACAAGATTACCACTGTTCTCTTCTTACAGGTATTCCTATTACTACTTCTACACAAAAGGCAGGTATGCAACCTTATCCCATATCTCAATGCATCTCTTATGATAACTTGTCTCATTCGCATAAAACATTTAACTTAAGAATTTCTTCTATAAAAGAACCTTCTCCTTATGCTTCATCCATAACAAATCCTAACTGGAAGCAAGCTATCGAGTCTGAGCTTCAATCTCTCAATAGAAACCAACACTTGGAAAATCACACCCTTACCTCCTCACAATTGAGAGATTAAGCTAATTTCTCGCCCAGCCTACGCAGCTTCATCTCACAGCAGCACACCGGATTATTCGCTATCTCAAAAACACACCTGCTTTAGGTCTGTTCTTCAAGCGCGATTCCTCCTTCAAGCTCACAGGCTTTGCAGATTCTGATTGGGGATCATGTCCCTCGACTCGAAGATCCACCACCGGATTATGTTTCTTCTTGGGCGACAATCTCGTTAGCTGGAAGACAAAGAAACAATCGGTCGTCTCTCGCTCATCATCTGAGGCTGAATACCGCGCCCTAGCTAATTCAACTTGTGAAGCACAATGGCTCATTTATCTTCTCCAAGACTTCAGAATCAATCACTCTCAACCAGCTATACTATACTGCGATAACCAAAACGCTATTTACATTGCTACCACATTTACTGCAATACAAATGTGGCAGTTCATTACTATACTGCAATAAGCTCTTCATCTAAGCCCATTTACAGCTTGTGTATCCAAACTTGGTCTGTTGAACCTCCATTCCACTTTGAGGGGGCCTGTTGAAATACAACACCCTACATAACCTTTTCACATTATTCTTTATTATTCTTTTTTCTGGTGTATTTGACCGTTACTTGTAATAAGGCCTATATATACATATGGCCACCTCCTGTTGTAAATACTTTTTGATAATAATAATATATTTTTCATCATGGCTCAGTCTCTATCATTCTGTATTGATTTATCACCATGCGCCACTTGTCAACAGCAAAACCGCACCTCATTTGCAACTGAAAACAAACACTTGAAGCCACCTGCAAAAATCAGCAACAACAACACTTGTACAATAACAAAACCCGATCGTAAGAAGCAGGACGAAGGGAGAATCACCAACGATCAAGAAGTAGAACAGAGGAAGCATCCACAATGACGGCCGGAGCAATCGCGAGATCAAGAAGGAGAGAGAGCGAGAAAGGCGCTGCGACAGAGGGAGTTTTTTTTCACGAAGAGAAGAAAAGCGTTTTTTTTTTCAGTAAGTTCTCCCTTTCATCAATTTTTTCTTTAAACTAATACAATTATCCCTTTTTGTGTTAATTAGGATTTATTTAGGGTCACTTGTTTTTGGATTAGGCTTGGTAGCCCATGCTAGTTTCTATTTACATCCTATTTTTACTCAACACAACCTGGCCCCATCTATTTTATTTATGTCAATTTTAATTTATCTAACTTTATTTAGTTAATTTTATATAGATTATTAATTATTCTAAAAAATGTGTTAATTATTATTATTTTCTTTTAAATAATTTGTTAATTTGATTAACTTCATATGAATAGTAATTTCTTTGTGATTTTATCTAAACATTGTTATTTTCTCTTGATGAAATTTGAATCCTGAAATACCATGCTCACGATTATTTGTTATCTGATCATTTTATATTACCTAATGTTTTTCCATGTATGAATATCCCTAACTTCACACGATGTTTTTTCCGTGTATACTTTTATCTGTCACGATGTTCTTCCATGTATATTTTCAAGTGCCATGATGTTTTTTCCATGATTTCCACAATGTTTTTCCGTGTATGATTTCTTTCACATGATGTTTTTTTCCATGTATAATTCTCTTGGTCTTCACGATGCTTTTCCGTGTATGTTCATTTATTCCGTGATGCTTTGCCACGTATGCACGTTCCCTTTGGATCTCTTAGTTCAAGTTAATTTTTGATTAAGTTTGAAGTAAGGTAGACATTAGGATGTTCATCCAAGCATGATAACATTAGGGTAGATTTTCCCTTCAAAAATTAACCTTAAGTCCATCTTTGCATGACAACATTAGGTTAGATTTCCCCTCTATCAAACCTTTTTCTTATGCCTTAGTGCAATCAAAACTTTCCTTTCTGCAGTTCGCCGCCCCTTAGGGTGAACTACGACAGCTCTGATTTCTCAAGATCCCGTTTAGAATACGTAGGCATAAGATTGTAAAATCTTAGCGAGCAACCTTCTCTTTTTTCCACCGTCTCTTTACATCCGATGTTTTCCCGGATATTCATATTCACTCTTTCCATATCTCTTATCAAATCTTTTCTCTCGTCTCCGTGCAATCAAGACACTACTACAAAACACGCATTCAACAACGCCATGGTCTCCACGGTTTTTCCTACACTCTGGTGACATATCTTAACTAAGGCGCTACCATATTTATTTTTGTTTTTTGATTAAAAAATTATTTGTATATAGTAGCAGTTACAGAACCTACCGTTGTGATACAATCAAACCTTCCTCGGTTAGAACCTCAGCGCCATAAAATATTTTATTCCTTTAACGTTAAGGCACACTTTTTCTTTTTTATTTATTTTAAAAATTCACAAATAAATGGGATATCACTACGGTTCTTCTGGTTAACCATCATAATATATTTATAATAAATAGATACTTATCTATACGGTTGGTATTGTTACCCGTTGTGAAATAGTTTTACCCATATATAAATGAATTAAATTTCACTTATTGACAGTAACGCCATTGCCTTCACAGCGAACCCCTAGAACCCATTTTTTTCTCTCCGTCTTCACCATTAGCCATGAATCTTGTGCTTCATACATTAAGGTATTCTTCTTCTTCCATCTAATGTTAGATATTTCTCATTATCTCATTTGTTGCATGTTGTTTTTGTTGATTGTTCTTATTTTTTCAGATTCGTCTTCACTACCTTAACAAAGACCATACTTTGGCTATGGTACATAATGTTTGTATAGCTATGGAAAAAAGTACAAGAACCATGAAGCTATGATGGAAACTTCATCCACCTGTGTACTTCTTCATAGCTTCACAAACAAGATGTTAGTAAATGAAGAAACGAACAGTGGAAGCAAACTTCATCTAATTTTAGAAACAATGAAAAGAAATATAAGAAGTATGAAGCTTTTGTGTAAGCTTCTTCCTCCTTATATTTCTTTTTCATTGCTTCCCAAACTGGAATGAACATCATAATTGATTCCTGTTCCGTGATTAGTTTCATTAAAAGGTGTGTCCTGAAAATTTACAATATATCTCTTTCGATCTCTCTTTACTCTTCACTGGATTATGGTTTTAGGGTTTGGTTTCAACTGAGGATGCTCATTGTTAAAGTTTGTTGTGTTTCCTTAAAGGTTAAGGGGATTATACATGGTGATGATGCTGGTGGTAGCAAGCGTATTCTATGAGTTTATAATATCTGGTTCTGGTATATGATGTTGTTTGAGTTTATTATATTCTATGTAGATTGTTTGTTTCACAAACCCTCACTTAAAATACATTCATTTAATTTGACATAGATACTTATAATCTGCAAATTAAGTTGTATTTGAAAACCAACTTATAAGAATCAATGTTTCCGAATTGCATGCCTCTCATTGTTCATCTCACGTTCTTTTACATATAGATTATGGTATAATGATCTGGCTCCTTAGATGCATCGTTATATTCCATTATAGTTAAATTTCATTAACAATAATTTATTGGTTAATCTGCCTCACCATCATCGTTAATAATCGTAAAAATTACGATTATAAAAATTATGATGATAAGTGATGATGATGAGGCAGATTATCCAATGTCTTGTTCTTATGGAAATTTAACTATAATCGAAGATAACGATATATCGAAGGAGTCAGATCAATAAACCATAATATATATGTAAAAGAACGTGAAATGCACGATGAGACGAATGCAATAAAAAAACAACAATGGTTTGTTTAAGTTAGTTTTCAAGAATAGTTTAATTTTCAGATTATGGACTTCTTCATCAAGTTGAATCCTTGTATTTCTTTAGTGAGGTGTATGGAAAACAAGCAATCTACATTTAATATGATAAACTCTGGGTACTTTCAACAATGATTATTTATTGTAACTGAGATAAAATATAATATGGGTACTTTCAACAACGGTTATCTATTGTAACCGAGATCAAAGATAATTTATGTTTTACATAATTTACTTCTGCTGGGTTTCGAACCCAGTACCTAAGTGTATATATCACAATGGTTTATTAGCATAACCGTTGTGATATGTGGCGCACGTCCTGCCTTTCAATAACGGTTTCCAGACCATTGTAGAAACAATGAACTTACAACGACACTCTACTTAACAACTGTATGTCAGGCGTGATGGTACCCCTTTTAAAACCGTTGTGAAAGGGGTTTTCCGTAGTAGTGAGACCTTCTCTTTTCATGTGACGTTTTCCCGAATATTCATATCTTCAGCCTCCTCTTGGGCTTCATACAAGGACCTTTAGCCTCCTCTTGGGCTTCATACAAGGACCCCCAGGCTTCTTAAAAGCATCACAAATAATAGGATCTTCCCTTTTACAACCTTTAATCTCTTCATTTTTTTCAATCAATCCTCACAAGCTTTGCTTTCAAGCTTTTTCCTTTCGTTGTCTTGGTTCTTAAAAACCCAACAACTCGTAGTCCCCGAGTTACAAATTTCCTTCAAGCTTTTCCTGTATTTCTGAACTATGACTGCTCTGATTTCTCTTTTGAGAATACGTAGGCACAAGGTCTCAACCCTTGGCGAGTACTATTTTTTTTCATTTATTTCATCCTCTTTTCCATTTTCTTCAAAATTCCTTTTTCATATATATTACAAAAACAACAAAAACATTTCTCACTCTCTTAATCTCCTAAAAGCAATAAACTTCCCCAAATAATAGCAAATAATAATACTAATAACATAGATATACAAGAGGTTCCTATAGAGTACTATAAATACTTAGGGTGTTATTAGCTTCCCATAATATAACCAACCCCTGATTCCAGTTCTCTTTATTTGCATTTTGTTTTTTTTAACATTTGCATTCTTGTAGGGTTTATTTAGATTTTTCCCCTTTCTTTAAAGCTTCATAGGATAAATATAAAAGTTCCCATGTGGCCACAATGGCGGTTCACGAAAATCGCACTACACTCTTTAAACACACAACTACCCAAATCCACAATACACCCAGAAGACTATATTGTTGTGTAGAAAACCAAAAATAACTATCTTTATTTATATTAATACTCAAATTATATTTCTTTCTACTACCCGGTGTGGGACTTGAATGAATATACTATTTGACCCAACAAATCCTCACTTCATCCAAAGTCTCACATATTTCCACTTTTTCTTCAACTTCATCTTCAAAGCAATCATTATAATTATAATGATTAGGCATATTTGTAAAATTATTACTCCTCAATCTTTTTGTCTTCTTTCTCCTTTGATCAAAATAATTGTTATTCTTCATTCCTCCCTTGATCAGAACCTTAGCTCTGATACTATATTTATTGGGAAAATAACAACAAAATAAATTTCTACGCACCGCGGAAGCGTACCCACAAAAAGGAAAAGAAGCAAATAATTCTAGAAAAACTCACAAAATAATAATTCAACTTGTAATTTTTACAAGGAAAAAATTACAAACCCTCTCATACAATTGGAATTTTAAGGAGAAAATTGTAAACCCTACCAATTACAATTTTTGAACAGAAAATTACAAACCCTCTCTCAATTGCAATTTTAGGACTGAAAAATTGCAAACCCTCTCTCAATTGCAATTTTTGAATGGAAAAATTGCAAATCCTCTCAACAAACTATTTTTGAACAGAAAAATACCAAACCCTCTCAACAACCTATTTTTGATTGGAAAAATAGAAAACCCTCTCTAAACACACAACTACCCAAATCCCCAATACACCAAAAAAACTACATTTTATTGTTGTGTAGAAAACTAAAACTAACTATCTCTATTTATATTAATACTTAAATTCTATTTTTTCTACTACTCGATGTGAGACTTGGATGAATATACTATTTGACCCAACAATAATGGGAACTCCACACGGTGGGTAAGAAATGCTTCTCTAAACTAGAGTACATAGTTGGGTACCAATATATTGTATAGTACTTTTGCACTTTTTTAAAAATAATGCATTTTAATTGCAAAAAATGATTTCAACATGTATCAAACCTACGTACTAATGTTCCAAAATCTAATAGTTAGCCGTTGTGTTGGTTAACAAATACTTTACTCTGAACATGTAAATTATATACCTATTTATTTAATGTTTATACTTAAAATAAATAATTTTGAGGTCCCAATTTTTCGGAGGCCTTGTGTAACGAGCCAGGTTGTACGGGCCCAAATCCGGCCCAGATCCCGCCACTTAGACAATCATACAATCCAAATAACAACACACCATCATGCACATGACTTAAATCACAAATTTTTAATTATCAATCTCATAACTTAGGCAGACACCACTCAATCAACAGGTAAACACATACATACATTTACAATGTACAATCGCACCACTTAAACAAACATACTAGAGAAAAAGAATAACACATAATGTCCATCATATCACAATCAAAACAATTTTACTAACAACTCTAAAAATACATATGTGAGATGTTGGATCGAACTCTAGTGCTGTCGAATGGGATGTGTTGACTGGGATAACTTTCAAAATTCGACAGGAGACGAGCATGAAGTTGAAGTTTGCTCACATGCTGATGTCGAAGTGTTTACATACTATAGTCGAATTCAGTTATAATATGTAATGTCATATTATTATGTCGAATTGGGCCTTGTGTTTAGGATCTAATTGTTTAGGTTAACTTGTTATTTAAGTTACCTTGTAGTTTATAAATAGGCTAGATCACTCAGGTTTTTGAGTGAGGCCAATTGTGTTATTCACTTGTAATCATTTGTAACATTGAGAAAGTGAATAGAAAAAAGTTATCCCAAGAATCCTTCTTCCTTATTTCTTCTTTCTCTCTTTAGAAACCTAACTGTCTCATTCTTCATCAAGAAACTTTGTTTCTCATTCAAGAAATTGTTGAAAGGTATCATTTGTGATCACAAAAAACCGGTGCGGTGAGCGTGAAGAAAGATGTCGTCAAAAAAGTTTGAAATTGAGAAGTTCACCAGAGTTAATGATTTCGGTTTATGGCACTTGAAGATGCGAGCCCTTCTTGTTCAACAGAGTTTGCTAGAAGCGTTAAAGGGAGGAGATCTCGTGGATGCTGCATTGAAGAAGAAGGATAAGACAACGATGATCGAGAAAGCCCATAGTGCAATTGTTCTGAATCTTGGTGATAAGGTTCTTGGGCAGGTCTCGAAGGAGACGACGGTAGTTGGTGTTTGGCTGAAACTCGAAGGATTATATATGACAAAATCCTTGGTGAATCGTTTGTACTTGAAGCAAGCTTTGTATTCATTCAAGATGAATGACGATAAAGCGGTGTCAGAGCAGCTGGATGTGTTCAACAAGCTGATTCTTGATCTTGAAAATATTGATGTTACCATTAGTGACGAAGATCAAGCGTTGTTATTGTTGTGTTCTTTACCTAAGTCGCATGCTCACTTCAAAGAAACCCTCTTGTATGGAAGAGAGTCTCTGACCTTTGAAGAAGTTCAAGCAGCCTTATATTCGAAGGATTTGAACGAAAGAAAGGAGCAGAAACCATTATCATCAGTTGGCAAAGGGTTATACGTGAAGGGGAAATCCTCGAAGAGAGATGGTAGGTTTGAGAAGAAGAAAGGTAAAACTGAACAAAAGTTTTATCGCGATGATATTTCTGGTATTAAATGTTATCACTGTAAGAAAGAGGGTCACACAAGAAAGGTGTGCCCTGAGCGCTTGAATAATCATGGAGTTAAGGACAATGGCAATGCAATTATTGTGCAAGATGATAATGAATCATCTGATGTCCTTGTGGTGTCGAGCAGGAACTCTTGCAAAGAGTGGATTATGGATTCATGATGTACTTGGCATATGACTCCAAACAAGAATGTGTTTGATGAATTATGTGATTAAGATGGTGGATTTGTGCTATTGGGAAATAATCAAGCTTGCAAGATTACAGGCATTGGATATGTGAGATTCACGCTCCATGATGAGTCAATAAGGCTATTGACTGAGGTTAGGTATGTACCTGATCTTAAGAGGAATTTGATTTCTCTTAGGGAATTCAACAAGAAAGGATGTGTCTTCAAAGGAGATCAAGGTATCCTGAAAGTCATGAAGGGCTCGAAGGAAGTCTTGAAAGGCGTGAAAAAACAAGGCTTGTATACCCTTGAGGCTGGGGTTGTAAGTGGTTCAGCAAATTTTGCATCCACGAAACTGGTGTCGAAGACAGAATTATGGCACATGAGACTGGGCCATGTCAGCGAAAGAGGCCTGGTCGAACTTAGGAAACATAACCTGCTAGATGGTGACAAAGTGGAGAAGGTGGAGTTTTATGAGCCTTATGTATTTGGCTAATCATATAGGGTGAAGTTTAACAAAGGTAAAAAAAGAAAACATGGATCCCTTGATTACATTCATGCTGATCTTTGGGGGCCTGCAAGGAATCCTTCACATTTAGGATCAAAGTATTTTCTATCCATAGTTGATGACTATTCTAGAAAATTACGGGTATTCATTCAGAAGACTTAGGATGAAACTTTTGAGAATTTCAAAAGTTGGTAGGTTTTGGTCGAAACTCAAACTCACATAAAGGTTAAGAGGTTGAGAACCGAAAATGACCTTAAATTCTGCAATGAAACTTTTGACAGCTAATGTGTCGAGTCTTGGATTGCAAGTCATAGGGCTATAGCAGGTACTCCTCAACAAAATGGCTTAGCTAAGAGATTCACAATCCTTGAAAGGGTTAGATGCATGTTGGTTGGTGTTGGATTCAAGAAGGTGTTTTGTGAGGAGGCTATTTCGACAGCAGCTTATTTGATAAATAGATGTCTCTTGACTATTTTGGGAATAAATCAACCACCGGATTTCAACAAACTGAGAGTATTTGGCTGTTTAGCCTTTGCTCACATTAGGCAAGACAAGGTCGAACCTAGAGCTCTGAGATGCATGTTCCTTGGATATCCTGAGGGAGTCAAAGGTTATAGGTTGTGGTGCCTAGAACCAGGTCACAGAAGATGTATCATAATTCGTGATGTAGTTTTCAACGAAGTCGAGATGGCGTTAAAGAAAACTGGTGATGCTGGTCGAAGTGCATAAATCTCTGAAGAGGAGTTGGAACATGTAGAGATTCCTATTGAGGTGGAGCATAGTGATGTTGAAGTGCATAACCCAGATGAAGTCGAAGAAGAAAAGCAAGATGTTGAAGAGACTGAGGAAACTGTCGATGATTACCTACTAGCAAGAGATAGGCCGAGAAGAGTCATCAAGCCACCTCAGATATTTGGTTATGCAGATCTTATAGATTTTGCCTTAATCTCTACAAGTGAGGTACTTGAGGAAGAACCTAGAGACTACAAGAAAGCTATGAGGAGTCGAAACAAGGTTGAATGACAAAAAGACATGGATGACGAGATGAAATATCTTCATGATAATAACACTTGGTAAGTGATTGAGAAACATGCAGGAGCAAGGTTAGTCAGTTGTAAGTGCATTTTCAAGGTCAAGGAAGGAATCAAAGAAGTGATGTCCAAGCTTTTTAAGGCAAGGTTAGTTGCTAGGAGGTTCACTTAGAAAGAAGGTGTCGACTTCAATGATGTGTTATCACCTGTTGTAAAGCATAAATCCATTCGAATGTTGTTATCCATGGTGGCAAAGTTTAACCTAGAACTTGAACAAAAGGATGTGAAGACAGCCTTCCTAAATGGTGATCTAGATGAAACAATCGTGATGCGTCAACCTGAAGGGTATGCAGAAAAGGATAAGGAAGATTATAACTGCAAGCTAAATAGGTCTTTGTATGGCCTAAAACAATCTCCTCGATAGTGGAACAGGAGATTTGACAAGTTCATGGCACACATTGGTTTCACTAGGAGCCAGTTCGATCACTGTGTTTACTTCAGATATCGACCTGGAAAATCACTTGTTATCTTGTTGCTTTTTGTGGATGATATCCTCATAGCTAGCAACAGTGTCAAGGATGTAATGGAGGTGAAGGCTGAACTCAGTAAGGAGTTTGAAATGAAGGATCTGGCTGCTGCCACCAAGATTCTTGGGATTGACATCTGGAGAGGTAGGAAGCAGTCAAAGTTATACTTATCTCAAGAGACATACCTACAGAAGGTTCTCGACAAATTTGGTATGTCGAATTCAAAGCCTGTTGTGACTGCGACAAATCCTCAGCTTAGTACTACTCAAAGTCCGAGTATTGAAGCTGAAAGAATCTATATGAGTAGCATTTCATATGCTAGTATAGTGGGTTCTTTGATGTATGATATGGTCTGTACGAGGCCATACATAACGTATGGAGTGAGCCTTGTACGCAGGTATATGACAAATCCTGGAAATGTACACTGGCAAACTTTAAAGTGGATTCTCAAGTACATAAATGGGTCTCTGAGTCTAGTTATGATTTATGGTGGAGTCTGTGGTGATGATAGCAAAGTCGAAATCGAAGGATATGTCGACTTTGATTTTGCAAGTTGTATGGATTCTAGAAAATCTATTCTAGATATGTGTTCACAATGTTCGACACAACAATCAGTTGGAAAGCTACACTTCAGAAGGTTGTTACCTTATCAACCACTGAAGCTTAATATATTGCCCTCACTAAAGCTGTTAAAGAAGCATTGTGGCTTGAAGGTTTTGCAAAGGAGCTGAAACTTTAAGGTCGAGTTATCACTGTTAAATGTGATAGTCAAAGGGTAATACACCTGTCAAAGAATTCAGCCTATCATGAGAAAACGAAGCACATCGATGTGAGGTTGCACGTCATTAGAGAGATAATCGAGCATGGAGAAGTCCAGGTGCTGAAGGTTTCAAATAATAACAATGCTGTTGATATAATCACCAAGACATTGTCGAATTGCAAGTTTTTCCACTGTATGCAGTTGATAAAGCTACATGATAAAAGCTAGTTTATTCCCCGTTGTTTGTAGAGTTTGATCCAAGGTGGAGATTTGTGAGATATTGGATCAAGCTATAGGGTTGTTGACTGGGATAACTTTCATGATTCGACAAGAGACAAGCATGAAGTCGGAGATTGCTCACATGCTGATGTTTAAGTATTTACATACTGTAGTAGAAGACAGTTCTAGTATGTAGTGTCGAATTGGGCCTTGTGTTAAGGATCCAATTGTTTAGGTTAGCTTGTTATTTAAGTTATATTGTAGTCTATAAATAGGCTAGATCACTCACGTTGTTGAGTGAGGCCAATTATGTTATTCATTTGTAATCATTTGTAAACCCTAAATGAGAAAGTGAATAGTAAACAGTTTGCCCAAATCCTTTTTCCATCTTTCTTCTTTATCTTTTCTTCTCTCTGTCTTTAGAAACCTAACCGTCTCATTGTTCAATCAAGAAAGTGCTGAAAGGTATCATTTTTTATCACAATATATATATATATATATATATATATATATATATATATATATATATATATATATATATATATATATATACCAGTTACAAATGCTCCAATAAAAATTGATATCCCTGTTGGACAATCCAATGAGTCTCAACCACGCCTGAAGCATGGTAGACCAATCAGTTCAAAAGATAAAAATCCTCGAATAAGAAAGGGAGCTAAAAATAAAGATGGCACAAGTGAGGATATCGTAAATCTAAAAGAACCTTCAGACATAATAAACATTTCATCTCTGGAAGAGATTGATCAGGTACCTAAAACTCATGAAAATAAAGAGATATCGATAAATTATGCCCAAAATGGAATACAATGAAACTGAAATGAAGTCGACATTGATGATGTTTTTGCATACAATATAACACTAAATGAGATAAATGGAAAAGAGGATCAGGAACCAACATCTATCAAAATTTGTAGTCAAAGTGAGGACTGGCCAAAATGGAAAGATGCAATTGATGTAGAATTAAACTCACTCTACAAAAGACAAGTTTTTGGACCTGTAGTCTAAACACCTCAAGGTGTGAAGCTAGTTGGATACAAATGAGTTTTCATATGAAAATGAAATGAAAAAAAATGAAATTATGAGATACAAAGCTCGACTTGTCGCTCAAAGATTTTCACAAAGACTTGGAATTGATTTTAATGAGACATATTCACCTGTAATAGATGGAAGCACTTTTTGATATCTAATAAGCCTTGTAGCACATGAAGGGATTAATTTGCACATGATGGATATTGTAATAGCTTATCTGTATGGTTCACTTGATAGTGAAATTTACATGAAACTCCAAGAAGGGTTCAATATACCAGATGCACACAACTCTGAATCTCGAGAAATCTACTCCATAAGATTGAACAAGTCTCTCTATGGGATGAAACAATCTGGACGAATGTGGTATAATCGTCTCAACGAATATTTTCTTAGAGAGGGATATATAAATAACTCCATTTGTCCTTGTATTTTTATAAAAAGATCAGGAAAGGAATTTACAATAATAGCTGTCTATGTGGATGACATACATATTATTGGAACTTCTGAAGAGCTTCCAAAAGCTATAAATTGTCTAAAGAAAGAGTTTGAGATGAATGACCGATAAAAGACAAAATTATGTCTAGGTTTGCAAATTGAATATTTGGATAAAGGAATATTTGTACATCAAGAAAGCTATATAGAAAAGGTGTTAAAACGCTTCTATATGGATAAATGTCACCCATTGTCTACTCCAATGGTTGAAAGATCATTATATGTGGAGAAAGATCCTTTCAGACCTTGACAAAAAGATGACGAATTGCTTGGTCCTGAAGTACCATATCCCAGTGCAATTGGAGCACTAATGTACCTTGCTAATTATACACGTCCTGATATATCATTTGTTGTCAATCTATTAGTAAGATATAGTTTTTCACTTACACGAAGACATTGGAAAGAAGTCAAACATATACTTTATTACCTTAGAGAAACAATAGACACGAGTTTGTTTTATACTAAAGTATCCAGATTCGAATGTAGATGCAGGTTACTTGTCAGATCCTTATAATGGTATATCACAAACAGGTTATTTGCTTACATGTGGGGGTACAACCATTTCATGGAGATCGGTGAAACAAACTATAACAACAATATCATCTAATCAAGTAAAATTTTTAGCATTACATGAGGCAAGTCAAGAATGCGTTTGGTTGAGATTCCTAATTCAGCACATACAAAATACTTGTGGTTTGTCTTCTGAAGATAATACTGCATGCATCGCTCAATTGAAATATGGTTACATTAAAGGATACGGAACAAAACACATTTCTCCAAAGTTTTTTCACTCACGATCTTCAAAAGGTTGGTGATATAAAAATCCAACAAATATATTCATGTGAAAATCTTGCAGACTTTTTCACAAAGTCACTCCCAATTAGAACTTTTAATCAACTAGGACAAAAGATTGGTCTTCATCGACGAAGAAATGATCGTTTAGATAATTTAAAAGGATATTGTACTCTTTTTTCTTCACTAGATTTTTTTCCCACTGGGTTTTTTCTAGTAAGGTTTTAACAAGGCATATGCTCAATGAACATCCAAGGGGAAGTGTTATGAATAATAGTAAATAGATGTGGATGTTCATTTGCCCAACTTTCTATATTCCTTAACTCCTATGAGTTGATTTCCTAACCTTTGTGTATTTCTTAAGTTAATGATTGTTTATTGGTCATGTACTATAAATATGGTTCATGTTGCAATGCTAAAAAGAACTTGAGGTGAATAATATAATATCACTTTTCTTCTTCTCTTTGTCTCCTTCACCTCTATATCATTTTGGTTAATTTCATAACAAATAACTTTTTAAAAAAGAATTATTTTAATTTGTTATGAATGATATTAAAAATATTTGTGGTTTCGTTTTTGAAATATGAGATTTCATTATAAAACATTATCTTTGTTTTTTTTATTATATTTACTATAATCATTATTATAAAAAAAGAGCAAACTATAAATTCAATTTTAATATATGTGAAAAATCAACAATCTTATTATTTATCTTTAGTTAATTTGTTTGACATAATATGAAAAATGTAGAATTGAAATAATCTAAAGTTATTTTTGGAGATATTATATTGAAAATATATAAAAATAATTATTCTTTAATATTTATAAAAAAAATTGCACGAACAATAAAAAATAATGTCTATAAATTTTATGAAAATAATAATTATCAAACTTAATATGTAATTGTTTTGATTCTCGTGTTTTTTTAGAAGTTATCTTTGATTTATATATTCAATTTTAAGTTGTTAAAGATATGTTTTTATTCTTACGGTTAAATAAAATTAAAAAGGGTTGAAGATGCAATTTGCTATAGTTGCTTAATTGTTTTTTTGAAATAGTTATTTTAATTTAATTAATGAGATTGTAAAAATTTATCTGATTTTATCGTTGATATAAATTGGAATATGAATGCTCTTTTTTTAAACATTATTTTTAATATTTTTATTATACTCTCTATGACCATTATTATAAAAGAAAAGAGTAAAGTATAATTCCCTTTGAAAAAGCTCTATATTCTCATAAGTGGGAAATCAAGAATCTTGTTATTTGTTTTTAGTTTTTAATATAGTATTATATGCAAAATGTATTAATGAAGTATACGAACAAAGTATATGCTAAATCAAGGATGGAAGATTGAAGCCTTCAGGAACTGGGCCCCCCATATTTCGCCCAAGAGAGGCTGGAGATCTAATAGTTTCGTCTCTTCCGGGGGATTGACCTCATGTTGGCATTGTCTAATGTTTTACACGTCATCATCCAACATCCGGTTGTGGCAGCGCAATTTGTCCATGGTGGCTCGCATCTCTGCCATGACCTCGAAATCGCCTGTACCGCTGGTACCGTCAGGAGTAAGGGATGAAACTCTTCCGTTCACCATGTTTGATAATGGTAAAAAAATAGGAGTTAAGGGTATGGTAGGGACGGTGATGGTTTTTTGAGAGAGGTGTGACCCAAGTTAGTTTTATCAGGCCCCACGGTAGGCGCCATGAATTGTCCAAAAAAGTACAGGATCTGTACGTGTTTCCCTTACAAGGGAAGAGAGACTCATAGGCCTTAGTATGTATATTACATGAATGGGGTGAGAGCTAACTAACGGTGACGAGTAGTTCTATATGGTGGTTTTTAAGGCTATTTAAGGGAACAACTCACGTGATGTGAGTGTCCCCGTCGACGGTTGGCGTTACTAGGTTGCAGGCGGACGATTAAATTATCGATGTTAGGACTGCTGGGAGCGAAGTGATCTCTGAGCAGTATTTGGTGGTATTGAGTCAATATGACTTAATCCCTAGTCCTTTTTAGGGATCATCTATTTATAGGAATTCTCCAAGACTAGGGTTTATGGACCTCTCTGAACGTAGTCTTGTCCGTTTCCCTTTTTTAAGGAGGCCGTTGATCGGCTATACCTCTGAAGTCAACAAAGACTTTTTCTTCCTCAACTTTACGTTTTACGGGCCGCGTAGACGACTCCACTGTATTGTGTCTGAGCGACTTACTTATTAGGCATTAGATGTTCTTATATATATATATATATATATATATATATATATATATATATATATATATATATATATATATATATATATATATAACAATTTTCAAATTAACTATATATGTATAATAAAAACAATTTTGTATAGCATATGATATCGTGTATAGATAATTTAAAGGTTAGTGTGGGCATGTGACCACTTTATAATGACCTGCTTTGTCCCTGCTTGTTGGACGGTTTATTAATATAGCTGAGTCTTTTAAAGTTGTTAGAAAAACTAAATGAGATAATGTATTGATAGTGTAAATTAATTTTCATTGCAATTAATAACACCTATGTATTTGTTAAATCATATTGAATTTTTAAATTATTTATATCACATGATAATTATATATTCTCATTAATTAAATCTCAGTTTAAAAACTCAAATTCTTAATTAATTGTGTTTATGCGGGGTCATGTTGATACGTGAGAATGTCATACTCTTACATTTCAAGAAAAATCTGACCATTATATTAAATGTTTTATTTAAGTATTTGAACACGCATTGAAATTTACAGTAAAAATATTAAATGGTTATGACACTGGAGTATAAGTTTTGTTTCACGTGGTTTGGGATCAACATCATTGATTAAAGCTGGAAGTCAAACAAAATGTATTTCTTCTAAATTGAGATTTTATGTATTACAGAAGGGAGAAAGTGAATATTCGAAGGTTGAGAACTATTAATACCAGGCCCATTAGGACCAAAAGTCAGTCCAAGTGGATGAGTGACTATAAATTAAATTAATTAGTTTTTTTTAAGTCTTTTTATGTATCTTGGGTCTGGCCCATTAGTTAACCCTAGCTGGTTTTATCTTGTATATATAGACCCTCTCTTGTTCATGAAGGGGCAGAAAAATTAATTGAAGTCTTTTCTTTCATTTTGTGTTTTGTATTGTCATTTGTAGAAACCCTAACAAATCTAAGTCATTAGTTGTGGATTTCTCCTTATCAATTGGTGCTTTCATCCTTTGTATTCATGGCTCCTCCCCCAAAACCACCTAACCCTAGAGATATCATTGAAGAAGCGGTTCAAACAGCTCATGTGCATCTTGATAATACATTGACTCAAACCCAACAGCAAATGGATGAGAGATTTGATAAAACCACTGCAGATCTAGAACTCATTCAAAACCGTATGGATAGTGAGAAGCTAATCTCAGATTCTAGGTATGAAAACATCATGGGTATGTTGACAAAACTCACTCTTCAACACGAACAGCCACCAGCGAGTACCATGGCAGCCGCAGCAGCCGCCACGTTTCCTCCAACAGCTCCTGCTGCAACAACAGCGACATCACCCTCAGGTACCACTACTCTTTCCCACTTTATTCTCATTCCTACAACCCATTCCATCCCGAATTTTACTACTACAACCACACCATTACGTTCCCCTAATTTCCAATAGTCCTCTACCCCTTTCCAATCAGCTTCTCTCTCTAACACCATGTTCCAACCACCCCTAACAACTACTCCTTTCAGACCAACCCCTACTCATATACCCAGATTTTTCTCTTCACCATACCTAAATCAACCTACCAGCATGTCATTTACACAAAATTATAATATCCCAATGTTCCAACAGATTCCCTATTCACAAGTTCAACCACACACTCCCCTACCTCCCTTCCGCACCCCCAAACTTGAACTACCCATGTTTGATGGCTCGAATCCCTTGGAGTGGTTATTCCAAGCCGATCAATTTTTTGATTTTTATTAATTACCACCAGAAAACAGACTTTCAATGATGTCATTTTATATGAAAGGTGGAGCTTTATGTTGGTAGAAATGGATGTATCAGAGTCAATTGCTAATTGATTGGCCATCTTTTACCAAGGCACTTGAATTACGTTTTGGGCCTTCTACATATGCTAATCATCAAGCTGAATTATTTAAATTGAAACAAATTGGTTCTGTGGTGGAATATCAGTCTGCTTTTAAAAAGTTAGGCACTCAAGTGGTGGGTTTGTCCCAAGAAGCGATTCTAAATTGTTTCATTTCAGGGTTGGCTCCTGAAATTCAGAATGAGATTGCTATTCACAAACCAACTTCTATTTCCCCAAGCTATCGGATTAGCAAAATTGATCGAATCTAAGATTAAGGATGCTAAACCCAAATACCAAAAACCTTTTTCCAACACAACTCAAAAACCAATCACCACCACACCAGCAGCACCCCAACCCAACCAAACCCAAAAAAATCAACTTTCACCCCAAATCCCCAAACTCCCAATTTGCAAACTCTCTAACGCTCAACTTCAAGAGCGTCGTGCCCAAGGTTTGTGTTTCAATTGTGATGAGAAGTTTATTCCAAGTCACCGATGCACATCCGGCAAATTCCTCTTGCTAATCGAGGAAGAGGAGTCTGTTATAGAGACTGAAACACTCGATTGTGTAGAGATCAATTCCCCTTCACAGCAAGTTGATGACACATACTTCCAGCTCTCCCCTCAAGCTGCTATTGGCCATTTCTCACCCAAGACACTCAAATTCACCGGCTTATTGCATGGTCTTAAAGTCTCAGTTCTAATTGACACCGGCAACACACATAATATTTTACAACCCCCGCATTGCTCAACACCTTAAAATTCCAACCAATCCAATCCCAAATTTTTCTGTCATGGTGGGTAACGGCTCCAAACTTTCTTGTTCAGGCCTTTGTCCTCAAGTCCCTATAACTTTACAAAACACCCTTTTCCACACACCTTTCCATTTGTTACCCATCGAAGGAGCCGATGTTGTGCTAGGTATGGAATGGTTGAGAACCTTGGCCCAATCATTGCTGATTTTTCAATCCCAAAAATATCTTTCACCTACAAAGATAACTCCATAACCATTACCGGCGACACCAAAGCCCTACCTACACACTCCTCTTACAACCAAATCTGCCACCTTTTACACACAAACTCCATAGCTTCCATTCACCTTTTACTTTACCAACCCTCACTTGACATCCCACCAAACTTACCTCATACAAAACAAAATCCTCTAGAATCCTTACCCACTTCACTACCTTCCAAAATCAAATTCGTATTACACACTCATTCTGCTATCTTTCAACTTCCCCATGGGTTACCACCTTCACGTTTTCATGACCATCATATTCCAATTATCCCCAACACTCCCCCCATAAACGTCAAGCCTTACCGCTACCCTCACTCCCAAAAAGAAGCAATGACAGCACTAATCAAGGATATGCTTCATGAAGGAATTATTAAACCCAGTTATAGCCCTTATTCCTCACCAGTGCTATTAGTGCATAAAAAGGACGGCTCATGGAGATTTTGCGTAGATTACAGAGCCCTAAATGTTGTTACTGTGCGAGACCGTTTTCCTATACCAACAGTTGATGAACTCTTTGATGAGTTGGGATCCGCAACTATTTTCTCTTAGATTGACCAACGATCTGGTTACCACCAAATCTGGGTTTCTGCTAATGACACACACAAAACTGCTTTTCGCACATTTGATGGACACTATGAGTTTTTAGTAATGCCTTTTGGTCTTACTAACGCTCCTAGTTCTTTTCAAGCCGCTATGAATGATTTATTAAGACCATATCTACGTCGGTTTGAGCTTGTTTTCTTTGATGATATTCTCATTTACAACTCTTGCTTATCTGATCATATACGTCATTTGAAATTAATTTTAGAATTACTTGTCTCTAACCAATTTTATGCCAAATTATCCAAGTGTGTTTTTGCTGTCCCTTCTATTGATTACTTAGGTCACATTATTTCAAGTGATGGTGTAACCCCAGATCCGGCAAAAATTCAAGCTATTGTGGAATGGCCGAGGCCAAGCTCTCTCACGACACTCAGGGGTTTTTTAGGTCTCACCGGCTTTTATCGTCGATTCCTTCGACATTACGCCACACTCGCCGCTCCACTCACCGATTTATTGGGTTCCACTAAATTACATTGGAGTACATCAGCTGAAACAGCATTTACAAATTTAAAAGCAAAAATGACATAAACTCCAGTGTTGCGCCTTCCAGATTTCTCCCAGGTTTTTGTGCTTGAGACAGATGCTTCCGCTGTGGCAATTGGTGCGGTTTTATCTCAGCAAGGTCACCCTTTGGCCTTTTTCAGCAAGAAACTGTGTAATAGACTCCAAGCTTCTTCAGTATACGTTAGGGAGATGTATGCCATCACCGAATCTGTAAAAAAATGGCGTCAGTATTTGATAGGTAGGCATTTTCATATCTATACTGATCAGAAAAGTTTGAAGAACTTGTTGGTTCAAACAATCCAAACCCCAGAGCAACAGAAATGGGCAGCTAAACTACAAGGATTTCATTTTGATATATTTTACAAACCTGGGAAATCCAACCAAGTCGCAGATGCCTTGAGCCGTATACCGGATGAGGATGCCGTAGTTTTCTTCTCCCTCTCTTCGCCGGTCCCTCTTCTCATCTCCCAGCTTCAGAAATTCTACAAAACAGAAGAACAGGGACAGGCCCTCATGAACAAAATTATGTCAGATCCAGACTCTCAGCCTTGTTTTCAAATAAAAGATGATCTCCTATACTACAAAAACAAGTTATACATACCTTCGATTGATGACTTGCGTTCCCAAATACTGACAGAATTCCATTTTACCCCGGCCGCGGGTCATTCAGGGTTCCGACCTACTTTGGCTCGCTTGTCATCCTTTTTTCTATGGCCAGGGATCTACACAGATACAAAGAAATTTGTTCAGCAATGTTGTGTTTGTCAAGAAAACAAGTACTTAACAAAAAAGAAACAAGGACTCCTGCAACCCTTACCGATTCCTCTCCAAGTCTGGGAAGATTTAAGCATGGACTTTATCACTCATTTGCCAGTCTCGTTCGGACACACTGCCATATGGGTGATTTGCGACAGATTATCCAAGTTCTGTCACTTCATTGCTCTTCCCACCCATTTTTCCGCCAAGGATCTTGCTTTGCGTTTCTCCGTCGAGATTTGTCGCCTCCATGGTACACCAAAGTCCATTGTTTCTGACCGCGACCCCCTTTTCCTCAGTACTTTTTGGAAGGAATTATTTCGAGCTCAAGGAACGACACTCAAGTATAGTACGGCGTACCACCCTGAAACAGATGGTCAGACTGAAGTTATCAATCGCTGCTTAGAAACTTATCTCAGATGCTTTACAAATGAAAAACCTAAACAATGGTTTAAATACCTACATTTAGCAGAGTTTTGGCACAACACCGCCCTTCACAGCTCGATCGACATGACTCTGTTTGAAGCCCTCTACGGCCGACCTCCGCCAGTGTTTCCTCAGTACATCAATGGTTCTTCTCCTAGCGCGGAAGTGGATCTTTCCCTACAAAACAGAAATGAAATCATTGAAACGTTAAATCGGAATCTGGACTGTAGCAGAAAAAAGATGGTTCATCAAGCAAACAAAAAAAGACAGGACTGCACCTTTGAGGTAGGCGACCTCGTTTTGCTCAAACTTCAGCCGTACCGTCAAGTATCCGTTCAACGCCCGACATCTCAGAAGCTGTCTAAACGTTTTTATGGTCCTTTCGAAGTGTTGCAACGGATTGGAAAGGTCGCGTACAAAATCAACTTGCCACCATCTTCACGGATCCACCCTGTTTTTCACGTATCTCAACTTAGAGCCTTCAAAGCGACTGAATCCATCCCACACCAACCATTGATTCAAAAGGATCTGGAGATTTTTGATGATACATCTTTGATTCCAGCCCAAGACATGTTGGATCCCTTACATGCAAACTCTTCCGTTCACCAAACACGGAACAGCGAACCAACGAAGGGAGGACAAACACAAAGAAACACAGAGGAACTGTTTCGCTCACACAAAGAAAAAGAAAATGAAACTGAAGAAGAAAATGAAGTTCAAGCTGAAAGAGTTGAAAGAGAAGTAGAGAGAATGGGAGAAAACCAAAACATTACGGAGAGAGAAGAAGACGCCAAACTCATAAATGAAATGAATGTGAAGTGTGAAGATTGTGTTAAAAGTGATATACATGTGAATCTGAACGGGTCTATTCCCTTGCATTCCACACTGTCCGATTTCCTTGAGCCTCACAATGATACATCACAACCACTCATTCCCTCAACCACTTTCCCACCTACACTGACAAGTACACCCAACCCACGTGATGTGGTTTCCCACACGTCTCCTTTTTTCCCTTCCGAAGACACGCGTGCGGAATCTATCCTTATCCCCTCTCCCTCAAAAAAATTCAAACCGCCCCCATCTCAAAACCCTAATATCTTTTCTAATGGGCAAATGAATTGGGCCCCCGTTTTCTCCTCACCTCCAAACAAGTTTGAGCCCATTCTTGAGGACAAGAATGTTTTTGGGGCGGAAGGTGGTAATAGCAGGCCCATTAGGACCAAAAGTCAGCCCAAGTGGATGGGTGACTATAAATTAAATTAATTAGTTTTTTTAAGTCTTTTTATGTATCTTGGGCCTGGCCCATTAGTTAATCCTAGTTGGTTTTATCTTGTATTTATAGACCCTCTCTTGTTCATGAAGGGGCAGAAAAATTAATTGAAGTATTTTCTTTCATTTTGTGTTTTGTATTGTCATTTGTAGAAACCCTAACAAATCTAAGTCAATAGTTGTGGATTTCTCCTTATCAACTATAGCCAAAATAGTTGGGACAATTATATGCGTAGCCGGAGCAGTGTCCATTGCATTATTGAAGGGTCCAAAACTATTAAATGCAGAAAACATAGCTTCGAAATCATTCATAGGAAGTGATGAGAATTGGTTGCTTGGATGTTTGGATGTTTGTTTCTTTTAGGAAGCATTGTTGCCTGGTCAATTTTTCTCATTCTGCAGGTATTTTAAAACCATGACTCTAACATCTATCTCTATATATCTTTATATAACCTTTCCTTCTTTATCTTCCTCAGGTTCCAGTTTATGAAAGTCATCCCAATTACATATCACTTTCAGCATGGATGTGTTTAATGGCAACATTACAATCGGCAGTCGTGACATTATTCATTGAGCAAGACCTAAATGCATGGAAGATTACATCTATACTTGAACTTGGATGCTCTTTATATGCAGTACGTGAATAATACAAATTATATAATTATGTCATAAGTAGCATTATTATTAATAATTGATATATATTGCAGGGAATTATGGGATCTGCAGTAACATTTTATCTCCAAGCATGGTGCATTTCAAAGAGAGGACCTCTCTTCTTTGCAATGTTTATTCCTGTCTTCACAATAATTTGTACTGTATTGGCTGCTTTCTTGCTTCATGAGGAAATATACATTGGAAGGTACTAATATTTAAGATCCTTAAAACCCTGTCGCCAATTCATCTAGCGACAGGGTGCATTTTGTAAATTTTTACCAAAAATAAATAACATTATCATTAATTAAATAAACTATTACATAAATTAATGTTGGCGACCGGATAGGTCATACCTGCCACCGGTTCCACATTCCCTAGGCACCCTCACTCGTTGCACTCGTTCCTCTCGTTGTATTCGATCCCCTCGTTGTTGATTCACACCAGGTGTTTGAGGAGTTGAAGTCTCAGGAACATTCCCAGATGGTTCCCTAAGAATTTCTTGCATTTCCATGAGGTCTAGTGTGTTGAAACTGAGCGTGCGACCCATGCCAGAGTAGTTCGGATGTGATGAAGGGGTCATTGGTGTGCGGCCTTGACGATTGAAGGGGGACATTGGTGTGAATGATTCATTGGTGAAGGATTAAGTTGATTGAAACTTTGTATGTTTCAAAACAGCATGTCCATCAGAGTCTTCTCTCTCGAATAGACGACGTTTCCCAATCGGTGACGATACATTTTATCAGTGGAACAATGATATGAGATGAGTTGTGGAATTAAATGATCAGAACACCTCTATTTATAGATTTTTTTTCAGTTTCTAAGGAGTCTCTAGATGAATTGGCGACTCCCTTATGTGTATAAGACCAAGTCGCCAATTGAATTGGAGACTGCATGAGGTGTCTCCAATCCAATTGGTGACTCCCTTAAAGTCTTAACAAAGGGTCACCAATTGGTATGACGCCGATGTGCATTAACAAATCCTAACTGGGGTACTTTGGATTTTTTTTTTTTGGAAAATGAGGTATTTTGGGGTTTTTTTTTTGAAAAAGTGGGTTATTTGGGTAAAAAATTCAAAGTACAAAGTGCCGGTGTGAAAATATAGCATTTGAGTTAGGAGATAGTTTTTCATTGTTTTACATTATAGAACTCTAGACAAATCAGTGTGAAAATAAAGATTTATTATCCACTAAATAAGAAACCGTATATCCTATGTATAAATATATTCATAATACGAATCACTAAAATATATACCAAAGCATTAAGAAACAAAAGATAAATATACATGCTCTTAGCACTATATGATCGAGATATAATTGGTTCGTTACTAAAGTATCACACAAAATTCTTCTCAAATCAATTAGAAAATAATCCGCCATCTTGAAATATTTGGAGGCCCTATTTCATTTTAAAAATTGACCCTTATAAAAAATTGTATTTTATTAAAATTATACATAATATTAAAAAAAAACTATTTATAAATATTTTAATAATATAATAGTTGATAAACTTTTAATTATTTAATTATAATATATAAATATTATCCAAAATTTATTTTTTAAAAAATTAATGATAAATATAGACGGATGAGTTTAAAGATTCAACTTAATAATATAAATATGAAATTTATCTTTAAATATGGGCCTAATTCAAAGGCATATATGTTTCATATTAAACTAGGAGGATTTCTTTTTCACCCTATAGACTTCTTCTACACCATATGAATTTCCACATATGTCCCATGATTTCGGAGATATATCTCTTGACGCACCAAAACTTAGGTGAACGTTGAATTATTTCGGAGGTTATTATCGCGTCAAACTCTTCTCCTCCCACACTTTTCATTTTCATTCACAAACTCTTCCACTCCCCCATTCCCAAATTTCTCAAACTTCACCAAATCATATTTCATCAATAGAAGACTTCAAGTAAACATCAAACATCATTTATTTCATCATTCAACATCTTCCAAATCATAAATTTCAGGTAAGTTTTTCGAGTTTTCGGTAAATATTTGAGTTTTGTTGTAAATGAGTTAGAATCAATTGTTAGGTGTAGAAATGTTTCGAAATCACATGAAACATAGTTTAGAGTAAGTCTATGTATTGTTTGTTGGCTCAAATGGACGATCAGGGTTGTATTTTTCACATTATGAATAAAAGATGACGCCATTGTCACGACCTCTGAATTCCAGAAATTTCTGTAGATACATCTCCAAAAAATTTCAATGTTTTATAAACTTTATAAAATTCCGGAGATACATCTCCGGAATGATTCTGTAGATATATCTCCGGAATTTCCTCAGTCTGTTTTTAAAAAAAAAAAAAATTTCTTGTTTGTGTTGTTCTTTTGCGTAAACTAATTATATGGTTAATTTTACCATGCCGGCATAATTACTGACATAGTCGACAGACTGCGACTTGGACGAGTTTCCCAGCATGCATCCGTTCGACGGGAACAGAGCCAACACGTTTCGGAGGTTGACAAGTGTCAAGTTGTCGATATTTTGAGTAATAGTTTTATGGCACTTATCAGTTCTTTTTGTTAATAAAACCCCACTTTGTTTGTAAAAGTGTATATTTAGTGTATACTAATATATTTGTGTATATATTGTATCATTTGATTACTTTCCATTCATTTTGTAGGTATTTGAGCATTGTTGGAGCATTGAGCAATAAAGGCCAAAGGCTAAGCTTCAAGAATGTAATTTTTAACAATTCATTAAAGAATAAGGCTCAAAACAATGATGATAAATTTAATCAATTTGGTTTATATGTAGTCATTGTTAGATAAAGCATTGAATAAGCCTTCCAACGCTTCCAAATGGGCCTCAAACGGAGTTACGGTTCAAAAGTTATGGTCGAAACAAGTGCTGGTTTGCTGTCATGTTCGCTGTGCGAACTGGAGGCGAGCGAATTCGCCAATTCACCAATAGTTTGCACTGCGAACTTTGGGCGAATAAAAATTGCCCAGAAGCGTGGAAAACACTATTTTAGCAGTAGCTAAGGAAGCATATGTTTGCTGGGCGAACGGGAGTTCGCAGTGCGAACCTGGGAACCCATTTTTGCCTATAAAGTCACATTTTCAGTTTTTTTTTAGGTTATAGTTTGGGTATTTTTTGCTCCCACTCCATCAAACTTCATTTCTTCATAATTTTTTATGAGAGAAGCTTAGAAAACAACCATGGAGCTTGGACAAGGATGATCGGGGGTGATTTAATCATCAATCGGCGCTGACAAACAAGGTGACGTTTGGTTCATTTCTCTTCTTCTTTGTGTATTCTTCATTTGTTAGGTTTACGTATATTTATCGCCCATAGCGTGTTGTATAAAATCTGCTTTACAAATCTTTATCTGTGATTCTCCTTGATTTTTTGCTTTATGATGGGGGTTTGGGTTGTGTTAGAGATAAACGTCACAAACCTTGATTAGGGATGATTATCTGTTTGTTTCTGGATGCTAGAGATAGATTTAGGGCTAAAAATCTTTATGGGTATCCGAGCTTAATACCTCCGTGTTGTTTGGGTTGGGTGTGAGAGCATCAACTAGAGTAATACGGTTGTTCTCTCAGCTCAGTGTGTCAAAGATGGACACTGTTGTGAGTGATGATGGATGATATTCAGGAGTATTAAAGGTTGAGCATAACTGGTCGGTAAGTTTAAGTTTGTGAGGGGTGGATTATATGCATGCCGGATAAGTTTTTTCTCTCTGAAGAATGAATTCTTTTTTTTGTTAATATTTACTTTTCTGTTTCTATGTTTGAAACATTTTAAACCAAACTCAGAATTGCGGAAACTGTCGTATAGCAGTTCAATAACACCGATCTCTGTGGACACGATAAATTCCCGAAAAAATACTTCCAAAAACTTTTTTTGCCTGCCGCTATACCGCACCAAAAAAATAGCGTCGTTGCTGGGGATTGGTGTTTTTATTGGATTGCATTGCAATAGTTTCTTTGTTTTTGAGGTTTGTTGATATCGTACATATTGTATATTTTCACTTGTTTATATTGATACTTAAACTTGTGAATTTGTTATATCATTGTTTGTTTTTTTCCACGTTTGCTTGCGTGTTGGTTAGGAATAACTGGGTGGAAGCAACTTGGAGGAAAGTTCTTAAATAAAAGGCGTCGAGCTTACGACGCAAAACAAGCATGTTTTATAGTTTTTAGTTTCTAATGTTTTTGTTTGTTGTTTGGACGCAAATTTTTGTCGGCTAATTTGAGGATGCTTGGTGATTTCCCAAGTATGATTGTTTCAACTTGCGGATGTATGGTAATGATAGTGTTTGAAGTTGGTTTCATGCAAGGTGCTCATTTACCGCTTTCTATAGCATATATAACATGATTAGGAAACTAGTCATTTGTGCAACTACCATACTATTTATTGTTTTTGCATTACTTGTTCAGGAATTGCGGAAACTGCCGAACGGCAGTTCAATAACACTGATCTCTGTGGACACGATAAATTCCTGGAAAAATACTTCCAAAAACTTTTGTTGCTTGCCGCTATACCGCACCAACAAAATAGCGCCGTTGCCGGGGATTGGTGTTTTTATAGGATCGCATTGCGATCGTTTCTTTGTTTTTAAGGTTTGTAGAAATCGTACATATTGTATATTTTCATTTGTTTATATTGATACTTAAACTTGTGAATTTGTTATATCATTGTTTGTTTCTTTCCACATTTGCTTGCGTGTTGGTTAGGAATAACAAGGAGGAAGCAACTTGAAGGAACGTTCTTAAATAGTAGGCATCGAGCTTATGACGTAAAACAAGCATGTTTTATTGTTTTTAGCTTCTAATGTTTTTGTTTGTTGTTTGGACGCAAATTTTGGTCGGCTAATTTGAGGATGCTTGGTGATTTTCCAGGTATGATTGTTTCAACTTGTGGATGTATGGTAATGATAGTGTTTGAATTAGATTTCATGCAAGGTGCTCGTTTACCGCTTTCCATAGCATATATAACATGATTAGGAAACTAGTCATTTGTGCAACTACCATGCTATTTATTCTTTTTGCATTACTTGTTCATGAATTGAATCACTTTAGTTCCTTTTTACCCCAATTGTGAGGAAGCTTTCAATTGTTCATATATGCGCAGAGTACCAACATTCTTGTCTTAGCTAGATTTTATTATGTTTAATCTTTTATTTGTGTTGCTTATATGAATGCATGAAAACGATCAAGGCACTTGTTTCGTTTTGAGCACAACCACCTTGGCCAAATAGTCAATTTACCCTGTGAGTGTGTGAGCATTCGATAACCCCTTTAAGTTTTTTTATGAATGTTTTATTTGAATTTAGTGCTTGTCTATGAGTATTTAGTTCACTTATTTTTGAATGGATTTTGATTTTTTCTTGAACCCTCAACCATGGCTTATGGTTTGAATTTTTACCTTGCCTTAGAAAGTAGGGAGTATTCACACTATGATGGTTGGTTGAATTCAAGTTGGAGAGAAAAATGTTTACTTGTTCATTTGTTGATTGCTATGAGGTTGAAAGAAAAAGAAAGAAAAAAAAAATAAAGAAAAAGAAAATCCTTGAGAAAAATAAGAAAAAAAAAGTAACAATAATTGTGCCAAATAAGTTATATGTGTTTGGTGTAACACTTGGGATGAAAGAAGAAGTTTGATTGAAATTTTGGTGCTTGAGCCTTTATGAATCGATCACTCCCTTAGGATTAGGAAAGTTTTTGTTTCAATTACCTTTAGAAAATTGCCCCTTGATTGTTAGCCCGACCACATTACAACCTTGAAAAGCCCTTGTGATTCTTTCCTTTGTATGTTCAATGTGAATTTTTGGATGAATGCATAATTTAGTCTTTTGTTTTCAAGATTGTTGTGTGAGTGTCAAATTCATCATTTTGTGTGTTTTTCATCCACTGATGAATTTTTCCTAGGTGTGATTCATGATTGAACTCGTGTTGTTTTGGAATGTTTGGCATGATTTTTGTACTTAGGATTTTTTCGTTTTTATGTTATCGTTGTAGTGTAGTTGTAAGCTTTATTTTGCATGTGTTGTGTTGCTTCTTGAACCATGCATTTCTTGTTTATTCATGATTATTTGGTAATTAATTTTGTGTTTTTAAGTTTGTTTGGCTTTGTTTGAGGACAAACAATTATGTAAGTTAGGGAGAGTTTTATAAGTGTCAAATTGTCGATATTTTGAATAATAATTTTGTGGCACTTATCAGTTCTTGTTGTTAATAAAACCCCACTTTGTTTGTAAAAGTGTATATTTAGTGTATAATAGTATTTTTGTGTATATATTGTATAGTTTGATTGCTTTCCATTCATTTTGTAGGTATTTGAGCATTGTTGGAGCATTGAGTAAAAAAGGCTAAAGGCTAAGCTTCAAGAATGCAATTTTTAGCAATTCATCAAAGAATAAGGCTCAAAACAATGATGATAAATTTAATCAATTTGGTTTATATTTAGTCATTGTAAGATGGAGCATTGAATAAGCTTTTCAATGCTTCTGACCTGGTCTCAAACGGAGTTACGGTTCAAAAGTTATGGTCGAAACAAGAGCTGGTTTACTGTCATGTTCGCTGTGCGAACTGGAGGCGAGCAAATTCGCCAAGAGTTTGCACTACAAACTTTGGGCGAATAAAATTTCCCCAGAAGTGTGGAAAACACTGTTTTGGCAGTAGCTAAGGCGGCATATGTTCGCAGGGCGAACGGGAGTTCGCAGTGCGAACCTGGGATCCCATTTTTTCCTATAAAGTCACATTTTCAGATTTTTTTAGGTTATGGTTTGGGTATTTTTTGCTCCCACTTCATCAAACTTCATTTCTTCGTATTTTTTTATGAGAGAAGCTTAGAAAACAACCATGGAGCTTGCACAAGGATGATCCGGGGTGGATTAATCATTGATCGGCGCTGACAAACAGGGAGATGTTTGGTTCATTTCTCTTCTTCTTTGTGTATTCTTCATTTGTTGGGTTTTGTATATGTATTTACTTTGATCTTATGTATATTTATCGCCCATGGCGTTGTATAAAATCTGCTTTACAAATCTTTATCGGTGATCCTCCTTGATTTTTTGCTTTATGCTCGCGGTTTGGGTTGTGTTAGAGATAAACATCACAAACCTTGATTAGGGATGATTATCTGTTAGTTTCTGGATGCTAAAGATAAATTTAAAGCTAATAATCTTTATGGGTATCGGAGCCTAATGCCTCTGTGTTGTTTGAGTCGGGTGCGAGAGCATCGACGAGAGTAATACGGTTGTTCTCTCAGCTCAGTGTGTCAGAGATGGACACTATTGTGAGCGATGCTGGATGATATTGAGGAGTATTGTAGGTTGAGTATAATAGGTCGGTAAGTTTAAGTTTTTGAGGGGTGGATTATATGCATGCGTATAAGATTCTTCTCCCTGAAGAATGTATTCTTTTTGTGTTAATATTTATTTTTCTGTTTCAATGTTTGAAACATTTTAAACCAAACTCAGAATTGCGGAAACTGTCGAACAACAGTTCAATAACACCGAACTCTGTGGATACGATAAATTCCCGGAAAAATACTTCCAAAAACTTTTGTTGCTTGCCGCTATACCACACCAACTAAATAGCGTCGTTGTCGGGGATTGGTGTTTTTATTTGATCGCATTGCGATAGTTTCTTTGTTTTTGAGGTTTGTGGATATCTTACATATTGTATATTTTCACTTGTTTATATTGATACATAAACTTGTGAATTTGTTATATCATTGTTTGTTTCTTTCCACGTTTGATTGCGTGTTGGTTAGGAATAACCGGGTGGAAGCAACTTGGAGGAACGTTCTTAAATAATAGGCGTCGAGCTTACAACGTAAAACAGACATGTTTTATTGTTTTTAGTTTCTAATGTTTTTGTTCATTGTTTGGACGCAAATTTTGGTCGACTAATTTGAGGATGCTTGGTGATTTTCCAAGTATGATTGTTTCAACTTGCGGATGTATGGTAATGATAGTGTTTGAAGTTGGTTTCATGCAAGGTGCTCGTTTACCGCTTTCTATAGCATATATTCTTTTTGCATTACTTGTTCATGAATTGAATCACTTTAGTTCCTTTTTACCCCAATTGTGAGGAAGCTTTCTATTGTTCATATATGCGCAGAGTACCAACATTCTTTTTTTAGCAAGATTTTATTATTTTTAATCTTTTATTTGTGTTGCTTATATGAATGCATGAAAAGGATCAAGGCACTTGTTTCATTTTGAGCACAACCACCTTGGCCAAATAGTCAATTTTCCCTGTGAGTGTGTGAGCATTCGGTAACCCCTTTGAGTTTTTTTATGAATGTTTTATTTGAATATAATGCTTGTCAATGAGTATTTAGTTCACTTATTTTTGAATGGATTTTGATTTTTTCTTGAACCCTCAACCATGGCTTATGGTTTGAATTTTAACCTTGCCTTAGAAAGTAGGGAGTATTCACACTATGATGGTTGGTTGAATTGAAGTTGGAGAGAAAAATGTTTACTTGTTCATTTGTTGATTGCTATGAGGTTGAAAGAAAAAGAAAGAAAAAAAATAAAGAAAAAGAAAATCCTTGAGAAAAGAAAGGAAAAAAAAGTAACAATACTTGTGCTTAATAAGTTATGTGTGTTTGGTGTAACACTTGTGATGAAAGAAGAAGTTTGATTGAAATTTTGGTGCTTGAGCCTTTGTGAATTGATCACTCCCTTAGGATTAGGAAAGTTTTTGTTTCAATTACCTTTAGAAATTACCCCTTGTTTGTTTACCCGACGACATTACAACCTTGAAAAGCCCTTGTGATTCTTTCCTTTGTATGTTCAATGTGAATTTTTGGATGAATGCATAATTTAGTCTTTTGTTTTCAAGATTGTTGTGTTAGTGTAAAATTCCTCATTTTGTGTGTTTTTCATCCACTGATGAATATTTGCTTTGTGTGATTCATGATTGAACTCGTGCTGTTTTGGAATGTTTGGCATGATTTTTGTACTTAGGATTTGTTTCGTTTTTTTGTTATCATTGTAGTGTAGTGGTCAGCTTTATTTTGCATGTGTTGTGTTGCTTTTTGAACCATGCATTGCTTGTTGATTCATGATTATTTGGGAATTAATTTTGTGTTTTTAAGTTTGTTTGGCTTTGTTTGAGGACAAACAATTATGTAACTTCGGGAGAGTTTTATAAGTGTCAAATTGTTGATATTTTGAGTAATAATTTTGTGGCACTTATCTGTTCTTTTTGTTAATAAAACCCCACTTTGTTTGTAAAAGTGTATATTTAGTGTATAATAGTATTTTGTGTATATATTGTATTGTTTGATTGCTTTCCATTCATTTTGTAGGTATTTGAGCATTGTTGGAGCATTGAGTAATAAAGGCCAAAGGCTAAGCTTCAAGAATGCAATTTTTAGCAATTCACCAAAGAATAAGGCTCAAAACAATGATGATAAATTTAATCAATTTGGTTTATATTTAGTCATTGTTAGATGGACCATTGAATAAGCTTTCCAGCACTTTCGACCGGGCCTCAAACGGAGTTACGGTTCAAAAGTTATGGTCGAAACAAGTGCTGGTTTACTGTCCTGTTCGTTATGCGAACTGGAGACGAGCGAATTTGCCAAGAGTTCGCACAGCGAACTTTGGGCGAATAAAAATTTCCCAGAAGCGTGGAAAACACTGGTTTGGCAGTAGCTAAGGCGGCATATGTTCGCTGGGCGAACGGGAGTTCGCAGTGCGAACCTGGGAACCCATTTTTGCCTATAAAGTCACATTTTTAGATTTTTTTTGTAACGTTCATATAGATACATACATCAAAGCATATATTATACATGGATAATACGTTTGGTACTGAAATATACAAGTTCCTAGTAACACATTATACATATAAATGCCCAAAATCACCTAATACAACAACTATGGCATGTTATATATACAAGAAGTTCCAAAAGATAAAACTAAGAACTAGATCAACTAATGATCTCAAAATCTCCACAACGGAATCCTTGCCACACAAAAGCTACGATCCGTAAGGAAAAGTCAACCAATCTTGTCCTTACCCTTCGCCGAACCTGTAGTACCTGTGATGTAAACAACAACATGGGGTGAGATACATCAATCTCAGTGAGTTATCTATCTTAAAGTCATCTCGGCTTTACAAGGTTCTAACAATCCTAACTCGAGTCCAAGGGAAAGGGGAGGGACAATCGAGTTCACAAATCAAGTTCTCACACTATATGGAAACATGTCATGAGTTCACCAACTCACAATATCACTAATCGATAACCATGCCAAGGCATCCCCTATTCCCGTCCTCTTCTACGTCTAGAAGTCGACCCGAGTCATGGATCCTTGCAATTTACTTGGCATACGAAATGGATTCGGGAACATCGGCCTGTTAGCCGTGAACCGTCACTTCACATGGCCTGTTAACCATAACAAGTCTCTACCCTTAGGTTCCATTCGTACTACACACGGGAATCAAACCTGTCAAGTACCATGCCTTGTTTCAGAGGAGCTCGAGACTCTTGAAACTGCAACTCAAAGAACCGGTTAGGATTACGTGATCACCACACAAAAGGGACCGTATTCAACGATCACAAGTCCATAATGCCTTATCACAACCACAAGGTTACACACATGTTCCATACTAGTGTTTACTCGTTCTATTACATTAGTATCTAACACACGCCTCGGCACCGCACGCACGATCGTTGTCAGACACCCGCCTCGGCACCGCACGGACGAGCGTTGTCATTATGTTATTCCACATTTCCTACATTGTTTACGGTAATATTCCTCACTCTACCTATTTCGTATTTTAAATGCATACTTACTCAACATGTTTAACAACAAGAGGAACTAGGTAAACATAAGCAAATTGCGTAATAGGATCACATAAACAACATATCACATATCATTACCTTCATTCATTTGCCTCGAAATATTTTGTCATACATAATACCCCTAATTTCCATTTTTTATTAGGTAGAGGGTCGTCGTGGCTTTCTAACGGTACCAAGCACGTTCCGATCCGAGTTATGGATCAAAAGTTATGAGGGAAATAAAACTGCACAAACTGCCATGTTCGCTAGGCGAACCTCCTAGCGAGCGTTCGCTGCCGCCTTCACTAGGAGGAGCTCCCGGCGAATCAATAACCAGACCAAAACAGGCACAAAGTTCGCTTCGTGAACACCTTGGCGAACCTTCGCCTCGCCCTTGGCTTCGGGAACTCCCTGGCGAAACAAGGCAAAACCAACCAGCACTGAAAAGGCATAAAGTTCGCTAGGCAAACTTTGTTGTCGAACATTCACTGACCTTTGCTGCCGGGTTCGCTAGGCGAACCCTCGAAAGTTTGTTCGCTGCGACTCGCCCCAGGTTCGCTAGGCGAACCCTGGAAAACCCAACTTCCCAACAGCGCTGATGTTCATCCAAAATCAATAATTTTACCATCCAAAACACATCCAATCCTTAACATAACAATCAAAACACAGTATAATCACAACAACAAGCATTAAACAACATTTATTTTGCATTTCATCCGTTAGAGTCATGATTTTAGCACAATTATTCATTTTCTCACAATCTCAACCTAACTCTAAAACTCATGAACCCACCTTGATTAGAAGATGACGATGATGATGAAGATTTGATTTGGTGAAGAATGGATGATGATTCTTGATCTTCTCACGTCTAGGTTTTCACTTCTCTTTTTCCTTCCTTTCTCCTTCTTTCTCTCCAACTTCTTTCTATCCTTTTCTTTCTTTTGTTCTAAGTGTGGAAAAAGAGTGGAAAAGAAATGATATATCAAATATCATTAATTAGTAACACTACTAATTGCCCAAAAAGTCTCCCAAATGCCAAGAGTTAAAACCTCAGAGTCAGAAAATATTAAATTGGATTTGCTCTGAGCTCAACCTATAAAGTCACATTTTCAGATTTTTTTAGGTTATGGTTTAGGAATTTTTTGCTCCCACTCCATCAAACTTCATTTCTTCATATTTTGGGATGAGAGAAGCTTAGAAAACAACCACGGAGCTTGCACAAGGATGATTCGGGGTGGATTGATCATCGATCGGCGCTGACAAACAGGGAGATGTTTGGTTCATTTCTGTTCTTCTTTGTGTACTCTTCATTTGTTGGGTTTTGTATATGTATTTACTTTGCTCTTATGTATATTTATCACCCATGGCGTTGTATAAAATCTGCTTTACAAATCTTTATCGGTGATTCTCCTTGATTTTTTGCTTTATGCTCGGGGTTTGGGTTGTGTTAGAGATAAACATCACAAACCTTGATTAGGGATGATTATCTGTTAGTTTCTGGACGCTAGAGATAGATTTAGAGCTAACAATCTTTATGGGTATCAGAGCTTAATGCCTCTGTGTTGTTCGAGTCGGGTGCGAGAGCATCGACGAGAGTAATACGGTTGTTCTCTCTGCTCAGTGTGTCAGAGATGGACACTGTTGTGAGCGATGTTGGATGATATTGAGGAGTATTGTAGGTTGAGTATAACTGGTCGGTAAGTTTAAGTTTGTGAGGGGTGGATTATATGCATGCCGGATAAGTTTCTTCTGTCTGACGAATGAATTCTTTTTGTGTTAATATTTACTTTTCTGTTTCTATGTATGAAACATTTTAAACCAAACTCAGAATTGCGAAAACTGTCGAACGGAAGTTCAATAACACCGATCTCTGTGGACACGACAAATTCTCGAAAAAATACTTCCAAAAACTTTTGTTGCTTGCCGCTATACCACACCAACTAAATAGCGCCGTTATCGGGGATTGGTGTTTTTATTGGATCGCATTGCGATAGTTTCTTTGTTTTTGAGGTTTGTAGATATTGTACATATTGTATATTTTCACTTGTTTATATTGATACTTAAACTTGTGAATTTGTTATATCATTGTTTGTTTCTTTCCACGTTTGCTTGCGTGTTGGTTAGGAATAACCGGGTGGAAGAAACTTGGAGGAATATTCTTAAATAACAGGCATCGAGCTTACGTCGTAAAACAAGCATGTTTTATTGTTTTTAGTTTCTAATGTTTTTGTTTGTTTTTTGGACGCCAATTTTGGTCGGCTAATTTGAGGATGCTTGGTGATTTTCCTTGTATGATTGTTTCAACTTGTGGATGTATGGTAATGATAGTGTTTGAATTTGGTTTCATGCAAGGTGCTCGTTTACCGCTTTCCATAGCATATATAACATGATTAGGAAACTAGTCATTTTTGCAACTACCATGCTATTTATTCTTTTTGCATTACTTGTTCATGAATTGAATCACTTTAGTTCCTTTTTACCCCAATTGTGAGGAAGCTTTCAATTGTTCATATATGCGCAGAGTACCAACTTTCTTGTCTTAGCTAGATTTTATTATGTTTAATCTTTTATTTGTGTTGCTTATATGAATGCATGAAAACGATCAAGGCACTTGTTTCATTTTGAGCACAACCACCTTGGCCAAATAGTCAATTTACCCTGTGAGTGTGTGAGCATTCGGTAACCCCTTTGAATTTTTTTATCCATGTTTTATTTTAATTTAATGTTTGTCTATGAGTATTTAGTTCACTTATTTTTTAATGGATTTTTATTTTTTCTTAAACCCTCAACCATGGCTTATGGTTTGAATTTTTTACCTTGCCTTAGAAAGTATGGAGTATTCACACTATGATGGTTGGTTGAATTGAAGTTGGAGAGAAAAATGTTTACTTGTTCATTTGTTGATTGCTCTGAGGTTGAAAGAAAAAGAAAGAAAAATAAAATCCTTGAGAAAGGTAAGAAGAAAAAGTAACAATAATTGTGATTAGTAAGTTATGTGTCTTTGGTGTAACACTCGGAATGAAAGAAGAAGTTTGATTGAAATTTTGGTGCTTGAGCCTTTGTGAATTGATCACTCCCTTCGGATTAGGCAAGTTTTTGTTTCAATTACCTTTAGAAATTGCCCCTTGTTTGTTAGCCCGACCACATTACAACCTTGAAAAGCCCTTGTGATTCCTTCCTTTGTATTTTCAATGTGAATTTTTGGATGAATGCATAATTTAGTGTTTTGTTTTCAAGATTGTTGTGTGAGCATCAAATTCCTCATTTTGTGTGTTTTTCATCCACTGATGAATTTTTGCTAGGTGTGATTCATGATTGAATTCGTGTTGTTTTGGAATGTTTGGCATGATTTTTGTACTTAGGATTTGTTTTGTTTTTTTTGTTATCGTTGTAGTGTAGTGGTAAGCTTTATTTTGCATGTGTTGTGTTGCTTCTTGAACCATGCATTGCTTGTTGATTCATGATTGTTTGGTAATTACTTTTGTGTTTTTAAGTTTGTTTGGCTTTGTTTGAGGACAAACAATTATGTAAGTTGGAGAGAGTTTTATAAGTGTCAAATTGTCGATATTTTGAGTAATAGTTTTGTGGCACTTATCAGTTATTTTTGTTAATAAAACCCACTTTGTTTGTAAAAGTGTATATTTAGTGCATAATAGTATTTTTGTGTATATATTGTATCGTTTGATTGCTTTGCATTCATTTTGTAGGTATT
>JALAZF010001241.1:0-41711 GCA_022829125.1 Lathyrus tuberosus | reverse complement strand
ATTTTTGCAGTCATTACTTAAATCACTTTATTTTAATTCCAAGAATCATAAGGAATGAAGTTAGTTTTAGGTTGGCCTAGTGGTGGAGGCTTGGGTCTTGAGAGTTTTCTCCTCTCAAGGTCTCAGGTTCGAATCCTACTAGGTGCAATCAACCCTTGTGTGGGTCAGTCCATACGGAGCTTTACTCCGGCATTAAACGGGGCCCTCGCTAGTGGACGGTGGGATTGGTCCCTCTTGGATTAGTCGGTCGCAAGGGCCGGATACCAAGATTTCCAAAAAAAATAAAAAATAAATAAGGCAATTTACCTTATCAATCTTTGCTCTTCCCGGTCGTGCCTCTAGAAAGAAGAATTTGCATTGGCTGACCGAAAAAAGAATTGTAATATGTGCATGTTCATGTCTTAATTAACTTTGTTAAAGTTAAAACCATATCTTGAGTAAGTATACCAACTACCTATTTATCTTTACAAATTGGATATAAAAACTTATTACCTTCTAACTTATATTGTGTTTCCATATAGGGTAATTAACACCTACTATTTTCAAAACACCAGCGAGCAAGCAACTACCAATCACAGACATGCTTATTTTCTAGCATGGTTCAAGGAGTAATTGTCATGTATTTACTGCACCAACTCAAGGAATACTCCATTTGAAAAACATGTCCTAAAGGCCTTATTCAAAGCGCAAATGAATGTCACACATACTTTGTGAACGAATATAAATTTCACACTTAGACATGGACATAAGGAAAAAACCATAAACAACGGCGTATCCGTAAATGGAGTTAAAGATCGTGGTGAATACGACTTATATGACGTTGTTACGCATATTTACGAGTTGTTATAAAATATTACTTGGACTCAGAAAATAATGTTTTCTTATTTTATTATGATCGGAAAGATCCATCTACTAGAGGAACAAAAATAGATAAGAAAATATAACATTGTTGAGATTCAAATGGATCGAAGGTACAAAGAGTATAACCCTTTCTTAATTTCACATATTATTAGGCAAGTTTATTATGTTCCTTATCCTTTAATTTCAGTCACGTAAGCGAGTATGTTGTGTTTTATTCAAATCCAAACCATTGGGTCATATTGAAATTGAAAATCTAGTGGAAGTTGTTTCTTACCAAGATGATGAAATTCTTCATATTAATGATGTGATTAAAGTTTTAAAAATTACAAGTATGTGTGATACAATGGTTAAGGGTTATCAGGTTGATGCGTCTATCTTGTTGGTAGAAAATAATGTTGTAAGAATGAGGCTAAGAGAAGAAATGGGTCCAGGGCCAGTATTTTAAGAACCCGACTCTTGCAATAGAGAGAGAATTCAGAATGGGCTAGAAGGAAAAATGGGACTCTTGAGTACGTGACCTCCCCAACACGAAGCATTTCAAAATGTCACCCTAATCTTTAGTAAAGGGCCTGAGCAATGGAAGCTGCTAATGAAGCTCAATAAGCCCCTGGCCCCGGATACCATTCTTGGAAGTTTGGACAACATGGAACAAATTAAAAATTAACCGAGAAGAAGGTTTCCAAGACCTATACTCAACCCAAAATTAGAACATCTTCAGGTAAACCCTAGAGCATGTCTGAAGCTGTTGAAGCTAAAATAGCAGCAAGCAAAAATATATAAGTACGTAACCCAATTTATCGTTCTCCACAGGGATCAGTGCGAGGGAAAAAAATGTCAATCGACGGTATCTATATTTCTAAGCTCAAAAGTTTTGGTTTTAAGACGGAACCAAAAGCAAATGCGGAAAACGTAAAGACTGAAAATATAAAATAAAGACTTGAATTATAAACGGGGGCCCTTGTTGGAATTGGATCTCATCAATTGATAACACATGCTTTCTTCTGACTAATTTTCATACATAAATCAAACATTCACCAAATATCATCATGTATCACTCACAACATACATGTCCTCTCGACCCCCCGCATTTATAAGTGATTTTGTACCGATCAATAATGGCTCTCGCACATCACCAATCAATACAAAGCATTTAAAGCCTACATGAATGTTAAGCCTAATCCATCTCTGTAATCAAAACTCAACAGATATTACTATAACATCAATATCACACCAAAGAGTAATTCATATACAAAGCCAATGATCAAAATACGTACACACGTTTAAACCCCTTTTTTACATGTATTCAACTAATTTTCCAAATGAATGTGAATGTCGGTTTTCATCAATATTCTCACGCACCCTCACGATACCGTTTGTCAAGCGATAACGCGGTCTCTTATTGCATTATTCGCTAGCAGCTATTCAATACTAATCAATCAACACACAATGTTATTAAGCTATGATGCAAATGAATATCAAATCACAAAACATTGTCAAAAGCTTGCTCAATGATAAATGAATCATCTAAGATTGAAGATTTTGAAATAGGTTTTGTCAAGACCAATAAATAAACAACCAAAGACAACCAAAAATAGAGAATCCAAACTAATTCACAAACATAGATTAGATGAAATACACAAAGTTATCAAAAGATTACATCCCTCTCCAACAAGAAATCAAATATTCTACCTTTTTCTCCCTTGGAAATGAGAAGATATAAGCTCTGATCTTTTATTTACAAGTTTTCTCTATCCAAAATCCAAACATAATAACCTAAAATGTGTGAAAATCTATTCATACAAGTTCATGGAAATTACACGTTCGCACTGCGAACCATTCATTTCGCACGACGAATGCTAAAATATGGCACTTCAGGTGCCTCAAACAGTTAAACCACCACAGACTTTTCTCGTGACATTCGCACTGCGAAGGATTTGTTCGCAAAGCGAACACTCGCTTTCCCGTTTTGCAAAGCGAAATTTTGGTCATTTTGCCCCTGTCCAAATCTGGGCTCATTCGCCTGGTTTACTCTCCAGAGTTCGCAAAGCGAACATTCGCTGACATTCGCTTTCCTCTTCGCAAAGTGAACCAACTGATGCATTCCTCTGCTCTTTGGCAGCTTGCTTCAATTCTTTGTGTCTTCCCACTTTGATCAATTAGTGCATTTTCCTGCACAATAGCACACATATTACAAGCACCAAAGGTATATTCTCAATGTTAGAAGAATAACAACAATCAAGATTAAAATCAAATGAAAACACCGAGAAAAGAGTAGAGAAAGTGCACAGAAAGATATGACATTTTTAGGTCAAATCTGCACCTAACAACTCTCCCCAGCTTTATTTTTTGCTTGTCCTCAAGCAAAGTATGCCCCCTTATTAAAACAAGAAGATTTTCTCAAGCATAAGATTCAACCAAAACAAGATAAATGCGGACAAGCGCGAAAATGCCCACAAGTAACGTTCACTACTCAATAGAATCGAACAGTGATAAAGAATGGAGTTCTTAAACAAATATCATAATGGTTCAAAGAACAACTAAGTTTTCATACTTGAATCACTCTAACACTCCTCTTCAAAATAAAGAATGAAGAAATTGACGCGTTTGCAACCGCGGGGAAATTTCACTCACCTCGAAAAAACAATGCAAAATAACAATCCAATTCATACAACATCTAACAATAAAAAATGAAAACATGGAAGCAACAAGATCACTAAGGGCAATAAAGGTTGCAGCTTGGTCGGGTTCACAACAAATGGACATTTATAAAGGCCATTGAATCGAAATTGCCGATAAATGGTATTTACACATTACAACTTCATTCACCATTCTCATTCCTTTACCACAAACCTTCTCAAACTTCCTTATGCACAACTATTTCACTCTATTTTTCTCATCAAACAAGCATTCTTTTTCTTATGTTTTTCACATTCATATTTACACTTTTTCATTTCATGCTTATTTGAAATTTTTCAAAAGTTGAAAGCAACCTACCATCTTCTTTTTCATTCTCCCCAACTTGAATTCAACCAAACCTCAAGTGAATGATCCTTACTTTTTAAGGCAAGGAAATCAAATTAAAACAATGTTCAAAGGTTTCAAGAAGAAATTTTTTAGAACCTCATAAAATTCAATGATGAACATACTTTAAATTATGTACATAAACAAAGTTCATCACTAAAATGAGATCTAAACTGTTTAGGCTCAAAGAGGCTAACGAATTCTCACTACTCACGGGTAAGATACTTTTGGATACGGTTGCGCTCAATATAAACAAATGACTTGATCATTTCTAATGCTTCCACAAAATCACAATAATTAAAAGATAAAGCTTGAATCAAACGAATTAACAAAAGTTATCAGTCATCCTAGCATATAGTAAACAATGGAGGTTTCCTCACAATTTGTGGCTTTTGGACCTAAGTGAAACAAGCATTCCAACAAGTTGCAAAATGAAACAAAAATACACATTTTCACAAAGCACAAAATTCTTAAATCATTCTAAACATTCTATGAAGTAGTACAATTTACCTCTCAAACATTCAAATCTCACCATCCAGACTCGGTTGAAGCTTCATTGAATACTTTTATACAAATAGCAACCAATCTAGAAGGAGTTCTCATCATTCTTGATCACACTAAAGAAAACATCAAAGAAAACAAATACAAACAATATAAACAAATGCACAAAGCTCAAAAATATAGAAACTATCGCGATGCGATTCAATATCTATAACACTGATCCCCCAGCAACAACGCCATTTTGTTGAAGCTAGAATAGCAGCAAGCAAAAATATATAAGTAACCCAATTTATCGTTCTCCACAAGGATCAGTGCGAGGGAAAGAATGCCATTCGAAGGTATATATATTTCTAAGCTCAAAAGTTTTTGGTTTTTAAGATGGAACCAAAAGCAAATGCGGAAAATGTAAAGACTGAAAATATAAAAAAAAAGACTGAATTATAAACTGGGCCTTGTTGGAATTGGATCTCATCAATTGATAACACATGCATTCTTCTGACCAATTTCATACATAAATCAAAACATTTCACCAAATATCATCATGTATCACTCACAACATACATGTCCTCTCGGCCCCTGCATATTATAAGTGATTTTGTACCGGTCAATAATGGCTCTCGCACATCACCAATCAATACAAAGCATTTAAAGCCTACATGAATGTTAAGCCTAATCCATCTCTGTAATCAAAACTCAACAGATATTACTATAACATCAATATCACACCAAAGAGTAATTCATATACAAAGCCAATGATCAAAATACGTACACACGTTTTAACCCTTTTTTTTACATGTATTCAACTAATTTGCCAAATGAATGTGAATGTCGGTTTTCATCAATATTCTCACGCACCCTCACCGATACCGTTTGTCAAGCGATAGCGCGGTCTCTTATTGCATTAATCGCTAGCAGCTATTCAATACTAACAATCAACACAATGCTATTAAGCTAAGATGCAAATGAATATCAAATCACAAAAACATTGTCAAAAGCTTGCTCAATGATAAATGAATCATCTAAGATTGAAGATTTGAAATAGGTTTTGTCAAGACCAACAAATAAACAACCAAAGACAAACCAAAAATAGAGAATCCAAACTAATTCACAAACATAGATTAGATGAAATACACAAGGTATCAAAAGATTACATCCCTCTCCAACAAGAAATCAAAGATTCTACCTTTTCTCCCTTGGAAATGAGAAGATATAAGCTCTGATCTTTTATTTACAAGTTTCTCTATCCAAAATCCAAACATAATAACCTAAAATGTGTGAAAATCTATTCATTACAAGTTCAGGAAATTACACGTTCGCACTGCGAACCATTCATTCGCACAGCGAATGCTAAAATATGGCACTTCAGGTGCCTCAAACAGTTAAACCCACCACCGACTTTTTCTCGTGACTTCGCACTGCGAAGGATTTGTTCGCAAAGTGAACACTCGCTTTCCCGTTCGCAAAGCGAACTTTAGGTCCTTTTGCCCTTGTCCAAATCTGGGCTCATTCGTTGGTTTACTCGCCAGGGTTCGCAAATCGAACATTGGTTGGCCTTCGCTTTCCTCTTCGCAAAGTGAACCAACTGATGCATTCCTCTGCTCTTTGGCAGCTTGCTTCAATTCTTTGTATCTTCCCCACTTTGATCAATTAGTGTATTTTCCTACACAATAGCACACATATTACAAGCACTAAAGGTATATTCTCAATGTTAGAAGAATAACAACAATTCAAGAGTAAAATCAATGAAAACATGAGAAAAGAGTAGAAAAAGTGCACAGAAAGATATGACACTTTTAGGTCAAATCTGCACCTAACAGAAGCTGAGAAGGGAGCGACCTTCAAAGTACTTCAAACACTGCCACCCTTCAAATTCAGATAGTGGCAGTTGCAGATTTATCCTTGGTGAACAAGCACTCATAAAATGGAATTTAAAAACCCATCAAAGGTGTTACCTATCCATTTTCCCGAGACTAGCGAAAATGACCGACTAATGAGAAAGGAAGTCGGTGTGTTGGTCGCATCTATGGCCACCTGAGTACTCAAAATGGAGGGTTCGCCACTATATATGCATCCACCCAGTTATACATATTTATTAGCATCCCATCTCAAATAGCTTAGTCCCATTTCAAGAACATTGTATCCAACCTTAAAGTACTCTAAAGGTTTAAGATAGCAAACTTATTCCGGTCGGTCCCCTAAAATTCAGATGGTCCTTAATGTCAGAATCGTTTGGGGTCTTGAATAAAGGCTTTTCTATAATCTTGAGTATAATCTCTAGCACGTTCCCTCCTCAAGCTAGAAACCTGCATTTTAGAAGACAACAGAGCAGGAGAAGCCGAAATTCCTAAAGTTAGGGGAGTAAGAGGTTGGGAAGCAAACACGTGATCACCTTCAAATTCATCTTCAGAGAAGAGGACATCGAAAGAAGAAATCCATAAATGAAACCCCCTCATCCGAAGAGCCCATATGAAGCCTTTCGAATCCAAATCATCAATTATATTTATAACCTCAGGACCCCATGCGATCAAAGACAGAGGGGGAAGGACTAGAAACCATGAGATACTTTCGTTTTCACAATGGGAGATGCATCATAATCTGATTCGCTGGGCAAGCTAATGGTACGATAACTCATACTGATTGAGATTAAGGAAATGTTAAAGATATTAGAAAATTGAGGAAATAAGGGGTATCTGGTAAAGCAGAAGAGAACAAAAAAACAAATTGTATTGAAGAAAAAATGGATGCTTTTGAGCAAGGAACTGCAATCGATCCGATAAAATTTCGGGATAGAAAAGAGAATGACACTCATAAATAGAATCTGACTTTCAAGATTGCAAAAAGTTTCCATGACACTCAAAAACTCTCTCTCTCTCTCTCTCTCTCCTCTCTCTCTCCTCTCTCTCTCTCTCTCTCTCTCTCTCTCTCTCTCTTTTTCACACACACACACACGCACGCATGTGCACACACACACACATGCACGCACACGCACTAAAACACACACACACACACACACACACACACATATATATATAGTCACACCCAAATGTTGAACTTGAATAATTGAATCAGTACATTCATTATGACGTTAACATCATCTGCATAACATAACATGCATTTCATCTCGCACAATGCCTAAATTGTCAACCAGAATATTTTTCGGATATACAGATAGATCGGTTGAATTGTTTCTCAACTCTTCATAAAATTAGCGGGGGAAAAGTTTCAAAATCGAGCTTGTATACGTCAGTATTATTAATCTACCGTTCATGTAGTTTAAACCTGGTGTGCTCATTTCATTTTTTTTGAATAATTTTTCGGTCGCATTTTGATCAGCCTGAGCCTTTTAACCGACCAATTTTTATTTCAAAATTTGATTAAAACCTGTATGTTTCCAAGAAGTTTATTTCATGCTGATCATTTTAGTGCATTTATTTTATTTTTTTTGGAGCAATTTTATGCCCGACTTTTATTCATCATTTGATTCGTTTATTTTTTTAGCAAAATTATCATTTGAATTAATTAGATTTAATTGAGTGATTAGTTTGAGTTTATTTTAAGTAGTTGATTTTATTTTTAATATTAATTACTAACACATTTCTAACTTTCAAAATAACAAAAAAAAAAAAAAAAAGAGAAAATTTGGAAAAAAGATGATGAGCATTGGATCCTCCAAACATCTCCATCCTCCTCACGCGCCTACAGCTGGCCATTTGTTCTCTCTCATTTTCTTAAAAGGAATCTCTCTCACTAATGAAGGGAGGACCACTAATTTGATAAAAGACAAAAAGAAGCTAAATCAATTTTCCCCCATACACATTTTTTAAGCTAGCACCATTTTGGTTTTCTTTTCATTTTGAAGAGAATAAAAAAGGAGTAATGTGATCCTTCACACATATTATGACAAATGCGTGCCCACTTCAATTCTCTCTCCCTCGTTAATTTCTATTTCAAAAAAAATAGAGAGTAAAAGACGCGGAGGAGATTAAAATAAGGGAACACAATTAACAAACTATACAAACCTTCATCTTCATTTTACTTTTCTTTTTTGCAACCTCTCTATTTCTCTCTCAGTGAATGAGATTACACCATTAAAATTTCCTCCCTCTTCTTCATTATTTTTTAACTAATAAACCCACATCTTCACCGTGCCATAACACACTCCCCCACCAACATAATCACCACCACCGAAAATCAGCTTACGTATCACAAACAACAACAAAACCGTGTGAACCAACTTCCATCAATACAATCTGCAGCGGGCTCCCTCTCACCAATACACACTCCTTCGATTTTCGATTTCGATCGTATTCTCTCTTGCACACCGTAAACCACAACTTCCCCAGCTCACCTAAATGTGCTATTCTCTGCTGTGCTCACTCCTTCGCCCCTTTTTCCAACATAACAGCCTCCACCATCATCAACCCATAAACTTAACAATAACCACCTCAAAACACTCGCCCATAAACCTCATATTTCCGCCGACGTACAACCCTGTTATGACGACATACGACACCTTACCAACAAAACCCACTTGTATTATTTGAGATTTCCAATTTGGAGAAAAACAGTAGAAACAAGAAGGAAGAAGGAAATCTTCTGATATGTATCTAAGCACTGTCGCTCATGAAATTTTATCTCAAAAAGTTTACAGACAAGGAATCAAGCTTTATGTTTGGATGGATGACGAACTCACTTGCACCGTGATATTGTTGAAGTTTTAGCTTTTCCAAAGCGTTAATGGCTCCTCATTTTTCTTCCAAATCTCACTGGTATCCATATATGGCCAAGCACTCTCCAACGAGCACCATAGACCACTTGATGTGGGGATTTAGACACCACCTTTGAGAGCCATAGTTTTGTGGTTGCACTCTACAGTGCTTCTCACAGTTTTCAAGTTAACTCCTCTGTATGTGGCCTTTTATGAGACACTGATGATTAGCCCTGATGCTATATATGATAAGCATCCAAACACTTGGAATTCTTCCCCTTAAAACCCTAATTGTCAAGTGGGAAGAATCAAGCCAAATCATTACCCCCTCTCTGCAACACGCGAGCGTTTGTTTGAATTTAACTTTTCTTGGTGTGGCTCGGTTGCTAATCATCAGAGTGTGGGTGTTTTCTTTCTAATATTTCAAGTTGATTTTGTTTTTCATGTTTATTATTATCTATTATTATTTACTTTTTTCATTACTTTTTTGATTAAAATTTTGTTTATTGCTTTTTTTTTAGTATGTCTTATTTACAATAATAGAGTACTATTTTATTTAGTTTCGTTATGTTTGCGTTTTTTTTTATGGCCATTTGGTTTTTAATTGTTTGCGATACACCGATTTCATTTTGATCTTAAAGTGTGTATTCTGCATTGGTGATCATATGGAATTTTTATTTGGAATGGATACACTATCTTTGATGTTTAATATTGTAACATTTTTGGTTGATGTGGCCTTTTATTACATTTCAATTTTGGAGCTTAAATTTTAATTTAGTTTCTGAAAATCGTGTGGATGCATATATTCGATTGCTCAACTTATTATACAGTAATTCCTACATGAATATGCTCTATGTTAGCTTTAACATATCCCTAAATTTAGTTAGCTGGCTTTTGGTCCTGTGGCTTACTTTTGTGCCTTCTTACAACGAGCACCTTTTATTTGTATGTACTCTATTTGGTGGGTCTTCTTTCAACCACTTTATTATATCCCCATTCGACAAAATGTACCCCCATTCCCATGATGTACCATTTTTCTTAACTCAAGAATAAAATCAAACCATCTTTCAAAAAAGAACAAGAATAAATGCTCGATTCCAATGTCGAGTAATTTCCTCAAACAATAAAAACAAACCATTTCAAACCCTCCTTTTTCAAACTATTTCCACATTCACCATTTTTCAAACTCCCTAGAACCATTTTTGTCAAATCGCTTTCGTAAACGATAACCAAATGTGTTTGATCCAACAACAAGCCATTTTCCCTAATCAAATTAAAAAACAACTTAATTCTTATCAAATACTTTTCAATAAAGATGGAAAAGGAACGAGGTGGATATCATCGAGCTCAAGAGACTAGGATTCAAGATGGATATCTCGCCCATCCCAAACTCTCAACATCTATAAAAAAACTTTTCAACGTGACTTCCGCAAAACGTTTTCTCAATTCAAAACCTCAAAACATCTAAAAAATATCAAACCCTTTTGAAAATAAGATGGAATAAGAAACGTGGTGAATACCACGAGCTCCACAGGCTAGGATTAGAGATGGATATCTCATCCATCCAAGCTCTTGCCATCATCCAAAATACATCAAACTAATCAAACTCTTTTTCTCGCCGCCATGTGATCTTCAAACCCTTTTCACAAATTGTAAGATATTTTGTCTCGAGACGGCGCAAAACAATTGCTTCGTCCACAATCATTTCAGTTGAGATAAGTGAGCGCTTTCCCCTTGAATGTTGATATGTAAAAATTCATTCAATGTGATGTAAACGTCCCGCTCCTCACCTATTTTAGATAAAACAATATTTTATGTCTAATTGCGACAAAGTACATTTTGCTAAAATCGACCAACAAACAAACATTTTATACTCATAACTACGTAGCCTTAAATTCTCTATTGTACCTGGAGATACGTAAGAGTAAGACCTGCAATCTTGTCAGGCACATTAATAAAAAAACTTTTTTTTGCGGACCCCTTTCTTTTTTTCACCACTTGGAGAAATCAAATGACGAAAGCTAACATTCAATCGTAAATCTAACTAAGAGGTTCCAGTTCAGTTACAACGGTACCTTCCCTCTGCGTAATCGATTCCTGAACCCGAATTTGGTTGTGACGACCATTTTCTTTTTAAGATTTTATCGATATTTTCCTTTTCCTTCATTGGAATAAATAAAGTTCGGTGGCGACTCAGTTTGAACTATTTTCCGCGACCATCGCAAAAGATCATATTTTTCGAGGTACGATATAAAATATATATGTGTGTGTGTGTGTGCGCGCGCGTGTGTGCGTGTGTGTGTGTGTGTGTGTGCGTGTGTGTGTGAAGATAGGCAAGAGACCAAGTCTGCGGAAGCGAGAGGTTACTAGATCTCGATTGAATTCCTCCAAGAGAACGTAAACAAACTCGAATGCTCTATAAGCAGCATAATTCCCTAATTTGTCACCTCAAGTCACACGTCCAAGAAAAGCAAAGAAACGTTTTAATGATGGGAAGACATTTAATGTGCATGTTCCCCACTACCTTTGCAATTGATTTATAGGCATTTCCCCTTTTGACTCAAATTTAATGACATCCTCAAAGGTCGGACACGACATCAAATGCTTCCCTGGCTACACTTTGGTCCGGAAAGCCTTGGGGACAACTATTTTGAGTTGACCAAAAAGCCCAAAAAGCTTAGGCCCAAACCAATGTCAATCCACTCCAAATAAACTAATGTAGAAAAGTCATCACTTCACGAGACATTTTAGATACTCTTCTAATCTCCATTCTTTACTACACTCACCTTGCATCCTCAATTGGCTTGGGTGTTGAAGTTCTAACCTTGAACGTTCACCCAACATTGACAAGATCAGAGATCAATACCATCAATTCAAGATCATTCACCATTGATTTTGATTCCACAATGAAATATTATATTTTTCACTTCGTGTATTTTAACAACCATGAGAAAAAAATATTATTATGTGGTGATCAAATTCATAAACACTTAAATTTATCACTACCAAGAAAAAAATATTTATAACTAACAAGTATAAAAAAATATAAGAAAAACATTTTTATATATTTGATACATAAACCAATTCATCAAAATACTTCATTAACTATCATTCTCCTTAATAAATAAAAGAAAAACATTCTTAATATTTGATACTTTCGTATTTATATATTTGATTAAAATAGTTATTTGATACATAAATAAACCAAGAAAAATATTTATCACTAACAACTATTAAAATTCAGAGAACAAATACTTATTACTGACACATAATAAATATTAAAAGATATATATATTTGTCACTTATTAATATAAAAATTAATGGATAAATATTTGTTATTAATAAAAAATGAGATTAAAGGTAGTGCACTGTCAGTGTAAACTAGTTTTACACCATCATCCAATAGAATTATAATATTTTGTCATGTTCATATCAGTATTTTAAAACTTTAAACGTGTGACCTTGGCGGGATAACACGTCCGTGATTTGGTTGACAGTGTAAAAATATTTTACACTGTTAGTGCATATTCTTTTTTTCTCATAAAAAATACATAAGAAAATTGTTACTAATAATTATATAATCAAATGCGAAACACTAATTTATAATTCATATATAAAAAATATGACAATTATTTATTATTGATTAATATAAAATATAACAACATAAATTTGTCAATAAAAAATATAAGATTTCCATTAGACAATTTTTTTTATAATAAATATAAAAAATACAATAATATATTTAAACTACTAATCAAATTCCTTTTAAACTTTCAAAAGTTAATCTAAATAATTTATCAAGTGTATTCAAAATAAAATTATAATAAATATTATCATTTCGTTTAATTATTTTGAAAATACATTGTCTTTAATGAAAGAATGATTTTTTCTATTACTGTTATTGTTTCCTTTTAAATATATCAACTAAATTACTAAATTATATTTATTTTTATAATATTTATATTATTTTATGAAAATAACCACAATATTATAGTAAATCGGGCTTTTAGCATGGTGTTTTTTCTAGTTTCACTTATATAATACTGACGTTTTTTTTTATAAGCAAATCAATCAATAACAGAGATTAAGGGAATCTCTAAACCTAAAATAGTACACAGCAGGGCTTACAAGAAAACCAAAAGCTTAACAACATCAGCAAGACACCAAAAAATAGGGACAAACATTACAGGAAATCGAGTGGGAATTTTAATCCACTCGTATAAGTTACATTTTATCCTACCATTCTCCCCCACCGCTAACCACCTCCACGAAGACGCAACGATTGAATGGAATATGTTATCGACGTTACAAATCTCGTCTCTAAAAACGATATTGTTCCTGCTCCTCCAAACGCACCAACAAGAGATTAACCAAAACGAGGCAAAGATACTCAAAGAAGTCTTACCTTTATTCCTCAACAACCAATTCAGAAAATGTCTATAGTAGTCGCGTCGTTAAATGTTGTCTATTTGCAGCTAATGACAAATTTTTAATCCACACCTGTCTCACTTTGATTGCAATCACAGAAAATTATGATCTGCATCCTCCGCTACTAAAAAGCAAAATACACACACCGTATCATGGATATTACTTTAATATACCTCTAATCTCTAAGTTAGCCCTTGTAGGCAACCTATTAAGAAAAAGACGCCACACAAAGATTTGGATTTTAAGAGGAGCAGCAGAATTCCAAAGACTGTCCATCACGAAAGCTTTCGGATCAGATAATAGCTCCTCGTTGTCGCAAAGATCATAAAACGAATTCACCGAAAAGCCATGAAGAAGGTCACGTTTCCACCTCCACACGTCATTCCTGTCCACAGATAACTCCACTGAATCCAACAAAGATCCCAACTCCTCAATGTCGCGATCACCGATCCGGGTAGTAATCGAACTCCAAATTAGCTAAATTCCAGGCCCACCTGCCATTAATCCAAGCACATGCATCCTTAACAACCCCCCATTTTATGCACATCAGCCTGATATAAGTTTGGAAAAGTCTCTCTTGAGATTCGAAATCCCAAGCCATTGAACCTGCCAAAAGAACGCAGAGTCACCACGCCCCACAGAACAAACCAAGTTTATCAGCAAAACGAATCGTATCAGACACATAGCCAGATTTTAATGACATCTCGCATCCATAACGACATCGGTTCCTTCCTTTGAATTAAACGACTAGACACCGTGCCTTCGACCACTCTACCCTTCAAGTCTCCATATTTATCCCAAAGAATTGATCTCCACAATTCCGAACCAATCTTGGGTGAATTTCCACAACCATTTGGCTATAAGAGCGTTGTTAAATCGACCGATGTGTTTGATACCCGATATCACCTCTGTCCTTAGGCTTGCAGATTGAATCTCAAGACACCCAAGGGATTGCAGACTTCCCCGAAGAACCCGCCAACAAGAACTTGCGTTGGATAGAAATGATATTGTTACGATCGCAGCCGGAGCCTTGTAGAACGAGAGGTAGTGGATGGGAAAGTTCATAAGGACCGAGTTAATTAATGTAACCCATACACCAATAGAAAGTTTTCCTACCAATCCAAGTAGATAACCGAGCATTGAAACATCTCAAGATTGGCTCCCAAAATCTCAAATTTCTGTGGTTTCCACCAATCACCAGCCCAAGGAATTTGAATGGAACAGAGCTAGATTGGCAGTGCAGGAAATTTTCAGCAGCACACATGAATTCTCGCTCCAAGCCGATGCCCATATAAACAACTTTTTTGAGAAATTGATTTTCAGACCTGAAAGGATTTTGAATGCCCTAAGAACATATTTAATCGCCCAAAGATTGTGACAAGATCCATCGCAAACAAGAAGCGTATCGTCTACAAATTACAGGATACTAACGGAACCCCGAGTCACGAAACTTGAAGGCAGAAAGCATTTTCAAGGACACAGCTCTCAGAACCAAAGCTGCAAGACCTTCCGAAATAATGGCGAACAGAAAAGGGGATAGAGGGTCCCCTTGTTTAAGGCCTCTCGAAGCTTTTAAGTCCAACGAAGGACTACCGTTAATCAGCACCGAGTAATGACTGTTAAAAATTAGTTCCTTTGATCCATCTCATCCAATTCTCGCCGAAGCCCATCTTTAGAAGCATAACCTCCAGAAAACCCCATTCAACACAATCGTACGCCTGTGCAAAGTTAACCTTAAACAATCAAACATTTCCTCTTTTTTTCTTCGTGCCCAATCAATTGATTCGTTAGTCCACAAGAATACCGTCTAAAATCTGTCTTCCTGGAATGAATGTCGTTTGCATAGGAGAGATAAGCTTACCAATGACTCGACTGAGTCTTGCCACCATCATCTTTGAAATGATCTTAAGGATGCAACTTATAAGACTAATAGGCCTAAAATCCCCAAAAACTTGCGGATTATCAATTTTCGGAATGAGAGATATAAATGAGGACGCGAACACCTTAGGGGAGATATCCAGTCCTGAAAAACTCCAGCACACAATTGTGTAATGTCAGAACCGATGAATATCCCAACACAACCTGTAATGAAACGAAGATTAAAAATGTCAACGCCAGGGCATTTGTTACCGTTGCCACCTGCTTGCACTGCTAATAGAACGTCTTCAGCAGAAAAATCAGCCTCCATAATATTCTTCTCAGATTCAGACAACATGCGAAGGTCCCTCAAATCACACAAAGGTCTTCTCGTATTACTAGAGGAGAATTTATTACAAAAAAATAGCATGGCTGCCTGCTTGACAGAATCAGGATCTTCCACCAGAACATCGTCCACCCATCACCCCAGGAATGTAATTCTTTCTGCTGCTAAATTTTCAAAGAAGAATGGAAGAATTTGGTATTTTAAATCGCCTTCAAAAATCCACTTAAGATCTCGATTTTTGATGCAAAATGCTTTTCTTCATGCGTAAGTTCTTCCATATATCTTGTTGAACTTGGCATCTTTGCTGTAGCAGATCCGAAGGAAGATTGCAGTCAACACCTTCCAATTCCATTTCAATATTGTTGAGGATTGCCACTCCTTCTTCTACCTTAAGGTCCAACCAACCAAACACATTATAATTCCATCACTTGAGTTTCTCCTTCAACGCCTTGAATTTCTTCACTAGAATGTTGCCATACGAACCCGGAAACCTCAAACGAATTCCAACAATTCTTAACAAAAAATCAGAAAATCCTTATGATCAATCCAACAATTAAGGAACCTAAACGGCTTAGGTCCCCAATTTAGGTTATTAGACTTGAGCCACAACGGACGATGATCCGAAATGTCACGATCCCCCCACCACTTGGTTCTTGATATTCCACCTATCAACCAAAGAATCGTCCACCAGAAATCTAATCTAATCTGCTTCTACACTTACCATTTGGTTTGAACCACGTGAATCTACTCCCCGCCGTGTTCAAATCCATTAGATTTAAACTATCGAAGAAAAATCTGAATTCAGCCATCTCTCTAATAATAGGATCTCCCCCACACCTTCCATTTCCTCCACATTTTTAACCGGCATTGAAATCACCCGCCTAAAATCTAATTACCCCGGAGGCAACTTTGCCTTTAGATTCAGTAACTCGCTCCAGAGCCTCCTCTTCTCCGATATCTCGCAAGGAGAATACACGTTTATAACATACATGTTATCTCCTTTCCACAAGAAGTTCAATCCCAGATAACCTGAACCTTTCATACTAGAAATGGGCACCAACATGTGCTTCTTCCACACTCTATAAGCAACCCACCCGATTGACCTTCGGAACTGGCAGCAGACCAATCAAATTCTCTGTAACGCCACATACTTCTAACTACCGAGTCGTTCATTACTTGCATTTTAGTTTCTTGGATCAGGCATAAATCAGCTTACCCGTTGAACAAAATATTTGTTAATTCTCCTCCTCTTGAGCAAACTGCCGCACCCTCGAACATTGAATGAAACTAAATTCATGGGATCACAAGTTTTAAACATTCCTCTTACAAGATCTTGCCTTTTTATCTCCGGCTTCAAGTCTCCTAGTAATGCCAGTGAAAGCTTCGTCTTCTTCCTCCCCCTCAATACCCAACAGTTTCATGCTATTCCATATCCTCACTGGAACGTCTTCCATGGCTTTATTAATCCTCAAATTACCCCTAACAACGTCAGATTCAGAAATACATTCAAACCTGAACACTTCGTCTTTCCTACATGCAACAGCACCAGGCCGGATGATTTCGTCTGAAACTCCTTCACAAAAGAAATTGGGCTTCACAGGATAAGGGTCAACCGAACGAAGAAGGGAAGTAAAGTACGAAGGGAGAGTAAGGAATGTTAGATCTATTGTAAACTTCAGAAATTTTCTTTTTCCTAGTTAATTTTGATCCACAGATCTTGACTGGTGGGTCCTTCCCTTAACTTATCTGAACCCTCATAAACAGATGCCCCACTACCCGAATCTTTAATGGGCTTTAGGTAGTGGCCCAATAAAACAGATGGATCCAATCCAGCATCACTCCCAGTGGGCAACCCAATCAAATGAACAGTATTATTCGCCTTATCTAAGGAGCCTTGAGACTCGTTAAGAGGCATCAGCAAAAAAATTATCCAATTGATGATTCCTAGGACTGTCAGAAGCTACCCTCGCCAAAAGATCCCTTTACATCCATTCCATCCTTATTCTTGGGACTCTCAGCTAACCCACCCTACCCCTCCCCTCCACACTGTCACCCTCAAAGGAACTTCCACCTGACAAACTATATCCAGGATTTGACTTTTGCTTTTTTGCATGAAAAGTCACTGGCTCGATTAACCGAGTAGGCAGAAAACTCCTCCCCACTGTCAGACTCGTCGGAAGACCCACTATCCCCTCCGTTGCTGGACTGATCCCCAGATTCAGGTGAAGACTCATCTTCCTCGAATAACTTATTGCTTGACGAATCCGGACCACGTAGGATCTCCATTATATGGATATCAAACAACGAATCGTTGATCTCTACCTTCACCACCTTGTCCAATTTGCCTACTATCTCAGTTTTTAAACACTCAACAAAGCTACGTCCATTCTGGTTTTCTTAGCTGTACTACCATCGCAGCTGATAAAGGAACCTACAGTACTGACAATCTTTTCAAAGTTAGAGGTGTTCCACGCATGGCATGGAAACCCTGAGCACATAACCCAAGCAAATCTTCCATTATCAACGTCCATAGGGGGTCCACGGCGTGATCTCGGAAAACCATTTTCCAATCCATTCTGATGCCTCCATCTGAAACTTAACGAAATCTTCCCCTAAGTTGTCTTCTAGGAGGCATTTGTTGGCCCCTAATAGAGTAATTTTCACGTTGAAGAATCCTTCCTGGTAAATGAGAACTTGAATGGTGAAAGGATCCCCTCCCTCAAGCAGCGTACCCCGTAAGAGCTTTTCTCAAACCTAACAGCATCTTCTTGAAATCACTTCCAAATGAATAGGGTTAAGAGTAGGTTCCTCAACAACCTCAACCCTAGTTACCCTCGTATCCCCTTGAACCGCTTGAGCAAGTGACAAGTGCGAAGCCACGACCTTGGAGCTAGAATTTCTGGCAAAAACCCCGTTAGCCCCAGGTGGCCTTCTGGGCACAGTTAATCTAGGAGAAAAATGAACGATTAAACCTAGGAATTTTGGCGAATATTTTCTTTCCTTGAATTTGGATACTATCCAACTTCACAGCCATAATCCTAGCATCATGGATTCTCCGAAACTTAGCGAAACCAAATCTCTTCCCTCTTTTTGTCTAATCTAGCAGGTATGAAGACCTCCGATATCAGATCGAAAACTTTAAAAACTTCGAACATGTCTCTAGCTTCCATACTATCGGGAAACTCAGTGAAGAAGAATGAAGTAACAACTTCCCCCTCAACAACTCCACGACCACCATTTTCTTTCCATACAGAAGCTTTGACCGGTTTATTTGACACCTTCTTCTTGCTGGCCACATTCCATTCCATTGTATAACAAGCCCGCACTAAAGAGCAAACTGGTAGGCAGAAAAAAACCAGAAACCAGAACTTAAAAGAGAACCTCTAAGGAACACGAATCCGAAAGTGAAGGGAGAAGCACACTGAAAAAGATCCAAAGGGAAGAAGGTCCCTAACCCTAAGGTTAGGACTTTAAACCAAACCCTTGAAGATCTAACAGAAGCTAAACCCTTGAAGATCCATTATATAATACTGACGTAATCACAATGATAATACGCCAAACTTAGCTCCAACTACGAACTAACAATATTTAAGTAGGAATCTTTTCACGAGAAATTATTTACTTTTATAATTTGTTTCAATCAAAACAATGGAATAAGAATAATAAGTTGGAATCTTTTTATTTTGTTTAACCTATATATTCTTCTTTTATAAAATTATTATAATTGATTTTGATATTAATAGTATTATTATTAGAAAAAATTAAATATTGTTATTAATATTAGTATTAGTTTGTGTTTTAAAACAAACAAAAAAACAAATTTAATATTTTTTCTGAACTACGTAATTATTTTTATAAAGCACAATTTTTTTTTTTACATATTTTTCAACTATCAATGTATTTCGGTATTAATATTTCTTGGTATTAAAATATGAGATTAATTGTAATGTACTGTCAGTGTAAAAATATAATGATTGGTTGATTTTTTGAATCAAAATGATTATTTTGGGTTTTAGTGTGTTTGTTTTAAATTTTTGATATTATAGTTACGTTTTTTTGTTTATGTTAAAGAATATGACATTTGCATTAAGATTTGTTAAAGTTTTATTATGTATTGTTAAAATTTGTAGGTCTCTTTAGTAATGATTAACAATTTTGTAAATTATGTAATAAATTAAATTGTTAAAAAAATTGGCGGGCCGACCCGCCAACTCTTGGACACCTAAGTTAGTCCGCTCCGGCCTATCCCGCTTTTAGACGGGCTTAAATAGAGCATAGCTAAACAGGGGGTCGTCTACTTTGCCACACCTAATGGCAACGCCGCTCCCTGTGCGGAGTCACGTGTATATTACTAGTTATAAGACATTTTATAATAACGATGAATTATTAATATTATTTTTTATATTATATTTTTAAATATTTAATATTTTCTATTCTTTCAAATCTTTAAATTTAACTCTTTTATAACATTAATGAATGATAGATTTGTAATATTCTCGTAATCTTTCTTTTGTATACTAATAATTATGTTATTATATTATTAATATGCGTGAAAATGTCAAAACGAGTTATAATAAAAAAAATGGAGGTAGTATATTGTAAACAAAACATATCTTATATCTTGTCAAAAACACAAAACTGATAAACAAAATTCAAAAAATCTAAACATGTTTATACAAACTTAGTAAAAGATTTTTCAAGAGTATAATTAAAAAACATACATGAAATATCTATCATATAAGAAGATTAAGTGTCTATAAAAATACGCATTTGCCCGTTTACTCATATAGCCCTCCATGTTGCATTTGTGACAATCCTACACGTGGCTGGTTTTTTCCAAACGTTGCTGGTATGCTTGAATTTCAATTGTGCCTGGATGCTACTGCAATTGCGCTACCCTTACCTTTCCCACGTGCAACTTTACTGCAAATAATGCATTTCTTCTGCACACACATAACACACCCTTACTGCCATTAATGCATTACCTATATACTCACGGTTGCACCCCAAAATTTTTTCCTCTTATTGCTAACCATAATTGGCTTGTGTTTTACGTTTAGGTGCATTTTCCATTAGGGCGTAACCTTGCATTCATTCATTTGCATTGAGCTCCTAAAGACATAGATCAAAGCATTTTCCCGTTATTTGAGTTTTTCCTATTCAGAGGTGATTTATCTCGCCTATTGCACTCAAGCTGATACAAAGGTTGAGTTCTCAACATCATGATTATCTTCTTTATCGAGGCTCATCAGATATCAAGGTCATCTTCTTCATGATTTTTCAAGAGGATCAGTGTGCACTCAAGGGCAGGAATTTTGTGTTTCAAGTCAAGTGTCATCATTCAGTCATGATCAAGATGTCATATCCCATCTTTGTTCGGGCATTTTAATTTTTTTCATTCATCTGACTTTATTTTTTTATTTTGCATAGCATAGGATGCATTTTATCTCGCATGGTGCCTAAAATCTCAACCCAGAATAATTTCTCAGATTTACAGATAGACCGGTCAAACTAAATCTTAACGGTGCATAAAATCAGTAGACGGAAAATTTCAAAATCGAGCTTGCAGACGTCAATTATATTGATCTACGATTTCTCGTAGTTTGACCTGACGTGTTCGATTTAATTTTTCGACCATTTTTTGTCGCATTTTGATAAGTTTGAGTGTTTTAACGAATCAAAATTTATTCTAAAATCTGACCAAACGATGTATTTCTCCGAGTTGTATATTTCGCGCTGATCGTTTTGGTGTACTCGGTTTATTTTTTCGAGCACTTAGGTGTCCGACTTTTTATTTATTTGGGGTCCATTATTTTTGTATTTTTGTTTAAATATTTAGAATAAATAAATAGGATAATTAGTGTTTTAATTTTAATTTTATTTTAAAATATTTGTTTTATTTTGAGTTTTAACTAATTATTTAATTTGGGCTTAAAATGAGCATTAGAAATATTATTAACAAGTTAGTTAATCATAATTTAATATCTATATATGCATTGTATTTGTTAAAAAGAGGGAGAAAAGGAGAATTAGGGATGGCAAAAAAAATCCGTATCCGCGGATATACGCGGATAAAATCCGTCACGGATATGGGGAGGATAACTTAATGGATATCTACGAATAAAATAAATGGATATTTAAATATCTGTTTGTTAATGGATATGGATACGAGTTTAATGATATCCATATCCGTTAATAAATTATAAAAATTATTTAAATATCATTAGTTTATTATACATTATCTTTTCATCTTCTAAAAAAATTAGTCTTCTTATATTTCTTTTTTTTTTTCTTTTTGAAATTTTTCTTTGAATATAACCTTTCACATTTCATTTCAAATTATATTCACCATTTTATATTTAAACTCTTCAATACTTCACATCTCACTTCAACAATTTCACAGTCCAACCAAAAAGTGTCGTCATTCCTCTGTCGAACCAGTGTTTCTCTTCCTACTCCTTTGTCGTTCGTTCTTCCATCATAACTCATAATTATTTGTTTGGTTAAAAATGAAATGTATGAATATTATATTTGGATTTAAATATGTTTCGGTGAATCATTATTTGTGTCTTTAAAAGAAGTTAAAAATATATTTTTTTTAATATTTTTTATTAAAAAAAATATTATTCATGAATATCTGTAAATATCCACGGATACCCTAAAACCCACGGATACCCGCTTAACGGATATCCGCATGGATATGAGACGGATATAAATATCATATTTATCCAACGGGGCGGATACAAATATTATAATATCCGTCCCATGAATATCCATTTACATCTCTAAGAACCGGAAAGAAAAGGACAAAAATTGCTGCCGCTACCGATACACGGTGACGCGTGACTAACAGGTAAGGGCTTGCGATACTGTTACTAATCCATATATGGATTCGCCGCCAGCTGATTAAATATACATATAATGTATGCCTCTCTTGTTCAATGAATAAGACATGTTATTGCGGTAGAATTTTTCTTCAATATACATGTTACTAATATATTGAGATAGCATAGGTTTTTTATTTTTGTTACTAACATTGTTTCTCATCTAGGAACTAGCATGTATAATTTTCTTTTCCATACTGTGTTTCTCTACTGCTACATAATCGTCACTTGCGATTTCATGCTATGGTTCTCATCATCCTATACATTATAATATACTTACATAACTAATATATATAATTTGTTTTACTAATATATATATATATATAGTTAATTCAATTTTTTTCATTGCTATTATTAAATTATTCGGATCGAATCATGTCGATATGCTGTTTGCATATTGATGTACATGATGCGTGACATTTGTGTTAGTTCGATCCGGTTGCGATGATCGCATTTTTGCGTTAGCAACATTATTGTTTTATCACATTTAAAATTCCTTTTTCTTTGTGTTTCTTTTTGATAAATTCATGTCCGCACAATTTGGACCCGGTTGCGATGATCGCATTTTTGTGTTAGCAATATTGTTGATTTCTTATTTTATTAGCACTTTTAAAATTCCTTTCGTTTTACTTTTTCCTTTTGTTATATTTAGATCCGCACCATTTTTGGTCCCTCTTGCGATGATCACGTTAAGTGTAGCAAGCTAGTGGTGGTTTTTATCGATTTATGTGCGATGTGCTATATTTATTTATCTTTGTATTTCAATCTTACACACGTCTGACGGTTTAGCGTAGTAACAGTCCAATTTTTGCGCTTACCGATTCGCGTCTCGATTTGCAATTTGTGATATTTTTATTATCTTGTTGTTTCTTGATTCAATTCGTGATGACCGCTTATGCGGTAGCAATTTGTCTTTTTTTAATTTGTGCTAATTTTTTACGATCCAATATCATTATGATTATATTCGATTAAATTTGTTGTGGTAAGGGCTTTGCACTTGTTCACGCACGCGTCCTTGATTTGCGTACTTGTGTTATGATTTTAATTCGTGCACTTTTATTTTCAATTTATGTTATGATTCATTTGTTGTGTGGTGTTGTGTATGCATCTTATTCCCCTTCAACCTAACATTAGGCTTTCAATCCTTTGCATGATAACAATTAGGATAGTCCCTTTTAAACCTTAACCTTAGGTCCATCTCTTTGCATGCTAACATTAGGTAGAGTTCCCTTTCTATCTCAACTTTAGGACCATTGTGTATGACAACATTAGGAGTTAGTTTCTCTTAGTTGTTTTCTTTTCAACCTTTGAGTCCTCTCTCTTCTCATCTCAAAACAAAATCAAAACACTTAATAAATATAACAAGTATTGTGCACCACGAGCCTTAAGTACATGGGAAATGACGAGCGAGGGTCTCCCTTTGCTTTTCTAGAGTGTTTAGCGTACGTCCTGTTTGGGGGCGACCATGCGACGCATTCGCTCATATGTCATAGACTTTAGTGCAATACAAGTTACAAACTAACTTAATTCACTTCTGTCTAAAACTCATAAACAAAGTTCAAATCTTTTTATCCTTCGGGATTGGTGTCAAATCATTTTCAGAAAAGAGTATGTTATTTGTCGTTCTATCGCAAACAGGCATCGACCCTAACTGTTGGAACGCGAACTTAGCGTCGCTCATAAAAAACACTTAACCAACCCGTGGTTAGTCCCATGAACTACAGACGTTATGACTTCCTCATTCTCGTTCGAATAAGGATACATAGGCATAAGACGGCGAAATGTTGGCGAGTAACCTCCCCCTTTCACCCGTAGTCCTTCAAACTACGTTGACTCTGACTTTCCCATTGCACGAGGGAATACGTAGGCATAGGACGGCGAAGTCCTATCGAGTCTCTTTTTGGTTTTCTCCTTTCCGTTTCTGTTAGCAAGTAGGCTTTAGATAACACACCCTTTGATTAGAACAACAAGCGTGGATCCTGTTGAGTACAACGGACGCGAGGGGGTGCTAATACCTTTCTCTCGCGTAATCGACTCCCGAACCAAGGACTTGGTTGCGAAGACCATGTCTTCTCCCTTTTAAAGTTTCTTCGATCGTTTCCTTTCCCCTGTCGGGATAAATAATGTTCGGGTGGCGACTCTGTTTTTCTGCCGGTTGTTTTTCGCGTTGCGACACTCACATAGCTCAATTTTTTATTAATATTTTTCTCTCATACCTTACAGCTGCTACCTTTGTAATGTACTTCAACTGCCTTACCTTCCTCTTTCCAATCTCTCTCTCTCTCTCTCTTCTTTTTCTTCTTCTTCATTCTCCCTATTATTCTTCCTTCCCTATTTTCTTTATAAACTGTCATGATACAGTCAAAGTTCTTCCAACAACAAATCTAAATCCTTACTTAGTAACCCCTCGCTAACAAAGCTCTAACCGAAGCCGATAAAGCTATCAAACTCGATCCTACAAATGCAATTTTGTATCTTCTCAAGGCTACAGATGCCTTTGTCTTGCCATTTCGTATCTGACTTTTTGTTGTTGTTCTTTCAGGAAATATAGAACTAGGATTCGAGAAGGTAACCCAATATTTTGGTTATTCCAATCTATGTTACTACTGAAACCCAATCTTCTCAAACAAACCCTAAAAGATGATGTGTTAATTCAAGATATGAAATCAGAAGGGTTAGTACCAAACAAGTTTATTTTCCTCGTCTTTTTACAAAATTTCAAACTAAAATTAGTGACAAGTGGTTTATCATACACATGGCTTTATAAAGGTCATTTTGACAACCTTGCTGAAGGAATATGTTATAGGAGGGTTGTTTGAGAAGTCAAGATAATTTGTAGTCGACCTGGAATCTTCAGGATATAATGAAGATGAGGTAATAGTAATCTCTCAATTGAACAAAGAAGGCTTTTTTTGGTTTTTCTGTGTCTGAATATTTGTAAATCATCTGATATCATTATCTAGACTATGTTAATAATACATGAAGTTTATTTTATATAGTAAATTCTCCTTCTTCAACGACATCGTCTTCTAAGCAGTTTCAGGAAACTTCCAATGATGCTCCAAGCTCGGCAGCGTATTTGTCGATGCAGAGTTAGCTGCAGCAGTTTTATCCAGAAACTGTGCCTTTTGAGGCTCAAAAAACTAAAGAGAATGTTACTGTGACGGTTCGATTTTAGCCTTTGAAGTAAGTGTTTTATTTTCTGATTAGTGTATTATAGTTGTTGTGACTGTTTTGTTGTGTTGTGTTATGGTTGTTGATGTTAATTTGATTGAGGTATGGTTTTTGCGGGTCACAGTCCTAGGGAAATCCGTCATGGGGAGGAGATTGCTAGGTATGCAGATGGATATAGAGTTGTGCGAAATGAGTATAATCCCTCCATAGCATATGCTTACGGTACGATACGTCAAACTTATATTTCTGGAAGGGGAAGAAAGATACTGCCTAAAGGCCAAAGATTAAGATCATTCTTGTAAGATTTCTATGTTCATTGGTATTAATTATGAGTTATTTAATGTTGGAAACAATTGTATGTTAATATCCATAAGTGATGATGTTGGGATACTATAATTACAATATGGTGTTGTTTTACACAAAATTGTAATTTGGCATGTAGTGGATAATTTTCTCAAATTGGTTGTTCTGTTTTTTATTTTACAGATGATTCCTTTTCTTCCAGAGTTTTGGACAGCATGGGAGGGAGCTGATTACCTCATAACTTGCTTTAAAGATTTTTTCTATTTTTAGTGAAGAACAATTTCTACCCAAAAACCTAGGTGACTTAGTTTCAATGGCAATAAATATTGGCATACTGTTCTGTCTTATAGGATCCATAGCACTTGTTATCCAGTCAACATTCGCTAAACTAGACAGATGATTTCCATTGCCGGAGCATTTACATATTATACAGAATGATTCAATCATTGAAATTGACATTGAACCAATGTCTGATTCCCAACTTGGTTGTCTAAACTCCGACAAATCTGTTATGTTATCAATGGTTGTTGTGATGAATTACCTGACACATTATTAACAAATATATTTCCTTTATGTCGACAGGTCAAATCAATCTTAGCTCCTCCGAGGGACGATCCCTGCAGCTATTGGCATGATTATCGATTAAACCATGATAAATGTACTGGTTCACAAATCTTACTTTCGGTACCATGCTTTTGGTTGGAGTTAAACTTGATGCAGAAACTGTTTTCACTATAACAACCATGTTTAAGATCCTGCATGAATCTATTAGTACTTTTCCTCAATCAATGATATCTCTCTCACAAGCATTGGTATCACTTGGGAGGTTGGATAGGTACATGTCTAGTAGGGAATGGGACCATGATTCGGTTGAGAGAAATGTCCGATGCGATAGAGAAATTGTTGTCGATGTTCAAGATGGTACCTTTAGTTAGGATGATGATAGCTTAGAACAATACATGAAAAATATTCATTTGAAGGTTAATAAAGGGGAACTCACATCTATTGTCGGTACTGTAAAATCTGGAAAATCTTCTCTTCTTCCATAAATTCTTGGCAAAATGCACAGAATTTCTGGAAAGGTATCATTATTTTTAAGTTTAAAATTTAGAAATGAAGGCCACATTCATATGATTATTTATTTTGTTTATAGGTTCAATGTTAGGATGCTAAATAAGAACCCTAACAAAACTACTAAAAGGGCTGGAAATTCAAAACTATAAAGAAGATAAACAAAGTAAAATAAGAAGATAATTTGATTTCATTGATTTTTGATTCCTTTCTAATGTGTCAAAGACACTACATATATAATGATACTAATGGGCCAATGACTAAAATTCCCAATTACTTAGAAGGGGCCCAATTCAATAACAATTAAAATACCAACTACTATAAAACCTTAATTTAATAATAAACTAAAATATTAAAAAATATAACTAATAATACTCTCTATCGTTTCCGCGGGGTTCACTTGAACCTTGTCCTCAAGGTTCTAAAATATAATAGAGATATATTCTGTGATCCCACTTCTTGAACAGAGACAATTTAGAATTTGGAGTAACATCTCCCTATCAACCATGGCCCACCTTCAGTTCCAACTCCATAACTATATTTTTTTCAGCCATGATAGACCAATACACTAACAAAACAATTACAAACATGTCCCTGTACAAAGTCACACAACGCACCATTGCAGCAGCACATTCGAAATTCTCAAACAAGAAAAAACAATTACCTCCACGCAAAACTCACAGCTGCAAATGCCAAAGCAAGTTTCATGACCCCACAAGCCAACCATGATTCCACTGCAACATACCAAGACCACAACGTTGCACCTACGCCACTTCATTTTCCACTTTATCCAGCTACTGTACGACCATCTACAAAAACGCGCAGCAGCATAATGTTCCTGCAGATATGTTTTATAAATCCCATACGCCAATGAAGTAGTAGTAGTTTCATGAAGCAACCGAGGCGGGTTCAAACCAACAATAGTTACAGCATCCAAAACAGTCCTTCTCTGAACATCAGTGAAATAAACCAGAATCCCAATGCAACAATCATTAACAGCCTCGGTAGTTCCCTTTTGATATCTTCCATTTTCAAATTCTAATGACCCTTTTCCTCCATTTCCCTCCAACAGAACATCCTCCGACGAATCCGACTTCAAATTCGAACTAAACTCACAAGAATGAATAATATTACTTTTCGTCGAAAGACCCGTCGAAGCCAAAAATCCAATATTCACATACTCAAGCAGTTTCTTCATCAAATCAATCTGATAAGACAGTGAAGAATTTCCATTTCCATTTCCAACACCTTTAACAATCCTTCCATGAAAAGACCAAAACACTTCCAACATCTTCTTATCCGAACTATAATCAATCAAAACATAACAATTCTTACCAAGTTTATTATCAATATCAAATTTCCCAAAAGTAACATAAGTCAAAGAATTATCATCAATACCAACATGTCTCATTGGTGGATCAGTAGCCCCAACAAAAGTATCAAACTCAACAGCAACAACATAGTTCATAAGAGAATTACTATTAGTAGTAGCATTAAAAAGACCAAAAACACCGCCAGCTGAATTAGGTGGAACCTGATAACCCAATGGAGCAATAAAAAACACAAAACCATCACCATATGAAGTATCATTGACTTTATCAATAGTGACTTTAATCCTCCCAGAAATACAAAAGCTCTTAAGCATACATCCGAGAACACCGCTCTCTCGCATCAGACTCAACTGGATCATGTCATTCCCAAGCAAACTAACAGCTGCAACATCTCCTGATATTTCCATACAGTTCATGTGCATCTTATACAACCTTACATCATCAAGTACAATGTCCTTCCGGACAATATCATTATATAACTCCATAGCAATATCACCTTTACCCGAACTACAAAGCATATGAATTATTGTTTTATACGAAACAACATGTTCACAACCACACTTTTGCATATTTTCAAAAGCCAACAAAACCTCACTGATTTTCTTACCGATCAGCTTCTTTACAAGCTCCTGAACAGCAGGAATACGCGTTGATCCACCAACACCTCGTTCTGGCATTTCAACAAACAGATGGTGAGTTGGTTCAAGTGGCGAGTGGTGGTACCGATAGTTGATCAGGGAGCGTCGCCGGTGGTGATTGTGTTTCTACATCTTCGCACCATAGCGGAGGAGGCATGTTAGCTTTGAAATTCCAAGTGTCATTGTTGTTGATGTAGAAAGTAGGATCCGATGAGGTTTGCGAATTCGGAGGTTTAGGGGAAGGAAACGGTGTCGCAGCCTTATCAAGCAATGTCTTTTGTGTTCCAAGTTCTCCAAATAAAATGAATCCCTTTGGAGGCTTGATACCAATATCTTCATACAGTTCAGGATCTGGCAGGGGAAGCTCAACGGCTTCTTTGATTTCTTGTATCTGGGCATCTAAACCACCGATGTCAGCATGTGATTCTAAAGGAGCTTGCTCTACCTTCATGACAGTAACCATTAGATCAACTTCATCGGTATAATATTCGGGTCCAACCGAAGAAGCAATCGGATGATTCTCATCAATGAGTTCTGCTGCATCTTCTTCGACAGTTTCACAGATTAGATCCATGGACAATACATCGTCATTACTGGATTTTGAAGCCAAAGTCGGTTCCTCATCCTCATCGTTAAAACCCATGTGTGTAAAATGAGACTTCGAAAAGCTTGGATCTGGAACCTTGGACGTCCAATCGAAAGAAGGTTTTGGTGGATTAGAAGGGCATTGGACCGGCTGCTGCTTCAAATTTGGATAAGGATTTGGATCCTTTTCACCAACAAATAAAGTGTTTGGTTAGACAACAAAGTCTTTACGAAGGGAAGGTTTTTCAATTAATTTCACCAATTCTAGATCTGGCTCTTCCTCTTCTTCTATTGGTAAAATTTCTCTCCATTCTGGTTTAAATCTCCATAACAAAGTAGTTGTAAATGTATCCCAACTATATCGGCGATGAACACGAGACCACCATATCCACCATTTGAGAGCAGAACCTCTCAAAGCTCCTACAGCTTTCAACACCTTCAATGACTCATGTGTTCAATATTCTTTGAAAAATTTCTCAAAATAAAGAATCCACCAATAAGCATCTTCTTCTCCATCAAACAATAATAATATTGTCATGATTTAAAGTAAAAAGTGAGATCGAAAATGAAAGCACCAATTGTTAGGATGCTAAATAAGAACCCTAACAAAACTACTAAAAGGGCTGGAAATTCAAAACTATAAAGAAGATAAACAAAGTAAAATAAGAAGATAATTTGATTTCATTGATTTTTGATTCCTTTCTAATGTGTCAAAGACACTACATATATAATGATACTAATGGGCCAATGACTAAAATGCCCAATTACTTAGAGGGAGTCCAATTTAATAACAATTAAAATACCAACTACGATAAAACCTTAATTTAATAATAAACTAAAATATTAAAAATATAACTAATAATACTCTCTATCATTCAACTTTGTGGGAGTATTGCTTATGTTGGGAAAATGTCTTGGATTCAAAACGGGACAATTTAATAGAATATTCTCTTTGGTTTATCAGTGAATAGAGAAAAGTACAATGATGTTATCAGGATTTATTTTTTGGAGAAAGATTTAGAAATGATGGAATATTGATATCAGACTGAGATTGGAGAGCTCAACATAAACCTCAGCGGAGGTCAGAAGCAGTGTATACAGCTTGCAAGGGTTGTATACCAAGACTGTGACATATATCTTCTTAATGATGTCTTTAGTGCAGTTGATGCATATACCAACACTGAAATATTTAACGTGCTTTCCTCTCAATCATTCATAATCATCGAATCATTAAAATTATTTGGCTTTAATCATATCTATCTTTTTATAGGAATGTGTGAGGGGGGCTCTGAAAGGAAAAAACCATAGTTCTTGTAACACACCAAGTACACTTCTTACATAATGTTGATTGTATCGTGGTAAGTCTCTTTTATAAGTCATGTGTGTGATTCTTGGTGTTTTCATTTTTCTTCCTTGTATTTCCTTCTTTCTTGACATGACTATCCATGGTTATCAACGTAGTTTAATCAAGCATTTCATGGCGGCGTCTAGTAGAGCATCCGTTTTTCATATTTCTCTATATTGTGGTTCCCATTAACTATTGGAACAATTTTTGTGAAGCCAAAAAATTTCCCATAGTCAGTTCTCACACATTTGATTCCACTGGTGCAATATATAATGTAAGCAGGGTTCTTAGCATCATATTTGTATTTGACTATGGATTGAGCTTTGCAATTCTCACTGCTATTATTTCTCACATTTTCCGCTTCCATAAAAAAGTATGTTTCCTTATATTCCACATTCTTCGATTACGTATTATTGATGCGGTTTTTATAATTAACCATCTAACTATATATATTTTGGTGACTGTGAATTTGAAAGAGAGTTTCTTCTGATGTGGAGGAAGACAACAACCACACTAAAGGAACAAGTCGGAGACGTGCATACAAGAATCATGAAGAAAAACTACGCACAAGTCCCTGAGTAGTGGTTCATGACAAATTTAGTCCTTATGATTATTTTAGCCTTGGTATGTTGTGAAGGCTTTGACAAGCAGCTCCAACTTCTATGGCGGGGATTCTTACTTTTTCCTTAGTAATTGCATTGGTTTTCACTTTGACAATGGATTGATAATCTTATATTTAGTGAAAACAGAACTAAATCAAATTGCACTTCCAGTGTAAGATTAAATTGAATATTTGGAAGCTTATCAATGCCTTTTTATTTTGTTATTTTTTGTTAGAAGCTCATTGATATTAACAAGAGTATGGTCTTAATGCAGTTTTCGGTTATGAACCACATTCAGTTTTAGCAATCAGAGTTGTTGCACTAGCCGATAACACAGGTTTTATGCCTCTTCCAAAAATAAAAGTTCTTGTGTGCAGTGCAGTAAGGCTTTTACTTGAGGTTTTGAATCTTATTGAAATTTATTAAGGATGATATTCTAAATGTTTTACTTCACATTTTGATAAATAGATATTTTACACACCATTTTTGAGATACCTATGGACATGGTTGGGTATGACAGCAACAACAAGGAAAAACTTTAACTCCTTGTTGGATGTAGGCTATAGTTGCATCTTAGTACCAGGTGGTGTTCAAGAGACATTTTACACGGAGCATGATAGTGAGGTACATTGTTTTTTTCACTCATTTTCTTCAACAATGTTTTATATTTTTATTTTTTCAGTGATAACTGAAAATGCATGTTGACCTTTAGTTAATTTTTAGTACTGGTGTCAATCCTTATTTTCGGCTTCTCGACATCTGCTTCTTTTGTATCTTTCCTATTGCTCAGCTGTAATTAGTTGTCAATGCAATTTCAACTACCTCGGTTTGTTCGGGCTTGGTCAGCTATGGATGCACTACGCCAAACAAGGGAAAAGAGGACGCTTTTTTTGGCCTATGGCAGCGCTTAAAATCGCTGTCTAAGCCTGCGCTGTCGTAGGTAAAGACAACGCTTTTTTATTTATGAAAAAACGCTCTCTAAAAGGGGATTTAGACAGCGCTTTTAAAAGCGCTGTTTAATGTATACGTTTAAAATTTTAAAGAATTTTTTTATATACTTTAGAGAGCGCTTATTTCTTCAAAAGCGCTCTATAAAGGGGGACTTTAGACAGCGCTTTTGAAAGCGCTGTCTAATGTATACGTATAATGATTTTTTTATATACCTTTAGAGAGCGCTTTTTCCTTAAAAGCGCTCTCTAAAGGTGGACTTTAGACAGGGCTTTTAAAAGCGCTGTCTAATGTATAACTTTAGACAGCGCTTTTTTCTCAAAAGCGCTGTCTTTTGTCTACGTATAATTTTGAAGATTTTTTTTTAAAATTCCGTTTTAACCATTTTTTTTATGCAGAAACCTGTATAATTCACATTTCCATAAACCTGTATAATTCACATTTCAATAAACCAGTATGGATACGCATTTCCATCAACAAATTCTATTTCAAAACTAGAATTTACATTAATGCAGAATTCGCACAAATTCTATAAACTAAAATTTGTACATTTCAATAAACTAGAATTTACATGCAGAATTCGCACAAATTCTATTGTATGGTTTCAAACTTGTATAGAATTTACATTTCAATAAACTAGAATTTACATTCACAAAACTATACATTCAAGAAAGAATTCTTCTTGCAATAAAAAATTCGCACAATTCCTCCTTAGTATCTTGCAATTGTTTCCTCGTGTAATAAGGACACGCCATATCATCGAAATACTACATAACAAAACAAAATACGCATTATTTAGTTAAAAATAATAAATTATATGACATATCCGATAAATATTAAAATAAATCCTAAGTTATAAAACCATGCATACCTTAATAGGAATCTCCAATTGTCCCATTTGAAGGATTTCTATCATGAACCTCAAAACGAAGTACCCGCAGTCTATGCCATTACGCTGACGAGGGCACTACACATAGACAAACAAATAAGAAATAATATATAGATGTTTTGTGTTATCAAGTAGCATCACTAATAAGTAATATTGTGAAAATTAATATACCTCCACTTTGACCCATGTAATATTGGTTGCTCTAGCCCGTGCTACTCGTGCGTATCTTCCTGGTTACTAGACATTTGATCTGTAAGAAAGAAAAAAATAGAAATTAAATGACAAATATAAAAATCCATAATCCTAATCCATTGAATGATATAAGCTATATTGAATGATATAAGCTATAATTTTACAACTAGTACCTTTTTCACTAACGTCTCTTTCTTTTCTTGTTTGGAGTATGTTCTACCCATCTCTTAACAACACGGACGGTTGGATTGATCCAAATACCCTCATTATGATCATTTATAGTATATGATTCATTCGCTATAATATTTTCATCTTGATCATTTCTAGTAAATGATTCAATATCAACATCAATATCACCTTGACCTCCAACGTTTTCATCAATTACTTTGTTAGATAAAAGCACTATAGACCATTTTGTACTTGTCGGATCAGTGACATAGAACACTTGTTTAGCTTGAGAGGCTAGAATAAAAGGCTCATCTTTGTACCCCCACCCTATTAAGATCCACTTGCAAAAATCCTGACTTATCCATTCGTACGCCATTATTATTTTCAACCCACTTGCAACGAAATATAGGAATCTGAAACTTTTCATAATCAAACACCCAAATGCGCTCGATAACCCCAAAATATGACAGATTTGCAAATTTGGGGTTTAAGTATTTCACACTTGAAATGTGCATTGCTTCAGCTACCACGGTGACACCACTATTTTGCATAGTACTTTTATCATCTTGTTCTTTGGTATAAAATGTGTATCCATTAATTGCGTATGCGCTATAAGAAAACACGACCATACTTGGACCATATGCTAAACATCTCAACCTTTCTGTTATTGAAGCGCGGCGTGAATAATACTTTGAATAAATATGATCCTTAAACCAAGGTATGAAACTTCGATTGTGCTCTCGTACTATCCAATTCTCATTTCTATTCGAATTTAAACCTCGGAGAACATCCTTGTGCATTTCAACATACGGCTCAACCTCATTCTCATTGTGCAGAACATACAAATGCACTTGATCCCGTTCGACCCTTGATACTGTCACAACTTCATTTCCAATTAACTTTTTTCCTTCTTTTTTTTTCGACAATATGAGATTTGGAGAGTCCAATTGATTGTACATTAGACATATATTCAGTACAAAACTCAACCGCTTCTTCAACAATGTATCATTTGGCAATACAACCCTCTGGTCGACTTCGGTTTTTCACATACCCTTTTAATATTTTCATATAACGTTCAATAGGGTACACCCATCTCATATAGGCCGGTCCACACAATTGTGTCTCTTTCACCAGATGAACAACTAGATGAACCATTATGTCAAAAAAACGAGGAAGGAAAATACATTTCAAGATCACACAAAGTAATAACTATTTCTTTTTGCAATGTTGGTAAGATCGCATGATCGATCACCTTACTGCAAATTGACTTGAAGAAAAAACACAATTTAGTTATTGCGCTTCTTACGTTTTTTGGCAGAATAGAACGTATACCTATTGGTAGAAAATGTTCCATTATAACATGACAGTCATGCGTCTTTAAACTCTTTAACTTGAGGTCTTTCATAGACACAAGTCTTCTAATATCTGAAGAGTATCCTTCTGGAACTTTAACTTCACTTAGAAACTTACACAATACTTTTTTCTCCTCTCTAGATAGAGTATACGCAGCAAGGTGGTAGATATGTTCGTTTTCCTTTCTTCAAAGGTCCTAATTCAGTTCTTATCCCCATATGTACCAAGTCCTTTCTTGCTTTAAGGCCATCCTTAGCCTTTCCTGGTATATTGAGTAACGTACCAATAACACTGTCAAATACATTTTTTTCAATATGCATAACATCGAGAAAATGTCTTACATACAACGACTTCCAATATGGCAGTTCAAAAAAATTGACCTCTTCTTCCACCCACTCTTGACAAGTGTATGTGCAAAAGGCTTTCCAAACTGAGTTCTCACATCTTTTACCTTTTTAAAAATTTGATCACCTGTCAATATAGTTGGAGCTCTACCATGTTCTGGCTCTCAATTGAATACTTTTATCCACCCATGATAGTGATGATTAGAAATTTAAGAATCTACGATGACCGAGAAAGACATTCTTCTGACCAAACTCCAATCGCGTCCAATCTGTTTTATCTTCACAAATAGGACACACACATTGACCTTTTATGCTGTACCCTGATAGATTTCCGTATGCTGGAAAATCATTAATTGTGCCAAACAACATCGCCCTCCAAGTTGAAACTTTCTTTCCTATACCCATCATAAACCTCCACGCCGTTCTCCCACAAAATTTTTAAATCTTCGATTAAGGGTGCCAAGTATACGTCTATGTCATTCCCTGGTTGTCTAGGCCCAGAAATTAACATAGATAACATCATGTACTTACGCTTCATACATAGCCATGGAGGTAGGTTATAAATCATTATGATCACAGGCCAAGTGCTATGTGAGATACTTTGAATACCGTGTGGGTTCATTCCATCAGTAGATAATGCCAAGCGAAGGTTTCTTGCTTCTTTTCCAAATTCAGGATAATCATCATCAATTTTCATCCACTGTGGTGAATCTGCCGGATGTCGAAACTTTCCATCAATAATTGTTTCATCTGCATGCCAAGTCAAGTGTCTTGAATCGGTCTCACTACAAAACATACGTCTAAATCTCAGAATTATAGGAAAATACCGTAAGGACTTTTGCTGGAGATAACTTTTTCTTATATCGAGAGACACCGCATTTAGGACACTCATTTAACGATGCATACTTATTTCGAAACAATACGCAATCGTTTGGACAGGCATGTATCTTATCATAGCTCATGCCAATAGAACACAACATCTTTTTGGCCTCATATGTTCGATTGGGAAGAGCATTATCCTTTGGAAGCATATCTTTCATAAGGGCCAATAACTCTGTGAAACTTTTATCCGACCATCTATTGCCCGCCTTTAAGTTGTACAACTTTAATACAGCAAACAATCTTGTGAATTTGGTGCAACCATTATACAACGGTTTCTCTGCATCGCTTACCAACCTCTCAAACATTTTGGGACAATCCTTAAGATCTTCTTCAAGTGCTTCTGCAATCTCTTCGACTCGATCAGAAACGTATGTATCTGTGCCATTGTCGTATGAAGCGTAGGTCGTATTATCCCCCGATTCAACATTCCCGTTAATGTTCTCACCATGCAAATTTCAACATGTATAACTTCTATCAATTCCACTCCTCAATAAATGCGATGCCAACTGAACCGCGTCACCCGACTCCCAAAACAGCAACCCAAGCAAGGACATATCATTCGACTGGGGTCTTTGGCGTGTGCAACAACAAACTTAATGAATTCCGATACTCCATTGTCGTACTCTTTCGACAATCGACTTGAAGACATTCATTTCTTATCCATAGTTATACTAATTAAACTAAACAAAAACAAAAAGAAAAAATGTTATACTTGTAGGGAAACGATCCGACTTTCACACTTTGAACACAAGTAACCCCTATACACGTATCATAAAATGAAATATCATTAATTGACCAATTATGAGTCATAACTTGATAAGTGGCAACATGTAATCACAAACAAGCAACAATTAGAGGTAAACACCTACATATTCCAAGTACTCAAGAGCAAAATAAATACTTTAGAATCGCTAAGTTTTAGAGAACAGATCAAAATACAAGAAGAAAGGTGAGAGACAACCATTAATATAGGCTCATTGACTTATAATATAACTTTAAAAACCAAGAAAAATTATAATTTAAAGTATCAAAAAAATTCTCTCCTCAATAAGTATAAAGTAGACAATTAACTTATAACAAAAAGTCACAAGTTCTAGAAAATAAAAGAAGTGAACTTGGAAAAAAAGGATAGACCAAACACAATCAATTGGAAAAACAGTACAACACAACTAGCGAAATACAATTTCAATCAATACTAGGTTGTTTATACTAATCAACTTTGCCAAATATACAATAGAAAATATTTAAAAGTAACCTTCCACAAAAAATTTATGCAAATTACTTGAGATACATTAAACTATTTAATAAGAAGGTCTCAGGTCATTTAAGTATAAATACATCATAATCTAAGTAATCAGCCAATGTAGGCAAATGAAGAGCATCACTGACCTCAAAGTTATTAAAACCTGAATTTACATTAAAAATACTTCAAATAAATATATTAAATTTCAATTCACATGAAAAATAAAAAGCAAAAAATAGTTTGGGAAAAATTCACTCAGTAGTGGCTAGATTAATTAAGGTTCGATTCTGCCTGCAAATTTCCTCAACTTGAAATCAGAAGAGGGAGCTTTGTATCCTCATCGTGAAAACTTTTTCCCATAAAAATCAAATCAAACACTAAAATTAAAAACAGAGAAATAAATAATTAAAAGAGATCACTCAGTTCAGCAACAACGTACCTTATTCGTTTTCAGAGGATAAGAGAATAAGAAAAACAACAACAACAACGTTTTCACGAATTGAATGCAACAATGACGGCAACAGTGACGACAACGGTGACGGCAACGGTGACGGCAATGGGAATGCAAGAACGACGACAATGGCAATGCAAGAACGACGGCAAGGGTTTCAGTAGAAGAAACGGTCAAGAGAAGAAAATGAATAGAAGTGTCTGAAAATGTTTAGAAATTGTTTTTATATTTTAATTCGTAAATGACCTTAGAGGGCGCTTTTAAGAAAGCGCTTTCTTATGTGCAACCTATAAGAGCGCTTCCCTTAGAAAGCGCTTTCTAAAGTGAAAAGAATTTAAGACCTATAAGAGAGCTTTTCTGAAAGCGCTTTCTAAGGTTAACTTTAAACAACGCTTTTTAAAAGCGCTGTCTAAAGTAATACCTATAACAGCGCTTTCCAAAAAAGCGCTTTCTAATGTGGCATCCATTTATTGCATTTAACAGCGCTTTTTAAAAGCGCTTTCTAAAGCCTGTCTTTTACTGCGCTTTTTTTAGCGAAATTTTTTTATTCTTTTGAGCAGTGCTTTTTATAAAAGCGCTGTCTTTTTGGTGCTGTCTATTCCTATTTTTGGCATAGTGATGATATCACTGATATATAAGCCCAATGTTGTAACCTATGTAGCACTGAAACTTCAGATTACATTGACACACATAGTTACATTCAATCATTTCCATTTTCTTAAATTATCACCGGTGTGTATGTGTCATTGTTCGTGTGGTGCCTATGTCAGTGCTTCATTGGTTATAAATTCTTCAAGTGACTTATCATTCTCTCAGAATTTAATTCTGAACTCAATGTTTAGATAAGTCTAATAGCCTTGCTCCTGGATTCTATAATGAGTCTAATATGCAAAATAGAAAAACAAAAGGTCAAGCCAGTTATAACAGAATATGTTTGTAGAGGTGTGTAGTAGTGAGTGAGCAGGGGATATATATCAATGAAAACAAGTACAAGGAAGAAGCAAGACTCACTCCTGGTTGCATTATGTCAACAAAAATAGTAGTTTGTAAATGTAAAAAGGAAAAATCATTCATTTCACATTTGATAACTCTGGTGGATCCAATCCTAACTAATTCCAAATGCCAAAATTGTGTGGTATCGTAATAGTCACAAAATGTCTAAAAATGCTGCAAATTATTCATGAAAAGATCATTGCATTGGTTATAGATATTGTTCACTTTGTCCCATATTATAAGCAAATTTCACTTTTTTAAATTCATTAAATAATTGATGTATTATGTATAAATATAGACAGGATATATCAATTATTTAATAAATTTAAAAAGATAAAATTTACTTATAATATGAGACAGAGGGAGTATGCTTAGTTTTTATAAAGTCTGTTTCACTTTCTTTTTGGTTTTGTATTGCATTAAGAAATTTATTACTGTTCTTAAATAAGCTACAATATGTACCTTATTCTTTATTATATGGTTTATATTCATATATAGATTAACAATACTAACTAATAAGAATCATTTACTTTCTAGATTGTCTTTCTCGGGGCAATAAGAGGATTTGTTCACATAGCTATGGAGAAGAGGTCAAATGTTTATAAGTGGTGGAAACCAGGCGGAAGCTGATTATGAATTTTGCGAGGGCTATCAAATTCACCCTTGGTGAGTAGATAATATTGTGTAACAGTGAAGTCTTTTATTTAATTTCCAAAATAAATTGGTGAATGTTAAGAAGGAGAAGTGGCTATCTGTTGGCAGAGTTTGCCTGGAATCGTGTTGCACTTTTATGTTGATCAATATCTGTTAGTGAGATTTTTTTGTGTCATAATGATCTTTTAGATGTAGGTGTTGTATTTTAATCTTTTAGATGATCTTTGACAGAAATTAAATCTTATTTATTTTTCATTTAACTGTAATTTATTACTCATAAAAATATTTTTAATTTAATTATTTGATATTATATTATCAATTTTGAATATTTTAACTAATTGAATTAAAATCTTTCAATTACTCTTCACTATTAAATGTTATTATGACTAATAATTTAATGAGCAGTTTTCAAAATTCTCACTTTTAAAAAGGAATAAATATATAAGAAAGTTTTAATGTCTAAATGTCATAGAAAATTTTAACGTTTTAATGTCAGAGTAATTAATATATAATAGAATTTTAATTTATTGTTTTAAAATTATTTTAATGTCATAGTAATTTATTGTTTTAATGTCATAACAAATTATTGTCTTAATATCATAATAAATAATGGTAGTTTACTAAATAATGGTAATTTACTATATCCTTATCATTAATTGAGTAATTTATTGAGTAAATAATGGTAATTATTTTTTAAGATATTGATTGACTTTTTTGTCCATTGCATAACTATTATTAAATATATTTTATTATATATTAAATATTTATAAAAAAATATTGATAAATTTAACATTTTACTCTAAAAAATGAGTCAAATATCAATACTTAAAATTTAAAAACCGTTATTTATTTAAAATTTTGTTACTTAATTTATTGAGTAAATTGTTTTCATTTCAATACTTATTACATTTTGAAAAGAAATGCGCATAACTCACTCGTACCCGTGCAAACACACGGGTATCCAGATCAGAATCTGTGTGAACGCACGAGTTATTATAATTATGACACAATTAAAGAAAATAAAAGTCAATATATTTAAAATAATGTATGAATCCAAACACGGGCAAAACGTATTTATTTATTTTACTAATATTTATTTATACAATTAAAATGATATTTACAAATAATATGTTATTATTTAATATTTATAAAACTAAATCATTGCATAAATATATTTATAAAAAATATCAAAACAAAATTAATATTTACATACCAAAAAAATTAGGGATGACAATGGGCAGAGTTTAATTATGACACAATTAAAGAAAATAAAAGTCAATATAATTTAAAATAATGTATGAATCCAAACACGGGCAAAACATATTTATTTACTTTACTAATATTTATTTATACAATTAAAAATGATATTTACAAATAATATGTTATTATTTAATATTTATAAAACTAAATCATTGCATAAATATATTTATAAAAAATATCAAAACAAAATTAATATTTACATAACAAAAAAATTAGGGATGACAATGGGCAGAGTTTGGATAGGATACTATAGTACACGTCCTCATACCCGCAGTTGGAAAAAATTCTCGTACCCGAGCCCATACCCGCTTGGATATCAACATTGGCACTCGTCCCCGTACCCTATGGGTATATAAGTGTCCGTACCCGTTAACCGTATTTCTAATAAAAATAAATATATCAATTATAAAATATCAGAATATTTTAAGCTTTTAAAAACATTAAAAAAAATTTAAAAAATTATTGTTGAATTATAAAATAAATGATCACTTATATTAAATATGTAGTAGTTTAAAAATTGATGTTTCTTTTTAAAATTTTATAAACATTTATTTTTATATAATAATATAAATATATATTGTGCGGGTATGGGGAATGGTGGGTACTAAGGTGTCCATCCCCGCACCCATCCCCGCTTAGTTAAGTGAGTAATTACCCAAGTTCGTGCCTATATACATTT